>OY821764.1:42170065-42648733 GCA_963682095.1 Potentilla sterilis
AAAGATAACAAATGAAAAAGTCTACATCAATTGGTAAATCAAAGGTAATGAAACAATTTTTGGATAATAGTTCGACATCTGGAATGAATCATGTAGGCTTTTGTACTCTGTCATACATGCCAAACATGTAATCGAAAACTTAATAATAGTAGGGATCGGAAAAAAAAACAAAGAAACTGAATTTACCTTTCATTACAGTAGTGAAATTGTAAGAGTTGTGCTCTTTAACTTCCAACCTCTTCATGCATTCCAAACTGTAAAATCCAAACTTGAGCAATCTGCTTGTTATAATTCATTTCATAAGTAAAGAGATGGAAACTGTGGACTTGGAAGGAATAAAGATACATATGTTGAAATCCAACAGCACAATCTCATAAAGTGATATATGATCACATCAAGTCTTCTATTTTCGCACAAGAGCAAAACAAGATAAATATAACAATATTAGGTGATGACTGTATAATAATTTTCATGAACAGTTCTGCAATCAAATTAACTTCGTTGTTTCTCAATCAAATTAAGCAACTAATATATCGAACCATGAAAGTTGGAAGTTTAACTCACCTCTAACACTATGCACCCAAGACAAGCCTTTAACTTTCCTCCCTTTCATCCAGACCTTCATGCTCTGTCTCTCCTCTAAACTTAATTGTCAAAAGAAATCTAAAAAAGAATCGCTTCAAGTGTAAACTTAGATAAAGAAATGCAAAGACACATTACCAGATCACAATAGAAATACTAATAGTTCAGGTGTAAACTTAGATAAAGAAATGACACATTACCAAATCATAATAGAAATATTAATTAAACGAAAAGCATATCAGATATCAAACCGATCATACCAATGGACAAAACAAGAAACATAGTGCTGGCCAAAACAAATAACATAATTATAACAATTTACTGGATAAATAGAACTCTCATCCTACCCCCAACACTCTCTAAACTGAAACTAACACAAAATTAACATTCACTCTCTTACTAAGTTTGATTACTTTTTAGAGTCAAATGAAAACTCATACTAGATGAAATTTGAGACTCCCGAGTTCACACTGTTATTTTGTTTCAGAGAAGTTCTTGGCTGGGGCAAACACACCACGTGGATCCTGAGACCATCCATTCAGAAATCGACGTTTGTCACTTTTTTTTCCAAGTCAGCATCGCTGAAAGAACAGTGTCGGAAAAAAATTCCGATCAAACCAAATGCCAGAAGCCCAGAAACCCTTCCTTATCTTCTTCGTAACTTGTTCAAAATCGACGGCGATACCATCGGAAATCTGACTACTCTGATTAAATTCGATACCTTAATTTCCCGTTCTTTTATTTTGTCTCCGATTCTTCTCAATTTGAGCAAAAAGATGCAATTGGGTTGGTTTATAAATGTGGACAGACTTGAGAATTGCCCATGCTAAAGAAGACTGCCTTGAAGTATATTCAGCCTTCAATTTCTTCTAAAACGAATTCATTTATGGTTAAACCCATAGATATTATCATGTTCTGGTGCTAGTTTGTAAACCTCTCTTGGTTTGATTCTTTGCTCTTCTTTTTCCATTCGGATTCTCTGGTTATATGGAATTTTGATATGTCAATTAGATTGAGATTACTCAATTTGGTTTAATGCAGACAAACTCAATCTCAACATACTCAAATCATAAATTCGGGATGCATACAAACCCAAGCTCTAGTTCCCAATCTGGCTTATTGCAACCAAACCCAATTTCAATCAATTCAAATACAACATGAGGTTCAATTAGAATCCTGCTCTCGTCGAACACCTCCCAGAGGAGGATTAGGATCTCAGGAATGTCGCGTAGAGCGACGCTTTCGATTTCGAGAGGGGCTTCGCCTCCACCGACCTCAAACACCTGGGCTCCCCTAACTCGAAATCCAGAAGCTCGATGAGCTGTCGGAGCAGTGGTGGCAGTCCAAGCTGGTTTGGCTGTTGAGGTTCTGTTTTCATCGAATCCTTGACCGAAAGGTTGGAGTTTGAACTGCCAGAAATCAGAGAAGACGATGGCGATGAGGAGCTCCTCTCAGTCTTTTGTTTGGATTTTGGTCGGGTTCCGGCTTTGTTGGTTCAAAGAGGTTGAGGTGGAAAAAAAAAATGACAGATAGGACTGATGTGTCGACTTCTAAATGGATGGTCCCAGAATCCACTTGGTGTGTTTGCTGCAGCCAAGAATTTCTCTTTGTGAACGGGATCAACATCATTGATAATATTCTCATTTCTGCGGCCTAGCCTGTAAACCAACACACAATTTATATATTTTTTTCAGACAAATAAAGAAAATATTTAAAAGTTTATTACAGCTATTTATAAGTCTTTCAAGTCAATTAACGCAAAGCAGAACCAAATGGACACCACCGTCGACTGGTCCAATCTTCCCGTCGAACTCTGGCCACTGGTCGGAGAAAAGCTCAAACTCCGCATAGAGTTTCTCCGATTCCGCAGTGTCTGCCATTCATGGCGTTCTAACTTGCCTCCCTTCCACCCTTCACCTCCTCCATCGTTCCCTCTCCCTCTCTCCTCCGACGGACCCACCTCCTTCCTCTGCCAAAACACACTCTACCTCCTCCAATCCCCCGCCACGTCATCCGGCGGTTGGCTCCTCAAGGTCGAAGAATCCGACAGAATGCTTCTCCGGAATCCGGTCACCTCGCGGCGCATCAAGGACACGTCGTTGTCTCCGGAGTGTTTGGATTTGTTGGAGTTTAAGATGATCGAGTTGGGGAAGTCGTATTTTCTGAGGTACATCCGTGCGTGTGGCTCGGTTTTTGGGGTGAAGAAAGTGACTGTGATGCCTTCTGAGAATGGGGAGTGTGTGGTTGTGGTTATAGATGACAAAGGTAACTTGGGTTTTGCTAAGAGTGGAGATCAGAAGGTAAGATGGTTTAGTCATGGAGGTTTGGTTTCTGATGATGTTGTTGTTTATAAGGGTCAGACATATGTGGTGGATAGCTTGGGTTGTGTTGTTATGATTAATATGTCTTCAGAAGTGATCCAAATTTCGTCGAAATTGGGTAGTTTAGGTGGGAGGAAGCATTTGGTGGAGTGTTATGGAGAGCTCTATGTCGTGGATAGGTATTTTGATCGAGAACAAAATAAGCTAGAAGGGTTTGATTCTTCTTTTTTTATCTTTGGTCGTCGTGGAAGAAGACGCCGAAGATATGAGTCTTGTGAACTCAGGGTAGTTGATTTTAAGGTGTACAAGCTGGAATGGGGTGATGGAGAGTTGGGGGGATGGGTTGAAGTGAAAAGCTTGGGTGATCAAGCGATTTTCTTGGCTAATGATTGCTCTTTCTCTGTTTCGGCTGATCAGTTAGCTGGGTGTGAAGGAAATTGCATTTACTTCACTGATGAAAATGATATTAATCTTGCTCTTAGAGATGTAATTAGACCGGAGAATTTTGTGTTCAAGTTGGAGGACCATAGCATTCAGAAGTTGGGATCTCCCCCAAGCCATTGCCAGATCTACTGGCCACCTCCGAGTTGAGTACAGCTGCACATGTTTCGGATTCTCTGGATTGATGTAACTATGTAAGTATGATTTGTTGTTGTTGTTGCTGTTGGACTTCTGTGAAGTTTTTATACTTATAATTGGTGTCTCCATAAGTTTTGTTCCTTTTCCATTTTTAGCTTTGATGAATGTTGTTGATAAGATGATAAGATGCACTGATTTCTCAATAGAATCACTCTCTGATGTAACTTCAATCAAATTGCAGGCTTGCAGATGGAGCATGTCATTGGTCATATGTATACTTACTAGTCGAGGTTATCCTTCAGGTTGACCTTCGATTATGTATTCACATACTTAACCACCACAAGTGGTCGAGTTGGTAAGAGTCTTTGTGTGAGAATTCCTCGTACCCAGGTTCAAATCTCGCCGACGCTAATTGGAGTTTAAATCTCAATTTATTCTTGATAGTCAGGGAGAAGAAAGCGTTTTGACACGATCTCTCGGCTCGGATTAGTCTCTGGGCCTAGAAAGCATTTGAGAATACAGTCGTTGATAGATTCAAAAAAAAAAAAAAATGTATTCACATACTTTGATTAGCTTGCAATACTTTAATTTTTTTATTTTTTTTTGTTAAGAAGTCTGGCTGAAATGTTGCACTGAGGAAATATTTCACTCTCCTAGATACTAGTAGTGGAAGACTCTCAATGCATCATTTAGATGTCTATCCCCTTGTGGCAATACGGTGAAGGCTTAAACTACAGTGTGTCAGCTCAGACCCAACTTAATGATGGTCGCGCATGAGATCACACGAGACGACTTCGATTATGAGTCGGGAGATTCGAACATAGCGGCCCTAAAAAACCTTTTGCGCTATCTTAAAGCAGGAATCCTTCATCAGTGGTTGTGAATGACTGATTTTTCTCAATCTTTTCGACTTCGGTTCCGTAGGAGCAAGTCAGAAAGATTGAGAAATAGAACCATCTGATTTGATTCGTTCTCAATAGCCATGAGATGATCATCTTAGGGTGATCCTTTTGTCGACGGATGATCCTATTACACTTGTAGTCTCTGAAGGATGAGAACCAACTATGTAGCATCTACATCGAGAATTCAAGTATTGTATACGTCATTAGTCTGATCATTTGTAGGAACTACCCGTAATAACGAACTTGTAAAATGAATCCCTTTATCATAAAGAGATTCGTTGTTCCTGACCCTGCTTTACCTTAATTGTTATTTGAACAAGTAAAAGTTATGTCTTGGTCTGAGTGGGGATA
The DNA here is from genome assembly GCA_963682095.1 of Potentilla sterilis. Classification (NCBI taxonomy): domain Eukaryota; kingdom Viridiplantae; phylum Streptophyta; class Magnoliopsida; order Rosales; family Rosaceae; genus Potentilla; species Potentilla sterilis. Next base: position 42,174,801 of record OY821764.1, read on the forward strand.
ACATTTCTCTTCTGCATGTTCATGGAGTTTTGCAAAATCCAAACATCTCAGAGATAGAGAGGTAGGAATTTATCGAACGGACCGCACTCCTCGTATATGTCAGGAGTCTATTGATGAGAAGGGGCTAGGGAAAGCTTGAACCCAATTCCTACAGTGATGAATATAAGCGCAATTGAAATTCCTGGGGAGTTATACATTTGTGTATTGATAAGACCATTCACTATTTCTTAAAGCTCGATCCCCCCATATGAACCATATAGATAATTAGAGTACAAGGGGCGGATGTAGCCAAGTGGATCAAGGCAGTGGATTGTGAATCCACCGCGCGCGGGTTCAATTCGCGTCGTTCGCCCTAATATTTTAGTTTTTTTTTTTAAGACGAAGAAACAAATTCGATTTTCTCGCCTATTTACTACGGCGACGAAGAATCAAATTATCACTATATTTATTCCTTTTTCTACTTCTTCATCCAAGTGCAGGATACCCCTAAGGGGTTGCCGGTTTTTTTTTTCTACCAATTGGGGCCCTCCCTTCACCATCCCCATGAGGACAGAAGATTCAAGCATCGAAACTATTGCTCATATTTAATTGTGTAGGCCAAGAAGCATCTGCACCATGTACAGGTGTTGCTCAAAATGTTAAGAGAATCAAGTGTTACCATATTTCTATCTTTCAGTGGCTCTGTGTTATATTCCATTTTGGTGATAAACAAAAAAGGCTAATAGATAATCACTGAACAACATCAGTTAGGGCTGGGCATTTGATCCTGAAATTCTGATCCCGTCTCGATCTCGTCTTCCGCAAACTTTATATACCGTTCACTCATCCCTTTGGCACAACCGTTTTGGTCATCCCTCTTCCACCGTCCTAGCTCGTCTTGGGTCCCAATCTGTTATTCCCAAATCATCTAATTTATTTTGTCCTGATTGTGCTATAAGCAAATCACAACGTTTACCTTTTTCGGATAATCATGTCTTTACTAATAAATTATTCTCAATAATACATAGTGATGTTTGACAATCTCCTGTCCTCTCTAATACAGGCTTTAAATACTATGTTCTGTTTACTGATGAATATTCTCGTTACACTTGGATTTTTCCCATGCGTCGAAAGAATGAGGTCTTCTCTCACTTTCAAAGTCTAGTGGCCACTAATAAAGCTCTCTTTCATGGACACATCCAATACTTGCAAAGTGATAACGGTACAGAATATGTCAACTCCACTTTCTCCACTTTTTGTGCTTCCACAGGCATTCAACAACGCTTCTCTTGCCCATACACACCTCAACAAAATGGACTCGCTGAGCGCAAACATCGCCATATTGCCAACATCACTCGCACCATTCTTCATATTGCTGGTGCTTCTCCTTTCCTTTGGGTTGAAGCCGCCCTTACTGCTGTCTATCTCATCAATCTCCTTCCCTCCGCCACTCTTGATTGGGACTCTCCTTATCAGCGTTTATATAATTCTCCTCCTCCTTACTCCTCTCTCCGTGTCTTTGGTTCCTCTTGTTTTCCATACCTAGGTCATCAAGTGTCTAACAAATTGTCGAGTCGTAGTTTAGAGTGTGTGTTCCTTGGTTATAGCCCTCATCACAAGGGTTATAAATGTCTAGATCCATCCACAGGTCGTGTCTACATATCTCGTCACGTTTTATTTAACGAAACGTATTTTCCTTATAAATATTTGCAGGTCAACGGTCCCCGAAAGAGTCACACCTTTGAATTAACCTTACTCAGATCTCCGCAGGCCCTCCTGTCGAGCCCATCATCTTCAGGCTCAAACCCAGTCTCTCCTTCCACTCAGACGGACTTACCCTCCAACCCAGCGCCTATCTCGATCGCCTCCTCTCCTCTGTGATCTGATGTCCAACAGCTGCTCTCGCCGGCAGACGATCCGTCCACACCACCGTCTCAACCGTTTGCTGCCGCTGAACATTCCCCTGCTCCGCTGCTACAGTACCGCCGCCGTCCGCACCTGGCTCTGTCACTTCTGCAATTCTCATCAACGTTGTCTGCTCCACTCACCGACTGCCCCCGTCGTCTTCTCTCGCTCACCGCCGATCCCTCTGCCTCCACTTCGCAGCCGGTGCCTACTCCCTCTACCAGTGACGCACTTGTGAATCCTACACAAGCATTGATTGCCGAAGTCCCTGAACCACCACCGCCTGCTGCTGTCAACGTCCTCCACCCACCAGCTGCTGCCGTTCCAGAAGCCATAATGATTGACGAGGCACCTCCGCAACCTGCTGTTCCTACCAATGCTCGGCCTTGCACTCGGCTCAGCAAGGGAGTTATTAAACCTCGCATTTGCAACGACGGCACTGTCAAATACCCTGTCCCTAAAGCCTTGTCTACTGTTTTATCTGAACTGGAACCAAGTTGTTACTCTCAGGCTGTTAAGGACTCAAATTGGCGACAGGCTATGTCAGAGGAGGTTAATGCTTTACTGAAGAATGGTACCTGGTCTCTTGTCCCTCCACATCCGTCTCAACATATTGTTGGCTGCAAATGGGTGTTCCGAATCAAGCGCAAGGCTAACGGCTCCGTCGAAAAGCCCGTCTTGTCACCAAGGGCTTTCACCAGCAGCATGGCATAGATTATGGGGAAACTTACAGCCCTGTGATTAAGCCAGCCACCATTCGCACAGTACTCTGCATTACTGTTTCTCGAAATTGGTCTCTACGACAGCTCGATGTGAAGAACGCATTTCTCCATGGTGTTCTTCAGGAGGACGTCTACATGACTCAGCCACCAGGTTTTGTGGATCCATCTCAACCCAGCCATGTTTGCAAGCTTCGTAAAGCCTTGTACGGGCTTAAACAAGCCCCTTGAGCCTGGTTCCAGCGCATGAGCTCCTTTCTCATCTCAGCTGGCTTCCGAATCAGTAAGGCCGATTCCTCCTTATTCATATTTCGTCAAAAGCAGTATGTCATTTACTTTCTCCTATATGTTGATGATATAGTAGTTACTGGGAGTGATAATAGCCTATTACAACGCTTTATCAATGCTTTAGGCAGAGGCTTCGATATCAAAGACCTCGGTCCCTTGAATTACTTTTTAGGACTTCAGGTTACTCGAAACTCCTCCGGCCTTCACCTCAATCAGATGAAGTATGCTCATGACATTCTTTTTAAGCATGATCTACTTCACTCTCAGCCCATGACTACTCCCCTGGCTGCCAAACCTATCCTCACTGCCACTGATGGAGACCTTCTTCCCAATCCCACCTTATTCCGTGAAATTTTCGGCTCTCTTCAATATCTCACTGTTACTCGGCCAGATATTTCATTTGCTGTGAATTATGTGGCTCAGTTCATGAGTGCTCCACGTGCTCCTCATCTGCTTGCTGCCAAGCGCATCCTTCGCTACATCAAAGGCACTCTTGATTATGGTCTCTTCTTCACTCCTCAGTCCTCTCCAGTTCAAGTTTCAGCCTACTCTGATGCTGATTGGGCAGGTTGCCCTGATTCTCGTCGCTCCACAACAGGCTACCTTATCTATCTTGGCACCAATCTTGTCTCTTGGTATTCTAAGAAGCAACCCACCGTTGCACGCTCCAGTGCCGAATCTGAATACCGATCTCTTGCACATGCTAGTGCTGAAACTACTTGGTTAGGCTACTTACTATTTGAGCTTGGTGCCCACATTACCTATCCTATTATGCTTCATTGTGATAACTTGAGTGCGACCTACATGGCATTTAATCCTGTCTTCCATGCCCGAACGCAGCATATTGAGCTAGACTATCATGGTGTACGTGAAAAAGTTGCTCTTGGTAGTCATCGTGTGAACTTCGTTCCCTCCATTGACCAGCCAGCTGACATCTTGACTAAACCTCTCTACAAACAGCGTCATTAGACTTTATGCCACAAACTAGTGCATTCAAGGCTGCTCAGTTTGAAGGGGGGTGTTAGCACAATTATCTCTACCACACATTCAGCTCCACAAGATCAGCACAGTCAAGACTAAAATCCTAAATCACAGCACCATGATCTGCTGATTGACTATAATAGGTTCATACCATATATGTATATTGTAACAGTAGCAATAGTTATCAATAGTCATCAATAGTCATCAATACCTTTGTAATAGGCACTCTATAAATTGTACGAACATTCATGAATATAAGCAAGGAAATTCATATTCTACACAGTCCTCACACTATAAATTTCCCTGCAAGAACAAATCAAGTTTCAAAAGAAAAAAAAAATCAAAAATCAAAAATTTCAGAGCAATATGTTAAAAGCCATGAGTCTGCATTTAATAGTTCAACTTTCATGAGCCTATAGCTTTTCCATGAGCCTATAGCTTTTCCCCAACAACTTCAACAGTGACCATCATCTTAAATCAAAGGTGTCTATCTACGCAGTGATCTTTTATTTAACAATTGTCATTTTCATCAGGTGAATGAGCCATTAAACTAATTTTAAGAAAGCTTTGACACACAATGAGTACATGAACAAACTATAATCTTAACAAATCTCTCCTAAAATACAGGAACAAACTCCTCACTTATTAACCAAACCCATAAGGAAATAATATCATGTGATTGAAATCATTCACTCAAGTAAAAACTCAGCACAGTTATACTCACATTCACATGTTCCTCTTTTGTTTCTGGCTTTTAGTGTTTTTCTCTGTTGGTACCGTTGGATCGGTTATCTTTAAAGAATTTTAAGAGAAATGAATCATTTGGGGGTCAAGTCCAATTGGGATGCCATTGTCCAATTTATGTCGAACACTAATATATATATGCATTAAATCAGAAAATAAGAGTTAGATGGAGGAAGATCGATCAAATCAGAAAATGAATTCAACAGAGCAATTCGAGAGTTGAAAATATAATCAATATATTGATCACATGAGATGCTTGCACATAGCAAAACACAATCCTAATGATGCAGATTTGGTGAGGTACTTGTTAATCAATGTTAGGTTTGAAACAAAGACACAGTACAACAATCCAGTAGTCTTGTCATTCTCTTGTCATTCAAAAGCGAGAGAAAAACCTCATTTGGGTTCAACCCACGAAGCAATAGCGTTTGTAAGACCGAGTAAAGCAATGCGTGAATCAGAATACAAAACGATGCCGTTGAGTGGTGAAGGACTTATGCAAACCCAGAAAGTTAAAGAAGCGCAAGGCTAACCTGGGATTGGTCCGGTCCCGTGCTCGACGCCGACCTCCGCTCTCACTGGTCCACCGCCACCAATACCAAGGATTTTCTCTTCACCCTAACCTCTGTTCTAGAACAACACAACAACTATAAAGAATGAATTAATCACATACTACAGCATGAGAAAGAAGAAAACCTGAAACGGGAACACCCAGATAGAAGGAACCATCGTTACCTAACTTACCTTTGATTATGCGCTGCTCTGCCGCGTTTCTCCCGCTTTTGGGTCTAATTAAAATTTTATTCTCCTCTTGTTTTCGTTCCTGTAAATTGAAAAAGGGATGAGTGGTAATGTATACATTTGTATCCCGATCAACTAGAGAGGAGTTGTTGTTTGACGCGAAGAGGGAGTCTGAACTGAATGAACAAACTGAACAAACAGATGTTTTTTTGAAATTCTATTCTGATATAATTTTGACCACTTTATTACTGTTTTAGCCTTCTTTTATTTAATTATGCTTTTAGAAGATTAATATTAAGAGGGACATTGTAGGCATCAGTTGTTTGGCAGTTTCATAAGCCAAATTGGCTTAATATATAGAGAAACGCACATCCAATATTCGGCTCATCGCTTTCCCTTTAAACCCTAACTCTCTCTCTCCCCCTCTCCCTCTCCCTCTCGATCAATCTCTTTCACTGGTGAGTCACAAATCAATAATATATGATCAATTAGGGTTTCAATGAAACCGAGCATGTCATATTCCATTAGGTTTAATTTCGTTTTCTTCTACCAACTTTTGTTTTTATGCTTTTGCAAAATCTAAATGATCCTGTTTGTTTAATCAGGTTCGAATTTTCGGAGTAATCTTGTGAGAACCTCAAGCAAGCCAGGGCTTTGTCCTTCCTTTCTGGTTCTGCTCATCATCAACATTTATGATCCTAGAAATTGAGATAATCTCAATACGGAGTTGAGAGATATATATTAGTTGAAAAAGGTCCTATAAGAGATTTGTTAATGGATAAACGTCCTCAGCATAAGTCCTCTGTGGGGTTTTCTTCAAAATTATACACTCGAATTTTACCAAATGGAGAGAAACTGGATAGAGAATGGCTAGTGTATTCAAAGGAGGTTGATAAAGCATATTGCTTTTGTTGCAAGTTGTTTAAAGAATGTCGCGGAAACAGTCAGCTTGATGAAGGGAACTGGGAACAAATTAGTGCTTTGCTTAAAGAGAGTCCCCAAAACTCTGAGTTAGCGAATGAAGGATGTAGAGATTGGGGAAATATTGGTGTTTTGATTAGGGAACATGAAAGAAGTATGGCACACATCTTTAACATGACAACCTGGAAAGGTTTACGTCTGAGATTAAAAAAAGATGAAAGAATCGACAATGTTGTTTTTAAACTAGAGAAAGAGCATTGGCGTAGTGTGTTACTGAGAATAATTTCAGTTGTGAAATTTCTTGTTAAGCAGAACATGACATTCTTCGGAACATTTGAAAGCATGGATCAGGATGATTGTGGAAATTTCCCAAGCTTCATTGAAATGATTGCAGAGTGGGATCCTGTAATGCAAGCACATAGCAAACGTATCAAAATTAATGAGATTCGTCATCATTATCTTGGTCGCAACATCCAGGATTTGACGGCTATTCTAGCTTCTGAAATCAAAAATTCAATCGTCCGGCAAATTAAAGAAGCCAAGTATTTTTCAGTGATTGTGGACTGTGCTCTTGATGCAGATGGTGAAACAAATGTTTTTGATACTGCGATGTGTGGATGTTTCTACAAGTCCAATAAAAGTTGATGAGTACTTTTTAGAGTTTTTAAACTTCAACAATGCATCTGAACATGGACCTTTTGAACAATTGCAGAATGTCTTAAAAGCTCTTGATCTTGATATTGATGATGTAAGAGGACAGGGATATGGCATTGGATCTCTGGTGAAAGGGAGAGCTGAAGGTATTCAAGAAAAACTTTCAGGCATAAATCCAAGAGTATTGTACAGGCCATGGGGCTGTCGTAGTCTCAATGTAACACTGTGATATTAGCGAACTGTTTAGTTTCTTTGGAACCATCCAGCGAATATATTCAGTGTTTGCTCATTGTACAAAATGTTGGCAAATTTTGAACGATAATGTAAAAGGCTCAACTCTTGAACCATTGTCAACCTTACGCTGGGAGAGTTGCCTTGAATGTGTTAAAGCAATAAGATTCCATGCTTCAGATATAAGAGAAGCTTTACTTGAAGTAGCAGATACTGAGTTTGACCTCGGAATAGTCAGCCAAGCTAATTCTTTAGCAGAATATGATCTTGATTATGACTTCTTGTTAGGCAGGATCATTTGGTTTGATATATTATCTGATGTTGACTTGGTTAGCAAATACTTGCAATCTAAAGATATGCATCTTGATATTGCTATTACTGAAGTAAAAAGGCTCATCAAGTTTTTTGAAAAGTCCAGTGAAGTTGGGTTTACAGAGGCCCTGAATGTTGCTAAAAAAATTGCCACTGAGATGGAAACTGATTCTGTCTTTGATGAAGAACGTGAAATTCATAGAAAAAAACGTTTTGGCAAGAATGCTGATCAACGATCTCCTAAATCACTTGAAGAGTTCTTCAGAGTTGAGTATTTCTCATAGACTGTGGATCAAGTTACTGGTTTATTGAATAGTACACTTGAACAGTACCAAGCATAAGAGAATATCTTTGGGTTTCTATTTTGTTCTGAGAGATTGATTTCATTGGAGGAAAAACATTTGAAAACTTCTTGTGATCATCTTCAAATATTTCTTTATCATGGGAAGTTTCGTGATATTGATGGGAACAGTTTATTCAAAGAACTGAAATGGTTACGGAAGCAGTTGCCAAAAGAAAATATGACTGCCATCGAGATATTGAATTTCATAAAGGACTGGAATTTCTTCCATATGCATGCATTGCCTATAGAGCTTTGCCGACAGTACCTGTTCTATTCAAATCCACTGGTGGTTTTTCAAAATTGGAGATACTGAATTCTTACTTGCAATCTCCAATGTCACAAGAAGTTTTAGATGGACTAGCTTTGATTTCTACTGAGAAGGGGTTTCTAGAAAAACTTGACTATGGCAGTTTAATTCGATGATTGTGCAACTGAAAATGCAAGAAGAATAGTTCTCACTTCTCAGTGATACATTTTTCTCCGATCAGTCATTGTTTTTATTCGAAGTTTTGTACTTTGGAACTTCTAGAGGTTGGAAGGTTTCAGAAGCATGTCAATTGCTGATGGTTTTGAAGTTCAAGGGAGCAGCTTGCAGTTCATAAGTGCCAAAGCAGTCCAATAAGATTTTCCAGTAGAATTTGCACGTTTCAAGGTTAAAAGCTGGTTTGAACATGTCTTGTTTCTTCTGCGGGTAGTTGTTGTTGATTGTTTTATCTGATTCTGTACAAGAATCCACAAGACTTGTGCTGAGGCCTTTCTCTGTTTTAGTTGTATCATTAGTGGAGCTTACAATTTTATCTGAAGATATTTTAGTTTATGTTTATTTGTGAAATATCATTGTGTTTTCTGTTTCTGAATTGTCTATTGGCTGGCTGTGTAATTTATCATATATTGTGATTTTTCAGTATGTTATAGCACAGTTACTCAAGTATATTGGTTTTTGGTGAAAGCAAGAGCTATATTTCACATTTTAATGACATCTTCATCACCTCTTCTAATCTTTCTTTCTCAAAAGTTTCTATTATATTGTACCCTAAAATTTTCAACCTTGTCTAGGCCCTCTGAAGTCTTAATGTACAGTCTAAATCTCCTCGAATAAGTCTTTTTCAACATATATCCTAGATTGATCATGGTGTACGTTATGCCATAATTTACAGTTTTGGATGTATACCAGGGAATAGTTCATCAATTAGAGATTCTGTTTAACATAAATATGTAGTCATCCTAGGCTACTTTCTTAAGCTCCTTGAGAATTAGGTCGATTCTTCATGCAAAACCAACATAGGTCCCAGTATCCTTAGAACTGAGCAATCTTCACAGGTACTTTGAAAAGGCCGATTTGTAACATAGGTAAACATTCACCAGAGTTGAGGTGAGATATAACTCAAATCACTATGAAACTAAAATGATTCTGAGGCAACCAAATTTGATTGTCACTTGAAAATATATTGAATCTGTATCATTGTAGATGATGTAGGGAGTATGTTCAATGCACAAGAGTTGCTATTCAAGACTTCATTTGAATTCCAGTTCTCTAAACACTCATGTACTGCATTTCTTTTTCTCAGGTTGTCCTCAATTGTGCGTTGGAGTCCTGATCTCTCACCCCTGATCACCACAGGCACAGTTGGTTTCTGATCATGGCAGACGGACAAAAATCTGATACATGTGGAAATCAGAGAGGGGAATGTTGGAGTGATCTTCCAGTTGAATTATTACAGATTATTGCAAAGAAGCTTGATGCCAAATTTGATGTCTCTAGATCCCGTGCTGTTTGTAAATCATGGCGGTTTTCTATTCCTCCTGTCACTGGGAATTCTCCACCCATTAAAGTACGTCTCAATTATATTATCAGGAGAAAAAGGACAATTCTGACTCTTAGGATGAGGGTAGTCTATCATGTGGCACCTCAACCTGGTTCAAATTCAAGGGGTTGGTTTGTTAACGTCACAGAAGGTAAAGATACACTGCAAAAAAATCGTATCATGCTACATCCTCTTTCTGGATCCCCATTCCCGAAAAGCCCGGTTCCTAATCCATTATTACCAATGGATTTGAACTTGAATGATTTTCGAGTATCTGAGTTGTGGAAAACTTATCACGCTCCTTTCGGTTTTCCCGTGGCAGTGTCCTTCAATTCTGATTGTCCAGCACTTATGCTAATTGTTCATGGACAATTGTACCACTGCAGTTTATGTGTTGATGGTGAAATTCCAAAGTGCAAGGAAATTAAAAGTTTAATCTCCACGGTCCAATATAAAGATGTTATTTGCCATGAAGGAAAGTTCTATGTTGTTTCCCTTGATGGGAGAACTGTAGTGGTTGATTCTTCTTTGAAGGCTAAGATGATTGCGACCCCGATAAGTGCTCCTGCAATTCCAAGAAGTGTTCCTGTTGGCATCCGGAAGATGTATTTTGAAGGTCCTAGAGGGGGTGAATAGGCCCTGAAAGTTTTTTCGCTCAATTTTGCTCTTAAGGATAGCATCAGTTGATGCTATCCTGTGTAGCAGAAAACAATGACTGAAAATAATGAAGGTGCAGAAATAAACAAACCAAGATGTTTTTTTATAAGTGTTTTCCCACGCACATATTAGAAGCTTCAATCTTGAATTCAGCTACTTCTCAACTGTTCAGTTGTGAACACTTCCGGGGTTGTTTACACTACCAACACATCTCTTGGTATGCAAATGCTAATGACATGGGCTTAACAAAAGAGTTTTTGTGCCCGGCTTTGATGTTTATAATCACAAGGAACTGAAGGAAGACTCAAAGCAAATAAGGACATGCAAAGGAACTCAGACCCAGCAAAAATAAAATACAAGACTCTACATTTTGAACTAGCAGGCACACCAATCAATGCAGAAATGAAAGTTTTTGGACTTTTGTTCTTGGTCAAACTCAGCATGTGAGAAGACATATAAAACTGCCATAAGACAAGTAAAAGAAGACAAAAGACTTTCCTAACAATGTTTGATTTAAAAGCAAGAGATAAAAGATTTTAGAAGCTTTTTCCAAAAGCATAATAATACCATAGTTCAACAAGACATTTTTTTCTCTGAGATCAAACAAGGACCAGATATATTAGTTTGTGTATCACAATCCTAGCTAGAGTCTATGAGAACCATAGCTATTAGGTCATGGGTTGGATATAAATCACAACACCCAAGACTAACTTTGACTCTCAAGACTAGATAACTAGTTTTGCTGACAATTTGAATTTGAAATACGAATTTCAAACACATGTAAACAATCTGCAGCTAAAACATAGATAAAGAGACCAAGCAACCAGACTCATGACGGTATCATAAGATACCCAGAAGAACTAGGATAGCAGACGTAGCTGATATCCTCTGTGAAAAACCATGAACTGCATATGCATGTTTTACCTGATTACCAAGAGATAATGTTGGTTCTTCAACTTGATCTTCAACTTCAAACTTCACTTGATTGAACTTGATGATTCATATAGGCTGTGTTTTGTTCCATAAAGGATTGCCAACATCTTTATACTTACATAATTGGTGGAGTCATTCGGAGAACTACTTTTAGTTATGTATCTGGCCGATCGGACAAAATGTAGGCATCTTTCAGAAGTTGGTGTTGCATTCGAGATATTCAAGTTGAATGCAGCAGAAAAGCAATGGGTTGAGATGGTGACTTTGGTTGATCAGATTTTGTTTGTGGGTGAAGAAAGATGCTTCTCTGTGCTTGCTCACGACTTTCCTGGTTGCAAAGGGAACTGCATTTATTTCTATGATCCTTGCCCACCTATATGCGAGTATCATCAATCGCCACAAAGATTCAGTAAAATTGGAGTGTTCGACATTGATGGTGGTGGCAATGGCAGTAGTTTACCTCGGTTATATTTTCTTGATGATGACGGTGATAGTGCAAATATCTTCTGCCTACCCTCAGATTTTGCCTTGACATGATCAATGTGAAGCTAGCTAGGTGGATGACTTGAGTTTTGACACAAATCGAACTAGAAATGCTATCGAATTTAGACTAGCTACATTTTACATGAACAGAATATATGAATGTTTGTAACATTATCCTCGTGGCAATTCTTGACCTATTCTCTAATAAGGAAGATTATTGTTTATGCTGTACCTGTTCTTTAAATTAGACCATAGTCAGAGTCTTCAATAGATGCCGGTGATCACAATATGCCGAAGAGCTGTTTGTTGAAAAAGGCTGTTCATAAACATTTTTCTTTTTATGACATTTGCAAAATTAATTTGAAAGATTTCAGAAATTTTGGCAAAAGATAGTTCTGATTAACATATAAATAAGCTGTCCAGCTTCAACGTTTGAAAATGATCCAAAGGGGAGAGCATTCAGAAACAGAATATGAGGGTGAAAGTGAAAATGAGCACTGCCCTTTCTATGGATTTCGATAACTGGTTTGAACAGAACATCATTCAAATAACATAAAAATATATAACTTCCACTAAAAGTAAATATCTTACATGAACTGCATCTTTACAACTAGAATGACATTAACAGAACTACCATTTCTTACACTACTGGATAAACAAGACTACTAATTTTTACACTACTTTACTGTAAAGTTTTACAGACCCAACTCTTAACGAGAATTGAAACCTCTTCCATCTTCTCCGAGAAATGCAACTAACGTATTGACTCTTGAGCAGTATCCAAACTTCCCTGTAAATCACGTTGACCAATAATTATTACCATAAGAAATCGTCTCTTTATTGAAATGTGGAGACTGAAATTCACTACATTAGAGAGCATTCAAGATAGGGAGGGGGGCTGACTAGCATAGCATGTCGTGTCATATTTCAATGTGTCTATATCATCAGCAGACATACTACTGTGAAAACCTGAACAAAAACTTGAAAGCTTTCGTACGCCAGATGATGGTTAATATGTATTTCCAAAGAACTTTCTTTAGGGGTTTCAAGAATCTAGTCTTTTTACTACTGTTTCAAGTTTTGAAAGCCTTTAATTTTTCTTGTGGTTCCTTGTCCAGTAAAATGAACCTTATAATCATGCAACAAGAGCATATTACTGGCCCTTCAAATTTGACCCTATGATATACTATCTAGAGTTCTAGACATTCAGTAAGCCTTCCCAGATTATTTGTGTGATGAGGATTAGTCATCACTTAAGCTGATAATCTTTCTTTCCCAATTTTTGTTCACATAAATTTGACCACTCAACTACAAGTTCAGAACAACTAAGCTTGTTTACCATTTAAAAAACTACCAAACACTTAAACAATTAAGCTTGGTAACTCAATTAACTGTTTAGTAAAATCCTACAATTTACAGAAAACTTAAGAACCACAACACCAAAATCTTGATCCTTCTGATTTTTCATAAAATATGCAATTTGACACCTCTAATGGCTGCTCAGGGAAATAAAAAGGTAAAAATTTCAGATAGCAGTAAGAGTTATAATGTAGTACCAATAGAGATTTGAACTTACATTCAGAGGATACAGCCGGACATCAATTAGTGAGCCAATTTGAGGGTGTCCGGAACAACTGAGAATAGCCAATGTTACTCATACTACCATCCTCCAAGTCAAACACACGACAGTGACGACTTTTTGATCCCATTCCAATTTCAGCTGGTAAAGGACCAAAGTCTTGTTCAGTAAACATAATGCAATTCCCCTTCACTCCAGGAAACTCTCTCGTCGAAACCGCAAACGACCCATCATAGCTCATAATAATCACATGATCCCCCAAGTTTGTCACATTAACCCAAGTTCCCCACTCCTCATCCAGCCTATAAACCTTAAAATCCGCCACCTCGCCATCAACATGTATATAATTAAACCTCCTTTGAGGCATTAACCCCTCACTACCAAAATACCTGTCCACCACATACAGATCACCACAACACTCAACCAAATGCTTGTGCCCGCCAAACCCACACAACGGTGGCGAGTACTGAATCACCTGCAAGGCCCGACTTATCCACGATATCGTCCCCCATTTATCAACAACATAACACTGACCCTTATACACAATGAGATCATCATAATGAGAGTTGTTTTCGTCGACACAAATCCAACTCTCATCCCCATACCTCAAAAACCCCAAATGCCCTCCTCTATAAATCATAAACACAACAAAATCCTCCCCCAAACTCAAATGATCACAATTCAAGACCACCACTTTGTTCACATAAGGCACATCAATGTTAGTATAAGCATATTTCAGAGAATACAACTTCACAAGCTCCACAATCTTAAAATCCAACAAGTTGAATTCTTTGATAGTCGGGTTTATCGACAACCTGAGCTGCCAATTGGTGATCGGATTGAGCAGGCGCATTTCGCCGGTAATGGACTCCTCGAACTTGACCAAGAAGGGGAGGGACTCGTCGGAGCCTTGGCCGGCGATGAGAGACTGGAGGCGGTAGACGGTGGTCTGGGAGACGGCGGCAGGAGGCTCATCGGAGTGGGAGAGGGGGAAGGCGAGGGGGAGAGGAGGAGAGTCAGGTGGGTCGAGAGGAGGGAGGGCGGAGCGCCAGAGAGAGCAGACGCTGCGGAAGCGGAGAACGTCGATGGGGCTTTCGAGGGATTTTCCGATCATCTGCCAGAGCTCTTTTGGGAGACTGCACCATTGTACCTTGGGGCTCTGCATGTTCAGCTTTGGTCTAAGAAGAAGAAGAAGCCAACTAGGTGAAAGAGTAAAGAGGACAACAACTCACTAGTGACTAGTATAACCAACAAAGTGTTTGTGTTTTACACTTGGCAGCCCCTCCAAATTCAAGATTTTTTTTTATTTTTTTTTATTTTTACATTTATTTGTTAAACTACGTACTTTCATCCACGATTTTACTATAAGCAAAGTGTGTTTAAATATTGAAACAGTTCTCATAAATCAACACATCAAATGATTCATGTAATTTTTTAATTATCGTGGTTGTAATCGAGATAAAACAATGTCATATTTACAATTTGGAAATTTTTTTTGTCGATTTTGCAGGTCGGTAAGATGACAAGTGTCGTTGTTTTGCTACGTGGCGCTCATAAATCACCGACACTTTAGATATAAAAAACTAAAAACTAGTCTCGTAAACCAACATGAATCATATGTTGTAAACTTGCAATCGAGGTAAAACATTATTAGTCATTTTAAAGATATAATTTTGCAGACTGAAGATTGAAATGTAAAAATTAAAATATGTTTCTCTTTATATACAAAATAAGACTAAATTCTGCTTACTACTCTGTACTTTTGAGGTTTCATCAATTCAGTCATTGAACTTCTAAATTAAACAAAAAAGTCCTCGTACTTTCCAATCTCATCAAATCGATCCATTTTGCTACCAATCCGTCAAATTGATCTATCATTAAAAACACAATTTATGGGGTATTTTATAAAGTTTCTCTGTGAAAATGTCTCACAAGTTGATATGTCAGATCTGCACTTACCAGGTTAGTAAGTTGACGGAGACACTTGACGGATTAGTAATAGATTCGATCGATTTGATGAGATTAGAAAGTACGAGGACTTTTTTGGTTAAATTAGAAGTTTAAGGACTGAATTGATGAAACTCCAAAAGTACAAAGTAGTAAACAGAATTTAGTCCTACAGAACATAGATTTTACATGTCAAGATATAGATAGCGTATGTCATTTATTTGTCACACAACGCCCGTATGTCACTGAATCTTTAGCTATCAAACGAGTGACCATCTCCTAAATTGTAAACTTTGGTAGAATTTGGATGAGAGGGGATCTTTTGGTCAAACAGTGTGATTTGAACAATGTGAGTGTGTGCCCTGCCTGCAAGTGTTCATCTATTCTCATTCATGTAAGGTCAGAACCAAAGGAAAAAGGGACGATAATTTCTAGTATTTTACCGCATAGACGCCGTTGGTAAAACACTTGTATCCTCTACTTTGCCTGAAAAACTATCATAACAAATTGATGCAGGAGCATCCAAATGAAACTCCTAATTAAATTAGGAGTTTATTGTCATTCATTGATGTTTTAAGTCTTTTAAAATTCTTGCTGGTTTTCATTTATTTCTGGTTTCATTAGGATTACCGTTACGATTGTTAGCTAGTATATTTAGGTGTCTTTAGAGTCTTTGTAGGTAGCTTATTATCATTTTCTAATAGAGTATACAGAGTTTCTTGGGATTCTTAGCCCATAACTCAAATAGATTCGTTCCTTCTTAATTTTACAGCTGCTATATCTCTTTATTCTTGTGCGTTTCTGCTGAGTTCTTTGTTCCTTAGTGTCATTACCCTAATCTAGCTTATAGAGCAGAAACTACTAGCTTTTGCCTTGCATTAGTTGGTATCAGAGCAGTGCTCTGGGCATGCAAAATGGTGGGTCGTGGTAGAGGACGTGGAAGAGGAGATTCGGAGGTTCAACACACAGAATTGGCTGAGATGCGCCGTATGATTGAAGACCTGACAAGAGCGGTGCTAGCTCTTCAAGGTCAGGAGCGTGGGGAAGCCCGTATGGAGAATCCGGAAGGCAACCTCAATCCCTCTGGAGATGAACTGGAAAGTCATTCCGAGGATGAAGAGTTTGTCGACAATCCATTTCATAATGTTGAAGGTGATGATTCAAATTTCATTGAACCTGTTTATGATGAGTATGGTGATGAACAAGAAAACGTTGATATTTTACCCGTAGAAGGAGAGTCTTTGGTTGTGAGGCGAGTGATGACTGCACCAAAGGTGGAAGAAGAAGATTGGAGGCGGCGTAGCATATTCCGCACACGTGTTCTATGTGGGGGAAAGGTCTGCAGCTTGATCTTGGATGGGGGTAGTAGTGAGAATATTATTTCAAAGGAGGCTGTCGAAAAGCTGAAGCTGCCATTAGAGAAACACCCTAACCCCTATAAAATTTTGTGGTTTCAAAGAGGTAATGAAGTGCCAGTCACTTCATGTTGTTTGGTTAAATTCAGCATGGGTAGGACTGTTGATGATGAAGCTTGGTGTGATGTTGTACCTATGGATGCCTGCCATATACTACTTGGAAGACCATGGTTGTATGATAGAGACATGGTTCATCATACTCGAGCTAATACTTATTCATTCCATAAAGATGGAAAGAAGATGACTTTGCAGCCACTTAAGGAGGAGTTGATCAGCACCACAAAAGCTGCCAGAACCAACAATCTTTTGACAAGACATGAATTTCAACATGCAAGTCAAGAAATGGGAGTTGTGTTTGCATTGATTACAAAAGGTGTGCAAGAAGACTTGTGCTTGAATTTTGATGAGTTCTCACCAGAAATTCAGCGCATTTTGATGGAATTTCAAGACCTGGTTGGCGATGAGCTACCTCAAGGATTGCCACCATTGAGGAGCATCCAACATGCCATTGATCTTGTACCAGGTGCAGCCTTGCCAAATCTGCCCGCCTATAGAATGCCGCCCACACAACAAGCAGAAATAGAAAGACAAGTGGAAGAATTGATTGCTAAAGGATTTGTGCGAGAAAGCAAGAGCCCTTGCAGTGTTCCAGCCTTATTAACACCAAAGAAAGATGGATCTTGGAGAATGTGTGTGGACAGCCGTGCTATCAACAAAATAACAATAAAATACAGGTTCCCAATTCCTCGTCTTGAAGATATGCTTGATAATTTGGTGGGCTCTAAGGTGTTTACTAAAATAGACTTGAGAAGTGGATATCATCAAATTCGAATGAGGAGTGGTGACGAATGGAAGACAGCTTTTAAGACACCAAAGGGGCTATATGAGTGGCTGGTAATGCCATTTGGACTCTCTAATGCTCCTAGCACCTTCATGCGGTTCATGACAGAGGTACTCAAACAGTTTTTGGGTACATGTGTCATTGTTTATTTTGATGACATATTGATATATAGTCAAACTAAAGAGGAGCACTTAGTCCACCTAAGGCAAGTCATGGAAGCTCTTCGCAGGGAGAAGTTGTACATAAACCTAAAGAAATGCTCTTTCATGTGCAAAGAAGTGTTTCTTGGGTTTGTTGTTTCAGAGGATGGGTTGAAAGCTGATCCCAACAAAGTTCAAGCCATCAAAGAGTGGCCAGTACCTCAATCTTTGGGAGAAGTTCGAAGTTTCCATGGTTTAGCATCATTTTACAGGAGATTTATTCGCAATTTCAGCTCTATTATGAGTCCGATTACTGAGTGCTTGAAGCAATCTTCTTTTCAGTGGTCAAACTCAGCACAAAGGGCGTTTGAAACAATAAAGAAATTGATGACAGAAGCTCCAGTACTCACTTTACCAGATTTTGAGAAGCTATTTACAGTTGAATGTGATGCATCACATGTGGGAATATGGGTTGTTCTTAGTCAAGAAGGAAGACCGGTGGAATTTTTCAGTGAGAAGCCTAATGCCAAATGTCGTTACTCGACATATGACCTGGAGTTTTATGCCTTGGTGCGCGCCATACAACATTGGGAGCACTATCTTGCCTATAAAGGATTTGTGGTGTATTCAGACCACCAATCCTTGAGGTACCTGAACTCTCAAAAGAAGTTAAATGCTCGACATGTAAAATGGAGCTCGTATATTCAAGAATTTAATTTTTCTCTGAAGTACAAAACTGGTGAGTCTAATAAGGTTGCTGATGCTTTGAGTCGTAGGACCCTAATGTTGCATGTGTTGAGTACTCAGATTGTTGGCTTTGAGGAATTGAAGAATCAATATGGTGATGATCCTTATTTCAGCCCTATAATTGCTGAACTTGGAGGTCCTACCGGGAGGAAGATGTTGCCATTCAAGTTGCATGATGGGTATTTGTTCAAAGGAAATTTACTGTGTATTCCAGCAGGTTCTTTACGCGAGCAAATCGTATGAGAACTCCATGGGAATGGGCTGGGAGGTCATTTCGGCAGGGATAAGACGCTATCCATGGTGAGTGACAGATATTATTGGCCAGGAATGTACAAGGATGTGAGTAGGCTGGTTCAAAGGTGTCAAATTTGTCAATTTGGTAAAGGTACATCCCAGAACACAGGCTTGTATACACCTTTGCCTATGGCAGAGGCTCCATGGGTTCACATTAGCATGGATTTCGTGTTGGGACTCCCAAAAACAGCTCACGGATATGATAGTATATTTGTGGTGGTGGATCGTTTCTCCAAAATGGCGCATTTTATCCCATGTTCAAAAACTTCAGATGCTACACATGTGGCTGATTTGTTTTTCAAAGAAGTGGTGAGACTACATGGTGTGCCAACCTCTATTGTGTCTGATAGAGATGTCAAGTTCACAAGCCACTTTTGGAGGACATTATGGAAGAAGTTTGAGACTGAATTGAAGTATTCTAGCACATGTCATCCTCAAACTGATGGTCAGACCGAAGTTGTTAACCGAAGCTTGGGAAATATGTTGAGGTGCCTTGTTGGAAGCCATATATGTGAAGAAGTGGGATGAGATTATTCCTCAAGCTGAATTTGCATACAACAATTCAGTGAATCGTTCTACAAAGAAAACACCCTTTGAGGCAGCATACGGATTAAAACCCCAACACATCCTAGATCTAGTTCCGCTACCTCAGGAGACAAGAGTTAGTGTTGATGCGGAAGCCTTTGCTGATCATGTCATGAAGGTGCATGAAGAAGTGAAAAAAGCTATCAAGGCTAGCAATGAGTCTTATGCAACAGCAGCAAATCAGCACCGGAGAGTGACAAAATTTGAGGAAGGAGACTTGGTTCTTGTGCATTTAAGGCGAGACAGATTCCCTAAAGGGACATATCACAAGTTGAAATCGAAGAAGTTTGGGCCGTGTAAAGTCCTGAAAAAGATCAGCTCAAATGCTTACATGGTAGAATTACCATCTGAGCTTCAAATAAGCCCGATTTTCAATGTGTCAGACTTGAATGCCTTTGCCGGCTTTGATGGTGAACCAGTTTCA
This sequence comes from Potentilla sterilis, assembly GCA_963682095.1. NCBI lineage: Eukaryota > Viridiplantae > Streptophyta > Magnoliopsida > Rosales > Rosaceae > Potentilla > Potentilla sterilis. The sequence goes on from OY821764.1 coordinate 42,194,469, forward strand.
GTAGAGAGACAAATTCGTCATCTTCCTAAGGCACAATTGGATTCTGTCCAGGATGTACTGGATGTTAAGGAGGTGAAGTCTAGGAGGGGCAGCCAGTACCGACAATTCCTAGTGAAGTGGTTGGATAAGCATGCTAGTGAGAGTACTTGGGTTACTGAAGAAGAGTTGCAGAGGATTGCTCCAAAGATGTATGCTCAAGTTTTGGAAGTTTTCTCGCCGGAGTCGAGTTCTTCCCAACCCGGTGGAGTTGATGCAGGAGCATCCAAATGAAACTCCTAATTAAATTAGGAGTTTATTGTCATTCATTGTTGTTTTAAGTCTTTTAAAATTCTTGCTGGTTTTCATTTATTTCTGCTTTCATTAGGATTACCGTTACGATTGTTAGCTAGTATATTTAGGTGTCTTTAGAGTCTTTGTAGGTAGCTTATTATCATTTTCTAATAGAGTATACAGAGTTTCTTGGAATTCTTAGCCCATAACTCAAATAGATTCGTTCCTTCTTAATTTTACAGCTGCTATATCTCTTTATTCTTGTGCGTTTCTGCTGAGTTCTTTGTTCCTTAGGGTCATTACCCTAATCTAGCCTATAGAGCAGAAACTACTAGCTTCTGCCTTGCATTACAAATCAAGTAGAGATCCGAGTCCTGCAAAGTACTGATATCAAGTTTGAATATGCTGTCATTGTCAGCGAGTCAAGCTACTGTTCCTACAATTCCACATCAATCTGAGGGTTTGGGAATGATTCAACGGACCATTATGTATACTCTGAGCAAAAAAACATCTAGAGGATGCAGAAAGCTCACAATTTATTTCCAAGGTAAATATCTTACACATCTGTTATTTACTTATACATTCACTGAAGAGAGGCAATCTTACATGATCTGTATGTACACATTCTAACATTAACAAACCATACTATTAAACACCGGATCAATCAATTATTGTACTATCTAACACTAGTTAACATAAGAACTCTTACAGGTCGCTCCTCATGGGAATTGGATCGTCCACCATCTCCAAGAAATGCAAATCAAAAGATCTTAAGCAGTAACCAACTTCCCTGTGAATCACGTTGAGATAAAATAAGTACCAGAAGAAATCGTTCTTTTTATTGAAACAAAAAATTGGGAAATCAAAATATTACATAATAGTATAATAGTCTGGTTGGGGAAGGGAGACAGGGAAGGATTTAATACTAAAACATAGTCTAGTCCAACAATCCAATTACTCAGAAGTTCAGAATGCTAAGCTCGTTAATTTAGATCCGGCCATTATTAACTAGAAATTGTAATCTGCCAATATTAACAGAGACAATTCAGCAACAAAGAGAAGTGCCGATTGAATGTAAACTACAAAACTGCAGTACTGCACACTCAAATCAATCAAACCCTGCACAATTTCTCGGTACCCATTAACTTCTCAAATACTGTACAATGGATAACGTATATCAGGGGAAAAAGTTTCAAGACCATGTAAGGAATCAGTAAAAGTATACTGAATTAACAGAATAAGATTTTTTCACACTCACATTCAGACAATGCAGACAAACTTCAATCAGGGATGAGCCAGTTTGAAGGTGGATAGACCATTTGACAACGCGAAGATGCTAGGCTGCTAATCCTACCATCCTCCATATTGAACACACGACTATGGAACACCCGTATAGTACTCAAAGCACTTTCACAGTAGAAAATGCAATTCCCATTCACTCCACCAAACTCTCTACTGGACACAGAAAAAGATCCATCGTTGCTCAAAATAAAAATGTCATCTCCCAAGTCTTTCACATCGACCCATCTACCCCATTCTTGATCCAGCTTATAAACTTTAAAACCAATCGCCTCCGCATCATGATGAATATTAGGACGATTATTACGATTATGCCAGAAAACCAACTCATTATCCTGATTCTGAGGCAATCCCGCATTGTCCTGCTGAGTCAATTTTTCGAAAAACTGATCAACCACATAAAGATCACCACCAGACTCCACCAAATACTTCCTCCCGCCAAACCCACAAAGCGGAGGCGAAAACTGAATCACCTGCAACTGTATCACCTGCAGCCCTGAACTAACCCACGAAATCGTCCCCCACTTATCAACAACATAGCATTGACCCTTATACACAATAATATCATCATAATGTGCATTATGCTCATCCACACGGGTCAATTTCTCATCCCCAAATCTCACAAACCCTAACTTCCCTCCATTATATATCATAAAAATCGCAAACACATCACTAAACTCCAAATAATCACAAGGCATAACTACCAATCGGTTAACAGATTTCACATTAACACCATTGTTCTTCCCAAACTTAAGCACATAAGATTTTCGCAACTCAACAATTCGGAACTCCAACAAACTAAACTCCTTAGGTGAACTTAGTGAGGATGACCTGACCGGTGGCCGGAGCGGCGAGCTGGTCACCGGATGAACCAACCGCATTTTGCCGGAATTGAGGTCCTGCTCGAGCTTCATCAGCCACGTCTTTGACCGTGAAGAACCGCCGCGGTTTTTAACGGCGATCGGCTCCATGCGGTAGGTTGTGCTCTGGAAAAGCAGGGCTTGGTTTTTGGGGTTGGCGGCGCCGCCGGCGGAGAATTTGAGGGGGAGCGGCGGAGGCGGCGGATGTCGCTGGAAAGGAGGGCGGGAGGAGCGCCATATGGAGCAAACGCTGCGGAAGCGGAGGATGTCGATGCGGTTGTGGAGGAAGTTTCCGATGATCGGCCAGAGCTCTTTGGGAAGATCGGACCAGTTCACGGTGGCGGCCATATGTGGCAGAGAGAGTGAGTCAGTCAACAAGAAGCAGCAGCTGAATTTAAAGATTAGAGAAGATGAATAAGTGAGTTGACTTTACTAAAAAGGATATGAGATTAGGCCCAAAATACCATAGGCCTCGGCCCATACATATGTGAGCCCAATCTGAAAGAGAATTGTAGATTGTTGGCCGGACAGTTTCTTTGTGAACCTTCTTTTTTCTATTGAGATATTGAGGATTAATTAGGGGTGGACATTCGAAACCAAAAACCGAAAAAAATCGAGTCGAAATCCGAACCGAAACCGAAAAAAATCGAACTGAAAAAAAACCAAACCGAACCGAATCAATTCGGTTTGGTTTTTTGTTTTACCTTGTGAAAAACCGAACCGAACCAAAAAATCGAATTCTCATTAAAAAGATGCCGTTTTGTATTTTATTATTAAATATTTGATTTGATTTGATTAATGTGATTTTAGGTTTTATGATTATATATTTTACTTTTTTATTAATATTTTATATTTTATTTTGTTTTTGTGTGAGGTTGTGTGCATGTCAAAATATTCAAAATGTCCGTGTAGGACTCTAGGTAAAATATTAAGAGTGTTGTGTTGCCTAAAAAATCCAAGTCCATATTTTTTTAATTTCAAAATATTAAATTATGATATCATAGTTTGAATTTTTAAGAGTTAAGACTTTGGTGGTTACAATTTTTGTAGATTGATGATTTGTTATCATAAATATTACCAATAGATTGTATGCGTATGCTTTTAAAAATAAGAAACTATCAGGAACAAAAAAAACTCAATTACTTGAATTGTCGAATTAGCGAATTTTGAATTTTTCACAAAGTTTTTTTTTAAATACAAATATTTAATATTACATTTTTTGCAAAAAAAAAAAAAACCGAAAAAAAACCGAACCGTTAGGTTTGGTTCGGTTTTCGGTTCACTCCCTCCAAAAATAAAAAACCGAACTGAATTTTTAGTTCGGTTTGGTTCTCGGTTTTGGTAAAAAACCGAACCGAATGGAACCGAATCCACCCCTAGGATTAATAATGGGGTATTCTATTTGCACTTCTAAAAGTGTTGTGTGTTGAAGGAAAAACGTATTATGTGCCTTCGTCAATGTAACTGACGATAGATAATTATGTAGTCATTATTGTCATTAATGTATTTCCTATTACCGTTGTAATACTCACCCTATATAAAGGGGATTATCAATGAAATGAGTAGACCAATTCATTATTTCCTACAACATGTTATCAGCACTTTGCTTTAGCCAGAAAAAAAAAAACCCTAGGTTTTGTATCTGAGAAAAAAGAAAAAAAAACCAAAAACCAAAGCCCTGAAAAAATTCACCCCCGGCAACAAAGAAAATTGATCTGGGCACCCATCCCTCGCCGGACAACGCTGCTCCTTCGATCGGACCACCACCTCCTCCGATCGTACCCTCCTGTGCCTCGTCCTACACCGATCGACTTCCTCCAGTCGACACTGTCAACCACCGACAATTTCTGGACCGACGACGCCAACGCCGCTCGACCTCGTCCCGGATCGGATCGGTCCTCCTCTACTCTGGATCACCTCGCAGGATCATCGACGATCCGGCCACCCTAGCCCAGCGCCGAGGACGAAGAAGCCCAGCGACGGCCCAGCAACCCGGTGCTCTCCTCCGACATCAGCATCGCCGCCGCCCAGCAGCCCAGCCCTCGATTTCGACCCGGATTTTTGGATCTGATCCGACCCATCTCGTTTGGGCCTGGTCTCGACCCGAACCTGTTGGGCCCGATCCGGAACTGGGTGACCCGACCCACGAAAACAAAGAATATTTTTTTTATTAAAGGTAATATTTGAAAATACCGCATAGTAATTCATATTTACTGTGTGACCATTTACTGTTTTGCTTTTAATGGTAAAGGAACCATTTACTGCTTTACTTTTCATGGTAAATAAGAAATTACTTAATTTATATGGTAAATGTGAAATATATATGATTAAAGTGACTAATCATATGAACATTGTTTGTTTTTATGTGACATATCAATTACGATGCGGCGATAAATATGCGACGACAATATGAATCGGAAATCGAGCAATCGTTTTATACGCAGTTTATTTGACAAACTAAATAGTAAGAATTAAGCTGTTTTTTATTAAATCTCGTTTAAATTATTCTATGATATAATGCTCTATTTAAATCGTATTAATATTTATTTAAATGTTAAATTAGAGCATTTCGTTAGTGTTAAATAATTATTTTTATTTAACATGTTATCTAGTTTGCGCATTGCCATGATAATGCAATCTCATGAGCAATACAATATAAAATGGACAAACCAACTATTGTGAAAAAGCATATTCACGAAGCAAGAAAAATATGATCATTACAAGTTTCGGTCTTGAAATCCAATTTTTTATTTCTTGAAATTTTTTTCAAGATGGATATCTTATTAATTGTGTAAAAAGTAACGATAATGGAATTTCATTAACTTCACATGCAATGAAAATGGAGAAACTAAAATTTTACTGTGATAACGTAATTTCACAAAGCATCGGATTTACCTTAATGTATCTTGGTTTATATTAGTTGTCGTGAATGTCATTTAGACCGCGAAGCTAATACATTTTATTCTTCCTATATTTTACAGATGGTTTAACCATCACAGTTCGACTTTGACACATTGGGCTCTGAAGAACTTGAGTACCAAATTTCCCCTATTGAGCCAACTAAGGCTTGAGCATGGTATATTTATGCAAATTGCTTTATGTAAATAGCTAAAAAATAATTACAATATCTTAAATGACAATGTAAGGTTTGACAAAAAGAAATTTCCTGAAACAAATTATGCAAAGTAATGCAACAACCCTAAAACAAAGGGCAATGATGATGTAATTTCTGAGAAAACAAAGAGTAGTAATGACGATGTAAGGTGTTAGACAAAGATATTTCTTGGAACAAATTATGCAAAGTAATGCAAACAACCCTAAAACAAAGGGCAATTACGAAGGACGTAAAAATCTCTATATTCATCCAAAAGCAAGTGGAGACAATATACCATTTGAAAAAATGACATAGGGGACATGTCATGTGCAGTGAAGCACTCGGCCATTGTTGTAAATCAATGAAGTATTGATACATACATTATAAGCTAGCAAAGAATTAGCTGCGACTTACAATAAGTATAAAGAATCATACGAGTACGCGTATTTTGAAAAAGTATTTTCAATATCCAACAAGAACATTGAAAATGAATTTACAACTAAAAGCATACAAAATGGGAAGAAGATGTCAATGAAACGACTCATCATTGCAGCTATTAAAAGAGCAAAAAGGATTTGGCTCAATCCAAAATAGACGTTGATTAGTCTACTTTTAAATTTTCAAGATATCCTTATACAGGCTATTACGCCTAAATTAGACTTTTGGTCTTAAAGTTTCTATCTCGAAATTGGACAAGACTAAATGTAATCGTTGGCATGTTAATTTTTTGAATTTTCTCTAAAGGAATTGAGATTATTCAAATTTTATTCATAATATATTTGCATTTGAAGAGTGTACGTATAGTAACTATTTGAAACTATACATTCACTTAAACACTTAGTAAACAAGTTAAGGAACATTAGGGCATATGTTCCGATTTTGAATCTAAAAGTTTGGAAAATCTATTCCAACCATCAGATATCACCGTTAAGATTAAATACATGTATGAAAAAAAATCCAACTACATCTGACAACGTTAAAGGCTCGATCGGGACGGTCAACCGGGTGAGTCAACCCTTTAAACGCTTAGAAATGGTAATTGGCCTGTCTAAATGACGTTTTTTGGCCTGACCTTCAACAGATAATAGTTTCAAATCGATGAGACGCAACTAATCGTATAAAAATTTTCCTCAAAATATTTACTGACCGTCAGGCTACCCATAGGAAAACGGAAGTAAAAAACAGTTAACCGCAACATTCGGCACACAGATTTTGTCGGAATCTTGTCATTTTTCAACCGTAGACGTATTTCATTATTTCGGTCATATCTTATTTCACGACACATTTGCATTTGAAGGACGAAGCAATGGTTTGTCGATAGTGATAGAAAATGGAAGCTGTTCTTTTTTTTTTTTTAATCATAGCCGACGAAATCAAACCTAGTACTCGTCGGCCATACTTCCAAAAATTTTCGTCGGCTAAAGTTTCAGAGAAAGGCCGACGAAAATTCAAATCGTCGGCCATTCTAGGAGAATAGCCGACGATTTTTTTTTAGCGACGAAAAAAAAAATCGTCGGCCATTCTAGGGGAATAGCCGACGAATTTTTTTTTTACCGACGAAAATTTTATTTCGTCGGCCGTTTTTTTTTATTTCGTCGGGAAAAACCTTTTTTCTGGTAGTGAACTGTGTGCAAAGACATAATATATGCATGACACAACGAACTGTGTGCAAAGAAACGCATAATGTAATCCCTAAAATAATAGTACTGAAGAACAGTAGTACTATATAAATAGTATATGATAATGATTAGTATATCAAAGAAAGTGATAAGGATCAGTATATCTTTTACTTTGGGATTCATAATACACCTGCCTAATTGGGATTACAATACCTTTTATTATAATCCTCATCAAGTTACTCTAAGGAACTTGAGTTACGTTTCGATATATATATTGAGCATATGTCAAATTGACAATTAATGCGATAAGAGAAAATTGAATTTGTCCTATACTTTAAAGAAATGTATGCCACGATGTTCATGTGAAAAAAGACACAAGTGAGAATTCATTTGAGCTCCTTTGCATTACCTCTAATGACTGCGAATGTAAACGAGTATTAGAGAAGTTTATATGTCAACTTAGTAGGTTCTAAGTAACCGCTAATTAAATCCAACGTCATAAGAAAATGATCTTTTGGAATTCTGACATAGATTGGCTTTGATCTGCCGATCCATACATTAAAGAAACTACTATGGACACCCATAATTAGGATGAATAGAAGCAAACACCAGAAGAATATGGTTCAAACACGAAACGAGGACAACCAAATAACATTTTATCCTCAAATATTGTTTCGACATAATCCATGTAGGGTTGAAGACGTGTATTCAATTCCTAAATTCCACCGCTCCCCTAAGTGGCATTATAATATATTTAACGCACAAGTATATGCACTTATATCCTATTATGCTTCTGACATCCATCGTGATTTTTTGAATAAAAGTATATCATTCAAAGCCAACTCGTAAAATTTATGATTGACACCATCATATGCAAAGGACACATGTATTCTCATTATATTCTTATATTGAATTCAAAGAGGATTCAGTGGATTGATTCAACCAACTTGCGGACACCTTAGATATTTTATGGTGTTGGTTGTTGTGTCGACACGCTGGTCACGTGTCATGACACCATCCACAATTAAAATTTATGCTGCTTATGCTAGAAAGTCAAAGCACCTAGGCCGGGTTAATTTCCGTAGGTGTGATGATTTTATGGCTTATTATATGGGATTTGTAATGAACATCATATTCTTATATAAAAACCCAATTGGTCTCACGGAAAACGACTACAGTAATAGTCTTAATATTGGTAAAGCACACCAATACTTCCGTTTTGGGTTATGCAATTTTGCATGCAGCGTTACTTTTTCATCTATGACCATCATCATTGAACCAATTTACACCATAGCTAGTGACTATGTGTGAGGATTTTAAAGGATTTCAAATGAACTTGAAATCCTTGAGCTCTTTTGGATTGACACGGATCGACAATCCTTGAGCTCCATTAAATGTTTTACGTGCCAAAATTGCGCCACCACAGCGCACAATGATGGGTTACTTGAGATGAATAAATATTTATGCTGGATATGAACTTCCAGCTATAGTCCGCTATGTCGAAACCTTGACAGGCGATCTCCTCACCGCTAGATTTGCGGTGTGTCACTTGGATGAGACAGTCTTCCCGTCGTTAGGGGGAGATAAGAACAAGCATGTTCAAGTGGAACGACAGGAATTATCGTGGTTTGTCCCCACTGTGTCTCATCTCGATCCCCAAAATCACACAAAGTAAAGTGTGCAGATGTCTTATACATTAAAGTGACGAGATCATATAAACCTGCTGCAAATATACCTGCAAGGATTGTGTTTTATCAAAAGGACATGGTACCACCCAAGAAGAATTGGGTATTGCACTGCCACCATGGATGGTGGCATGGTGACGCCATAAGTGGCATAAATGGTGTCACAGGCCGTGGCTCTCCAAGGAAGAGGGGGAGGCCACCTTAGGTTCGAAACATACTTGTGTAAAGGAAGAAAACAAGTTTGGCACAACCTAATCTATTGATCAGTGATACTCAAATCCGTCTCATGAGAATATTTATGGATTGTGGTTATCATTGGGGGACGCCTCAAATGTTAGAACCAATCCTTAAAGTATAGAGATCTCTACAAACACATTACACTAGTGTACATGAGGACGTGGAATAATGAGTCTACTATCGAACCATACTTCGTTGAAAAATGTCAACTTAGTAAACTGGCCTAATGGAAAGAAGCGATCCAGTATAAACAAAGAGATAGGTCTTTTGGGCAGGTGACGCCGTCACCGCAAATATAAACCCTATCAAATATATCTTTGTTAGAATGCGTAATGAGAATAAGAGTATGCAGACTCACCTTATGGCGCAAGGTCTCTCAAAAACGCACTGGAATCGACTACGAGGAGATATTCTCTCGTAATGGACTACGATGAGACAATCTCTCGTAATGGATGTCATTGCACTCCACTACCTTGTCAGTTTGGTAGTTTCCGAAAAACTGAACATGCAGCTTACGAAAAGTGATCAAAACATATATCTCTATGGGGATCTAAATTAAGAGATATACATGAGGATCCTAAACGGACTTCATCCACCCAAATCAAGTGACTCTAGATCACATGAGTACGTTTGCAAAAGAAATTGAAACGTTCACTAAAGTGACTACTTGATTGGAAAGGGATTGATGAATTATGCCTTTGCGTTTTCATTATGGATATATATGAACTCTAAATGAAATAAGAGAAACTCAGTGTATTGTAAATCCTAAGTTGAGAATGAAAAAGATTTTGGGAATACACAGTCTTGAAATGGAACTCAAGGACTGTAATGATGGTGATCATCCATCAATCGGCTTAGGCACTCTAAAGAATAAAGTGAGGCCTACATATATTCCCATGATCAGTCGAAGTCTTTACTCTAAATAATAGATCCGTTTTTCATCTAAAGGAAGATGACGAAGAAGTATTGGGAAATGAAATTCCTATACAAGTGCAATGACGCATGATTGTACTTAAACATAATATGTAAGACTCGACCTCTCATTCGATGTAAATTTGTAAAGCTATGTTTAGCTCTGCGCCTACGCAACGCAAATAAAGATATGAAAGATTTGGGCTTATTCAATCTCTACATAGAATATGACATGATAAAGAAATTATCCACGTCACAGCTAACTATGCGTAAAGAAAAACGCATTAAAGGTGAAATAAGAAAATCTGTTGTCACAGATCAATTTCAAATCTCTTAATGGTTCATCCATACTCTAGACAAAGTTATGACTGTTTTGTTATATGAAGGTCATACCACGAGTGAACCTGATGTTCAATATGAACCAATGTGTTCGGTTCATGAACAACCTTATCCTCAAGATCAAAGTAAATCAAGTTGGATCTGAGGAAGATGTGGCAAGATTTAGTTACTAAATCATTGCTCAAAGTCATATTTGGAAAAACATGTGAAAATGCATAACTATGCTAATGTTACTGAAGCTCCCTTGATCAAATGAAAGAATCAGGGAGAATCCCATGATTAATGTAAAAATCAGGGAGAGGTGCAGACATCAGGGGGAGTCTAGCACATACATGTTGTTTTCAAATGTAATAGGTGCGTTGCGCTCTTTTTGTCTTTCGACCAAAGTTTTATTTTCTCTCATTGGGTTTTTGTTACTTGGCAAAGTGTTTAATGAGGCAACACCACATGCACCATTTTATCTCTGACTCGGCACAAGGGGGAGTGTTGAAGGAAAAACGTATTATGTGCCTTCGTTAATGTAACTGACGATAGATAATTATGTAGTCATTATTGTCATTAATGTATTTCCTATTACCGTTGTAATACTCACCCTATATAAAGGGGATTATCAATGAAATGAGTAGACCAATTCATTATTTCCTACAACACTGTGTATATTTTTGCTAGTTTTTTTATTTTATTTTGACTTTATCAATTCATATGAAATGACAGATTAGGACAAATAGATAAATAAATAAATAAATAAAATTACTTTTTCTACCTCTCTCACGTACGACCATCTATTCTCTTCTTTTCCAATCTCTCAAAGTATAATTCTTCTTCCAATCTCTCATGGTTGGATGTGAGATTATACTGTTGAAAACTCTTCGAATTAATTTTATTTCCCATTAGAGTCAGTCTTATGAAATTCATAGAAGCATCAAGTTGTCGTCATCTTCTTTAACGATGAACCCTAAAATAGTGTGAAAGTGCAAATAGAACCCCCCTTAATAATGCTCACCCAAAAAATCTACCTAAAAACAACTCAAATTAGTGAGCTATTAACGGATTTATATGTTTAGCGACTTGTTCATATAAGAACTAACGGCTTATTACTATATCAAATGCGACGTGACCAACAAATTTTATTTGTGATTCATGTTGTGGAAGTGGAATTTTTAGCAAATGTTGAGAAGGAAAACCTATTTTTGTGTGTGCAGAATGTTAGGATTGTGGATCCGATTCCACCTAGCATTAGGATTACTAGTCCTGATCAAAGTAAGAAAGCTTTGGTTGTATCCTACTTGGTTATAGATTACTATGCCTATTGGGAATAGGATTACCTATGGCTTATAGATTCAGGTTAGACATCTATAAATAGAGGCATAGGTAGTAGTAGTTCATGAAGAGGTTAAGAGAGAACAAGTGAGGTCTTGAGAGTTAGAGAACTTCTTGTGTGAGATCTTGTATTCTTGTTTGTGTTCTTCTTCTTCTATAGTGAAACCCTAGCAGCCCGAGGCTGCTATTTCCCATTAGAGTCAGTCTTATGAAATTCATAGAAGCATCAAGTTGTCGTCATCTTCTTTAACGATGAACCCTAAAATAGTGTGAAAGTGCAAATAGAACCCCCCTTAATAATGCTCACCCAAAAAATCTACCTAAAAACAACTCAAATTAGTGAGCTATTAACGGATTTATATGTTTAGCGACTTGTTCATATAAGAACTAACGGCTTATTACTATATCAAATGCGACGTGACCAACAAATTTTATTTGTGATTCATGTTGTGGAAGTGGAATTTTTAGCAAATGTTGAGAAGGAAAACCTATTTTTGTGTGTGCAGAATGTTAGGATTGTGGATCCGATTCCACCTAGCATTAGGATTACTAGTCCTGATCAAAGTAAGAAAGCTTTGGTTGTATCCTACTTGGTTATAGATTACTATGCCTATTGGGAATAGGATTACCTATGGCTTATAGATTCAGGTTAGACATCTATAAATAGAGGCATAGGTAGTAGTAGTTCATGAAGAGGTTAAGAGAGAACAAGTGAGGTCTTGAGAGTTAGAGAACTTCTTGTGTGAGATCTTGTATTCTTGTTTGTGTTCTTCTTCTTCTATAGTGAAACCCTAGCAGCCCGAGGACGTAAGCTATTGCTGAACCTCGTAAACTTGTGTGTTTGTTTCTCGATCGTTTATCTATATTGTTTCTCATTCGACGCTTCCGCAAGAGGAATTCTAGGGTGAATTCCTAACAGTTTGGCATCAGAGCTTTTGGTTTCTGGAATGGGGACAACAAGCATAGAAGACGTTGAGAAGAGGGTCGATAAGTTCGACGGCAATGACTACAGCTTATGGAGGTCGCAGATCGAAGATTACTTAAACATGAAGAAGCTTGCTAAAACATTGAGCGGCAAGCTCCCAAAAGGCATGGATGAGGAAGACTTTGTCGAGATGGATAGGATGGCCCTTGGAGCAGTTCGGCTATCGCTTTCAAATGAAGTACGGCGATTCGTCATCAAGGAGAATTCGTTGAAGGGAATGTTGGATACCTTATCCGACATGTATGAGAAGCCAAATGCTGTTCAACAACTCAACTTGATGAGACGACTGTTCACTCTGAAGATGGGTAAGGGCATATCTGTTCGCCAGCAAGTTGGGATAGTATGTGATATTATCGAGCAACTGGCTTCGGTGGATGTTGAATTCGACGAACACATCAAGTCGTTGGTGTTGTTGACTTCTATGCCTTCTGATTGGGATGTAACTGTAAACTCGATATGCAGCGGAGCTGGGACTAAGAAGAAGTTGGGATTTAATGAAGTGCGTGATACTCTTCTAAATGAGGAGGCGCGAAGAGTGAATAACCTTGATGATCCTTCAAGTTCTGCGCTATCTATGGAGAATAGAGGTAGAACGTTCAACAAGAACTCAAGTAGTAATCGTGGAAGGTCGAAGTCTAAGGTACCAGGAAAAGGTCGAAGCGTGTCAAAAACAGCAAAGTGGTCTGATGGGTGTTGGCATTGTGGGAAGACCGGACATCTCAAGAAAGATTGTAACCAGTGGAAGGACACTATAAAGATGGCAAACACAACTAAATATGATTCGGATGCACTTGTATTGAGCGTTTCGGAAACACCATTAGAGACATGGATTGTGGACTCTGGAGCATCTTTTCACTCAACTTCACAAGGCGAGCTCATGGTGAATCACCGGCATGGTAATTTTGGGAGAGTGATTCTTGCTGATGGGAGAGCCTTGGAGATTGTAGGACGGGGTGATGTGAAGATCTCGCTCGGGAATGGTGGAATATGGACCTTGACCAATGTTAGACACATACCGCGGTTAACGAGAAATTTGATTTATGTGGGTCAGTTGGATGATGAAGGATGTCGTACTACCTTTGAAAAAGGTACGTGGAAGGTGAGTAGAGGAGCTATGGTGTTAGCTCGAGGACTCAAAACAGGATCACTTTATACGACCTTGAATATAATCGCTGTTGTTGAGAACAATGAAGGCGATACGATCGTTGAGAAGAATGAAGATGCAAACTTATGGCATCGTAGACTTGGGCACATCAGTGAGAAAGGTATGGGAGTACTTCAGTCGCAGGGTAAACTACATGGTGTGAACTCAGTAAAGATTGGGCTTTGTGAAGACTGTATATTTGGGAAGCAAAAGGTAGTGAGTTTCTCAAAGGGTGGCAGAGCGCCAAAAGATACAAAACTGGAGTTGGTTCATACTGACGTGTGGGGACCTGCATCTGAACTCTCAATAGGTGGCTCAGAGTACTATGTGACATTCATCGATGACTCCACAAGAAAGTTATGGGTTTACTTCATGAAACATAAGTGGGAAGTATTTGAGACTTTCAAGAAGTGGAAGGCGATCGTGGAGAATGAGACCGGATTAAAGGTCAAATGTCTGAGGTCGGATAATGGAGGTGAATACTGTAATAATACCTTCAAACAGTATTGTGCGGAGAACGGGATTAGGATGGAAAAGATGATTCCTGGAACTCCACAGCAGAATGGAGTGGCTGAACGCATGAATAGGACTCTGAATGAGCGCGCAAGGAGCATGAGGATACACGCAGGTTTGCCAGACATGTTTTGGGCTGATGCGGTTAATACTGCTGCTTACTTAATTAACCGTGGACCGTCAGCGCCATTAAAAAATCTCCTACCTGAGGAAAAATTGAGTGGAAAAGTGATAGGCCTATCGCATTTGAGAGTGTTTGGTTGCGTGGCATATGTTCACATTGAGTCCGGTGCAAGAAGCAAGTTAGATCCTAAGTCTCGAAAGTGCATATTCATCGGCTATGGCGGTGATGAACTTGGATATAGGTTCTGGGATATGCAGAAAAAGAAAGTTGTAAGGAGCAGGAATGTCATCTTTAATGAAGAGGTGATGTATAAGAACAGGCAAGCAGCAGAGCCTGAGAGTCCTGTAAGAAAAGATCAGCAGTTTGCGAGATTGGAAAAGATATCCAATGAAGATGTGGCGGATGACCAAAGGCGTGGCGGATGTCCGAGGCCTGTGGCGGATGAAAGCCGTGACGGATGTTCAAGGCCTGTGGCGGATGAAAGCCGTGGCGGGTGTTCAAAGCCTGTGGCGGATGACCAAAATCATGGCCGTGGCGGATGGCCGAGGACTATGGCGGATAGCCAAAGTCAAGACCTGGTAACGAAGGAACGACAACAAGGAGTGGCTCCTGAGGTCGCACAACCTGAACAAGTTCCTAGTGATGAGCCAGCGACACCTCCTTTTGTGCCTAGAGTATCGTCGAGGAGTAACAAAGGAATACCGGCGGATAGATACTCACCTTGTGCCAACTATTTGTTATTGACTGATTGTGGTGAACCCGTAAGTTATGATGAAGCAATGCAACATGAAGATTCAGCTAAGTGGGAGGTTGCCATGCGAGATGAGATGGACTCTCTCATGTCCAACAATACTTGGGAATTAGCTGAGTTGCCAGCGGGCAAGAAAGCATTGCATAACAAGTGGATTTACAAGATTAAACAAGAAGTTGATGGGAGCAAACGTTACAAGGCAAGGCTAGTAGTGAAAGGTTTTCAGCAAAGGGAGGGCATCGATTTTGATGAGATCTTTTCTCCGGTTGTTAAACATACAACAATCCGGGTGGTGCTTGGTTTAGTGGAAGCTGAAGGTTTGTATTTGGAGTAGCTAGACGTCAAGACTGCTTTCCTTCATGGAGATTTGAAGGAGGTCATATACATGAAGCAACCACAAGGTTTCATAGCACCTGGTAATGAGGACTTGGTATGCAAACTGCAGAAGAGCCTGTATGGCTTGAAACAGGCCCCTAGACAGTGGTACAAGAAGTTTGATGCTTTCATGTGTAAAAGTGAATACACAAGATGTCAATCAGATCACTGTTGTTACTTCAAGAGGTTTGACAAATCTTATATCATCCTCTTACTATATGTGGATGATATGTTGATAGTTGGGGCAGACTTCAACGAGATTAAGAAGTTGAAGAGAGAGATGTCAAATCAGTTCGCAATGAAGGATTTGGGTGAGGCGAAGAAAATCTTAGGGATTAAGATTATTCGTGACAAAGTGGCTGGTACTCTGAAGCTTTCACAAGCAGAGTATGTTGAAAAGGTGCTCAAGCGATTCAATATGGATGAATCAAAGGCGGTTGGCACACCGTTGGCGGCACACTTTAAGTTGTCAAAGGAGCAGTCACCCAAGAGCGAAGAGGAAAAGGAAGCTATGAAGAAAGTGCCTTATGCATCTGCAGTTGGATGCCTAATGTATGCTATGGTGTGTACCAGACCCGATATTGCGCATGCAGTTGGGGTTGTGAGTAGGTACTCAAGTAATCCAGGGAAGCAACATTGGGAGGCTGTGAAGTGGATCATGAGGTATCTTCGGGGTACTACTGATATGACTCTTTGTTTTAAGAGAGGTAGTGCTGAATTACAAGGGTACGTAGATGCAGACTTGGCGGGAGATAATGATACTTGTCGGAGTACTACTGGTTATGTGTATACTGTGGGTGGTGCTGCCGTATCTTGGGTCTCAAATTTGCAAGGGCAAGTAAGCCTGTCTACAACGGAAGCTGAGTATGTGGCAGTCTCGGAGGCTGGTAAGGAATTGGTGTGGCTAAAAGGTCTGATGGAGGAATTGGGTAAAAAGAAGGAGAATTGTGCATTGCACAGTGATAGTCAAAGCGCAATTCACTTGGCTAAGAACCCTGCTTTTCATTCAAGGACTAAGCACATTCCTATGAAGTATCACTACATACGAGAGCTTGTTGAAGATGAAGTGTTGCAATTGTTGAAGATTCAAGGAAGTAAGAATCCTGCTGATATGTTAACTAAGTCTGTGCCATTAGGTAAGCTGAAGCTGTGCTTGGCTTCAGTTGGTCTCCAAGCTTGAAGATGGAGACGTTGGTTGTGATGATGGGTTTCGTGTGCTATGTCTGAAGAGTATTAAAGAACGGCGTAATGGCTACTGGCGTAATCAGCTCCAAGTGGAAGATTGTTAGGATTGTGGATCCGATTCCACCTAGCATTAGGATTACTAGTCCTGATCAAAGTAAGAAAGCTTTGGTTGTATCCTACTTGGTTATAGATTACTATGCCTATTGGGAATAGGATTACCTATGGCTTATAGATTCAGGTTAGACATCTATAAATAGAGGCATAGGTAGTAGTAGTTCATGAAGAGGTTAAGAGAGAACAAGTGAGGTCTTGAGAGTTAGAGAACTTCTTGTGTGAGATCTTGTATTCTTGTTTGTGTTCTTCTTCTTCTATAGTGAAACCCTAGCAGCCCGAGGACGTAAGCTATTGCTGAACCTCGTAAACTTGTGTGTTTGTTTCTCGATCGTTTATCTATATTGTTTCTCATTCGACGCTTCCGCAAGAGGAATTCTAGGGTGAATTCCTAACACAGAATATATCATGCATTTTCTCAAGAGAAAATATACGATGAACAAGTGAAAAGCACATAATTCCTTAAGATATAGCAAGAACTCAATACTTGTGCAATAGAGGTGGTTGATAATCGTACAAATTGAGTTATCTTATTTCAATCGAAACTTGGATCAGAACAAATAAAAGCATCATAACTCATCCCAAATACGCAACTTGTTTCTTAGGGTATACGGAATCCTTGAAAACTGATGGATTATTGGTGGGTTTGCTAGCTAACGTTTATAGCCACCAACTGACTAAAGTTTATAGGTCTGACGAATTTTGTTCCTCCGCCATAAAGGGTAAGGGCTGCTAGCTCGGAAGCGAATTCAGTAGGATGGAACAAATCCCAGAACAAAACGTCGCGCCGGTTCGGACAGAGTTTGGGATCGAGGAAGAAGAGGCAAGGTAACTCTCCATTTAACTTTCCTAACCCACAGCAAGCTGATCGAGTGTCCTTAAAACCTAGGAGTATGATCAAGAAAACAGAATGTCATCAGTAAGGTAATGATGATCAATATATATGACTGTATACTAAGAACAAATATGAGGGTTTCTTACCAAATGCTAATGGGTTTTCAAGCATACTCATAGTCATTTCATAAGCGTCTCCAAGCGAGTACTAATTGAATCCTTTCAACTCTGAGCTCAGTGTTCGGAGGAGATCCTCAGTTTGTGCCAGAAATGTTAAGGCAAGTTTGCTTAGTTCCTCTACACAAACACTGGAGTCATTTGATTTCGGTCCAACCACTCCAACGCGTGCAGCAGGACAGCATCCAATTGGAGGAACACGTATAATTCCGAATTTTCTAGCTCCCAGATTGTATAAGTCCTAAAAATGTGTGTAAAATGCATGATTCGTTGTTATAAGTCATGTATAGTTCGATGTCTTCATCAACATTGTGAAAGTTAACAGATTGATATAATGTTAAGGGAACAAGGGAGATAATTTAAAACATGTACGACCTTCAGATGGTTACCGTACTTGAGTTTAAGATCTTCCAAGTACTCAGCCTTAGCCAAGCTAGTGATATTTGGAAACCAATCCACTAAATCGAACAGGTCATTGCTTCCAATACTAATGACGAACAAAGACTCGGAAAACATTAAGTGAGGTCCCCCAAAACCAATTAGTTCTGTGATATTTCCACGAACCGTCGCAAATTGTTTGACCTGTTCTTCCATTGGCACAACTTGTATACCTTCATAATTAATAAGTTTATGATCGAATAGTGATTTAATAAAATTTGATTGTCTCTGTGACTCGATCTGTGATCTAAGTAACTTGAAGTTAAATAGTGTGTGCGGGCGCGCCTCTGTGTGTGTGTGTTAGTGTTGAGTTGCTTACAAAGTTCTTTTTTCCTGTTTGTTTGAAAATGCCGGATCCTCCAGATGCAAAATTAACTCCCTGCAGTATATCCCTTTTGAAGGTGGATTGATGTTCCAGAGAGTACAAGAAAGGTTGCGGACTTCTCTGATACCCAAATAGTCCTACTGCATAGTGCAGAACCATGCATGCAAGCGTACTCGAAAATCCGACCAGAATTAAATAAAGCAACCCTAGAAATTACTTCTACGTAATATATGTAGGAATTTACTTTAATATGCTTATACTTCGTTTAGGAACTTGAGGTATGTTTATATACAACAAGGTCGTACCAATTTGGTCGGCGCTGTTAAGGCCATTACTAAACCTCCCCGTCGGAACAGAATAAGGAAAATCAACCCCATTGGGAGCGAAATCAGCTCTGGAAATACTATTGGACAACAATTTGTTGGTACTGACATCCACAGTCGAGTCTCCAAATATGAAAACAGCTGCAGGTTTGGGAGCCACCTGATCATCGATCTCTGTTGGCAACAGCTACGAACACGAACAGAAAAGTCTGAAAGAGAACTAAGATTGAAAATGATGAAACGCAGAGCAACAGATCAGCTGCCTTTGCCATTAATTATAACCCAATAAGAGAGAGCCTTGCCGGCAAAATAATCTACTTTTTCTGCTACTTTTTGTTTATTATGATCACTCTCAGTGGGAGCTTTAGAGTTTTAGAGTGAGAGCTTATATATTGGTGAAGTCCCGAAATGGAAAACACCAGATGACGACGGCTATGACGGTATGGTGTCACTGTCCCAGCTTCTGTTTTAACAAAGAGCTTGATCTTTTGTGGCGGATTGGCCTAGTCAGTACTTGTGTACACACCTGTATGTTTTATATACATACGTATATATATGCATGCTTGCTGCAGATCGAGATCTTATTACAACAGTATAGTGACAGTCTAAGAGTTCAAATCTAGAATTAACGTAGTCTTCCCGGTAAAATTTAAGCAATCAAACTCGAAATCGATTAGCTAATCTATGATACTATCACCATCATACTATTTTTGATTGAACATGCATGGTGTACCCTTAATTTTCTGATGAAGTCGGATGATTAAGCGCTTTTGAATTTGTTTGGCAAATAAAATATAAGTTTCAGGTGATCGAGATGATCGATAACTAGTACAGTCACCATTGCAGAACACGATCGAGGCGACGACTTTTTGTCGTCGCCTCCGCCAAAATGTCGTCGCCTCGACACCGAAGAGACAACCTGGTCGTCACTTCGAGTCGTCGCTTGGTTTTCGTCGTTTCGACTTCGCGGCGACCAATTTCGCTACAAAGTCGTCGCTTGGATATCTCAAGCGACGACTTTTTAATTTGTCGCCACATACGAGCGACCAATTTTGACTCGTCTCCTCAATGTCGAGGCGACAAATTTTGAGTCGTCGCTAACAGTTCGAGGAGACGAAGTTTAACTCGTCGCTGTCAGTTTGAGGCGACAAAGTTTGCAGCGTCGTTTCCAATTTGATGGGACGACATTTGGTTCAAAAATGGTCGCCTCATGTGATCTAAGCGACGACCTATGAGCAATATTCGTCGCTTAAATATTTGTTATAGAGATAGAATAACATAATTTCCCTCTTTTTTTCATTTTGAATATGCAGGGAGCGACGTCTTTTGTTCATTATTCGTCGCATCAACAAAATCTAAGCGACGAACAATGAGCAATGTTCGTCGCTTCAAAGTTTGTTACAGAGCCAGAATCACAGCATTCTGGCATTCTGCAAACCTGCATTGCATTCATCCTGCATTCAAATCACAATGTCCAACCAACATTTCATTCCAAGCACAAATCCAACATAACACAAACACTATACATACATTGACTTCATTCAAAACTACAATGTCGTCGAAATGTTTCGAATACATATGTAAATCGTTCTATACATACACAAACTACTCTAAATCGTCGTCCGTTGCCCCTATACCTTCACCACATGATGATCTGGCGGCGGCGGCGGCGGCAGTGGCGGCGGCAATGGGGTTGGTCGACAGGCCGAGGGCAGCCTCCATCCGTGCCATACGTTGCAGTATCTCTTCTTTTTCGATTCGGTTTTCTTCTTGTTCGATTCTTCTGCGTTCTTCGTTGATTCTGACACGTTCATTGGCGGCTGCTACTTCTGCCCTCAACTTCTCAACCTCTGAATCGTTGCTGGACACGCGTGCACCGCCTCTTGGTTTTGCCGGGCGTCTTAATGCACCTCCTAGCCCTGCAAAGATCGTAAAACACAAAAATTTATTCAAATTAAATTCTCTTTCGTATCTAAAATAGAAATTGTTATTTTATAATTTTTTCATACCTCGGACTCTCGTCCCCGGCGTCCCGCCCAAACACTCGTCCACTACCGCTATCTGTTCTTCGACGGTAGCGGGGCCCGTCGCGTGGCTGCCGCTCTCCACATCAGCCGCTCGGCTAGCACAGAGCTCATCCATCTTCCTCTTGACCGCTGCCTGCCAAAAATACCATATTAAGTTAGTTTGTGTTTGTATAGTTATAAATTGAAAGTAAATAAAATCAGAAGCTAAAAACTAGAAATTCTGGCATCTAATTATAAGCGAAACTCACCACTTTCTCTTGCGCATTCTGCTCTCGCGCATAAACATCACACACTGTCTGAAGTATCGGCGCCAAACTGCCTCTCTCCTCATTCGCAACGACCCGGTAGCTATAGGGAGTCGTGCCAGAGTGGTGGTTGACTGCACACCCCTTCTCCTTTGCTTTGTTCCGGTTTGCTGCGTTCCGAGCACACATCTTCTGCAAAAATATGCACGATCTATTAGAATCAAACTCGATTATATGAAATTTAAAAACCTTTAATTACTTTCCGTTACCTTATAATCGTCGTCCTCAAAGTGAACTTTGAGGTACTCCCACTGCTCGGGTCGGTGGATGAACTCTGCAGGCGTCGCCTTGGACACTTCGACGTAGTGCGTGTGGCAGTCGTACTTCCAGTCCTTGTAGATCTTGGCAGCGGTCTCGTTGATGTATCTCCACATGCCTATCTCGGTGGCAGGGAGGTCGTAGAACATCTAGTAAAAAACATCCCAAAGAAATAATTAGAAATAACATATTTCAATATATATGACTGAAAGATATAGAATTTCAAATTATTATGAACTTTTGTTTTACCTCCAGATACGTGGTCAGTGCGTCTCGGTGCTCCTCAGCCAGCTCAGCATATGAAGGTGCAAGCATGGGCACTCTGCTCCGGATGGCGCTCCCGATGTCTCGGGACATCAAAGTCCTCCACTTCAACAAAGTTGGACCTCTGTGCCGTTCCGAGTAGTCAACCTTCAGAGGTTTCCCGCCGTTCAGCGACACCAAATATAGGGTCTTCGTACCGGTGATGATGCCAGGCTTGTCCGGGTTCCGTCCATTCACCTTCTCACCCGTTGCCATATTAACAAGCTCTGCCATATTAGAACAACAAAAAACTGCTAGTACCTGTCGGAAGAGTGAAACTTCAAACACATCACTGGAACTAACAACTAAACCAGAAAACATGATAAACCTAAAGTATTGCGACTTATATATATATATATATATATATATGCGACTGTGAACTAACAACTAAACCTTAAGTATGATAAACTACTTAAACAGATTCTCTAGTGATCTAAGAAGGGTGTGGGCTTGAGGGAGGAATCCATATGGACAATGTAGGAGTGAGACTCTGAGGAAACCATGATTGGAAGGACATACAGAGCTAGAACATAGAGAGATAAGGTTGCCATTGTTGATGAAATGATGAGAAATGGTTGAGTCTCTGAAACTAAGAACTCGGCTAAAATAGTGCTGGGCGGGAATATCTTCTTCTAAACCTAGGGAGAGTAGGACAGACCCTATTTCCATACTAATCACAGAAAGGGGTTGTTTCCTTATAATTCCTCTCACTTGTCATATTGCACAGAACTTTGATGAGATCAAAACCGCCAGAAAATTTCTGAAAGTGATTTCTGAACCACTTTTCTATTAACTGATATTGGGTAGGATCAAAGACGTACAAGGTTGAATAAAAACCTATTCCACATTGTTAACCATTACATATTAAATAAAAACTGCAAAGCAGCACACAGAAGTAATGTATGTAGCTAGGTAAGCTACAATGAAGTACTCAGCTTCTTAGTAGAGAATTGATGGAGAAACGCGCAAAAGTTTTCAAAGAAAAAAGACATTAACCGCCATGCTGTAAAAATTTGAAAAAAAAGAAAAAAAAACTCATTTATAGAAGAAATGCAATACATAGCAACTGTATACGGAGCAATAGACTTGCAAACAACATTCAAGACTCACACACAGCATACTAAGCATATAAGCATAGACAAAGAATGAATAGCATTGATAACACAAGGGACAGACAAGCTCATAAGAAATGAAAGCGGATTAATGCAGTCTTTTCTAATGAGGATTTAGCAGGATTCATTGCATAGTTCACCAAAGTAAAACCACATCCACGATCCATAAGAACAAAACAAGTTTAGAATATATAATTTTTATTTACTTAGATAGTAGTCTCAGACATTGAAATTTAAAAGGAAAAACAGAAAACAACAACTTCACTGAATTGACCAAAAAGCTGCAACCCAGTGCATTCATTCCAGCAATATACAGATCATCGTCATCAAAACTAATCTGACCCTAAACCCCAAATATGTGTCGACACCTCAAAAAACTTGCAGAGATGCATCAGAGCTAGCACGCTAATCACAATGAAAACTCATCGTAATTTTTTAAACAAACAAACAAAACCTGTTTATTAGTTTTCAAGAGAAACAATCATAATAGTCCAAATATTTCATCATATAGCAGAAAGATGAAAACTTTCAACCATTAAAAGAAACCCTTTTGAAACATAACATAAGTTTCAGCTCAAACAAGCTCAAATTTAAAGTAGAATCCCAAAAAAGTATGATCATCAAACAAGTTCAGTTATGAGAACTGAACCTCAGAACTGAAAGGTCCAAACTTTGAATTCAGAACTATGAAAGATGCAAACTTTGAGAGGTAAAAACAAAGAATAGCTCTCCAAATTGACACAAATATCTGAAATGATCACATACAAATTTCTAGAACAACAAAGCCAGCACAGTGACACATCACAAGAAGAAGAAAATCAATCAGTAATCAAGTATCATTAAAAAGGAAAAGAAGGGTCTAATGCAACTTTTGATTGAAACTTGATAACAGTTCTTAATTTGATGCAATCAATCCATTACTGGACTGTAACTAGTCAACTGATCAAACCAGCAATCTAATTAACAGAACTATTCTTCCGAGACATAACTACTTTATGATCAAACCAGCAATCATTTGCACGCTACAAGCCTCAGTAATAAAGACCAAATTATCAGAAACAGCAGATATCACATTATATATAAACAAAATTCAAACAACCTTAAACTAAACTGAAACTCAGATAGATAAAATTATCATAATCCCAACATCAAAATATATCATCCAAAGCCAAACAGAAAGTATAGAAAAACAGTTATGAATCCTCACCCGGCTCCTGAGGACCCCTCTTGGTCCTAATGCTGAGAGGAGGAGCTCTTTCCTCTACCACACCGGCTGCTCCTCCAGCGGCACCGCCACTGCCACCGCTCCCGGCATCGCCGCAGCCGCTCCCCAAGTCAGTGCCACCTCCACTGGCCCCCACACCCGCCGAAGGATCGGTTTCGGCCAGAGACGGGATGGGAACCATCGTCCCCGCCTCTGTCGCCGTCCTGGCCGATTCCGCCGCCACTGTCGCCGTCGCCTGCACCGCCGCAGCAGCCATTTCAGCAGCAACTTCCGCCGCCCTTCTCTCTCTTCTCGCCTCCATCTCCTTCCTCCTCTTCTAAGCACTACAACCGGGTGCCATCCTTCAATCGAAGGGTTAGGGGGTGAATGGAAGGGATTTCGGGTTTAGGGTGTTTTTCGGTTTAGGGTTTAGGAAGCAGAAGGGGAAGAAGCCCTTTGGGGGGAATTAGGTTTCGGTTTAGGGTTTAGGAATTTTGGAATTTGGGGGGAAGAAGAAGAATTTAGGATTTGAAGAATTTAGGATTTGGGGGGAAGAAGAGGAATTCGCGCTACTGAGGAATGGACTGACTCTCGGTTCATTTAATCAGATACGAAGCGACAAATATAGACAAAACTCGTCGCTTAGATTATTAACCGACAAAAGAGGTCCAAACTTCGTCGCTTCACATTTACATTTGCGACGACTATCAAAAGTCGTCGCTTACGAAATTTGAAGCGACGAAGTTATACCTCCCTACATTACCTAGTGGGTTAAACCTTCGTCGCTTCAGATAATATGAAGCGACGAAGTTTTAACCCACTAGGTAATGTAGGGAGGTATAACTTTGTCGCTTCAAATTTACGAAGCGACGACTTTTGACAAACATGGTCGCTTCAATTTTGAAAGCGACGAATATTGTACAATATTCGTCGCCTCATGTTGACTGAACATATTATTTATGTTTTTATGCATTTGTTTTTGTTTAATTAGAATTTTGTAAATATTGTTCAAAATTACTTGATACCGTCAGCATATCATTATTATCATATTACAACATGTACCAAAATTAGCTAGTAGTCTTCCTCTTCCTCTTCTTCTTCCTCATCGTCTTCATCTTCCTCTTCTTCTTCCTCATCGAATTCATCGCCACTGTCATCTTCCTCACCGTTTGGTTCTTCATTCTGTTCGTGTACTTCTAAATCGAGTTGGAGAGTAGATGCATCAATATGGTAAAATTGTATTGAACCTAGTGTGTCCTCTTGGTAAGGCTCTGTGATTTGATTCCCTGAAGGAGGCATGTTGTCTTCTGTTGCAAGTACTTCGACACTGTATACATTTCGATGCGACATTTCTTGCACCACCTTCCAAGTACCACCCGCCGCAGGATCGTCCAAGTAGAACACTTGTTTACTCTTCACAGCAAGACAAAATGGTGAACTCTCATAGTAACTAGTGTTAGTATCCACCGATATCAGACCATGATCTACCTTAACGGTGTCAATTTCTTCGTCCTCCTGATCGTCAGTGGTGTTGTGCCATATAACTTTGAACAATACGACCGACAAATTGTCTGGATAACATACCTTGACTACATAGTCAAGATGGCCGTAGAAGTGTTGAGACAGGTTTCCAAGCTTCGTGCTTAACATCACCCAGCTATTTTGAGTCACGAGCCTTTGATCTCTATCGAACGAGACATACTTGACACCGTTCACGTAGCACGCCTTATAAATCCGAGTGAATTGCGGACCTCGAGCCAATGACCATATTGCCCTGTTAAAATTAGGGTCCTGAGCATCATATATTCTCTTGGCCTGAAAAAAAGAAAGTGTCAGTTCTATACTATTCAGTTTTCGTACAAATTTTAAGAACCATATATTTAGTTTTCGTACAAATCTTAAGAACCATGGATGGAAACTCCTCCTTCGATGGCGCGGGTCGTAATCGTCACCATATTTCGCCGTGTACAGCTGTAAATGAGCGTCCATGTAATATTGAGCTTCTTCTGTATCCGTCAAAATTTGCCAGTGAGTCTCCGCCGTTTGCTCCGCTGTTAACCTGATATTTCCGGTGGTATCCATAATACACGGTTGAACTAACTGAGAAACAGAACTAATATTCCATATTGGGGGATTGGGCTCTTCGTGTTCTTCCAATTGCAGATACGACTTACAGTACGTCACCGACTCCCATGATATGTACCTTTCTGCAATACTCCCCTCCGGGTAACGTGTATTACTCATTGACTGTTTATAGTCACCTAATTGCCTGTAAAATGATGAATATGCTTAGTGCAAGTTATAAAGTTAGTGTAAATTTAGTTTGAACAAAAATTACAACATTTTTGGTTACTGCATATACCTTTCCGTCGGATACATCCATGTAAAATGTACTGGGCCTGTAAGCAGAACTTGTTCGGGAAGGTGAACCATGAGATGAACCATAGAGGTGAAGAAATGTGGAGGAAAAATCAACTCCAAATTGCAGAGAATGATCACAATATCATCTTTCATCTGTTGGACATCTGTCTTCTTCAACTCCCTGGCACATAATTTTCGAAACCAATTTGACAATGCTATCAATGGCTTCACGACGTTATTCGGTAAAAATCCTCGGATAACCACTGGAAGAAGACGTTGAAGCAGGACATGGCAATCATGCGTCTTCAATCCATAGAACTTTTTCTCGGATAGTTTCACCTTATTTCTCAAACTTCCCGCATAGTCAAGGGGATACCTAACACCGCGAAACCATTGGAATACTTCTTCAAGACGATCCACTTCAACTAAAAAGGGTGCATGAGGAACCTTTCCCGTTCTCTTTTGAGCTTCCGAACACCACTGACTTTTGCGTATTCCCCTCTTCTGCAAAGCTTCGCGAGCCCGTGGACAATCCTTGGTCTTCCCTTCAATTGAAAGAATGGTGGCCAGAATATTGTCACCCACGTTCTTTTCAATGTGTATGACATCTAAACAGTACCTGTGTAATAACGACGACCAATAGGGAAGCATCCAAAATACGCTCTCGTGGGTCCAACATTGTCTGTTGTGGGCTGAGTAAGGGACATGAAAATCTGGATGCTGGCTAAGAGTGGCGTAATTGTGTGACCTAATTTCCTCTAAAATTTCATCCCCGTCCTTATGAGCTGGTCTTTCTCTCCACTCTGGCTTCCCGTTAAATGCCAAACTGGATCGCATGGGTGAATTCTCGTCCAGCCATTTCCGATGCCCTTCATAAACAATTCTCCCACACATATGCTCCGCCGTCAGCTCATCTAGACAAATTGGACATGCCTTGTACCCTTTCACTGTTGATCCTGCAAGCATCCCTAAACCAGGAAAGTCACTTATCGTACACATCAGCGCTACCTTCATCATGAATACATCATTGTCCTCTCTGTCAAAAGTAGCGATTCCATTTTCCCACAAATCTTTGAGTTCGTCGATCAATGGACGAATGAGTACACTAAGGCACTTTCCTGGAGATTTGGGGCCAGGAATCAACACGGCCAGCATATTATATTCCTTCCTCATACACATATTAGGGGGTAGATTGTATGGCATCACAACCACGGGCCACGTACTATGCTGGGTTGTCATTGTTCCAAATGGACTGAAACCATCAATTGCCACTCCAAGCCGCACATTTCTTCCCTTACTGTCGTCGAAACCTGGAAATGTCCTGTTAAAATGTTGCCATGATTCTCCATCAGATGGGTGCCGGAGAGTACTTTCATCTACTCGCCTCTCCTTATGCCATCGCATATGTTTTGCTGTGTGTGGGGACATAAATAGGCGTTTCAACCTTGGAGTGATAGGGAAACACCATATTATCTTTTTTGGAAGGTCATCCGTATCTGGCTTATATTTTTGAGCACCACATATTGGACAAGTCCTACGAGTTTTATTTGCAGCCCCCCTGAATAGGTAACAGTTGAACTCACAAACATGAATTTTTTCATATCCAAGGGAAATATCCTTGATGATTTTTTTAATTCTCGAATAACTCACAGGAAAATGATTGACTTTAAAAAACTTATGCACCCATGTACATAATTTATCAATACTCGTATCCGACCATCCGTTTTCAACTTTAATTTCCATTGCATGTAATGTGGCACTTAATACAGTTTCTTCACTCCCTTCATACAATGGGGTTTGAGACTCTTTCAGAAGCCTTTCATACTTAGCGTAATCATCATCTACCATGTCATTGAACTGAACTTCAGCGTTTTCTTCAACGACATTATGCGGTGCATCTGCATGGTATCCAGGATAGTATGGAAATACATCTTGTATAATCTCCACAGGCGGGATCACTGAAGGACCGGTAACACTGGAAGCCTGGGCTCTGTCTTGAAGCCACTGTCTCCGTTTACTGATCATTGCCGGTTGATCAGAAACTTCCCCGTGTAGGTGCCAAACTGTGTAAGTCGGATCCAAACCATGGTGCAAGCAGTGATGATAAATCTCTATCAGTCTCTTATAATAAGGATCATTTCTGCAAACTGCGCACGGACAAGGGAGAAATTCGATTCCAGCAGTGCGAGCGGAAATAAAATTGATGAAGTTAACTATGCCTGTGCTGTAATCAGGGTGTGTAAAGTGAAGATTCATCCAAGATTTGTCGGGCACATCATCCATGTTTCCTGTCATAACATAAACAGACAATATGGATAAGGTTAGCACACAACATTTATGATACAATCAAAACCTGTCCCAACACTTCTTCTCCTTATGCCTCCGGGTTGGGTCCTATCCCCTTCAGGCGAACACGAGTTTGTTGATCCTTTTGTTATTCATGTGGTTTCAGCTACAGTTTTGGGAAATTTCGGCAGCATCTCCCTACAGTTCCTCAAGTGCACAAAAATCTAAACAACCTAATTTGCACTCGAGGAACATTGTAGAGAGACAATGTCGAAACTATATCCCAAAACGTAAACTGAAACCACATGAATAACAAAAGGATCAACAAACTCGTGTTCGCCTAAAGTGTTCAAAAATGGGACAATTCGAGAATCAACAACCCATCTCGATCAACTAGATGCGTTGTTGATTCTCAAACGGGAGTTTTAAGCTGATAAACACCACAATTATATATAATACGAAACAATAAATTTACACACGGCACCACACTCCCTCACTAAGCCACTCGCATGTTTCAGAAACCCTAACTACCACAATCCACACACAACACAAACAAATTACATCGTAAAATTCTAATTTCACTACATTTCACTCTTTCACAAAATTTCATTTTCACTATATTTGGATTTCACTAAATTTTACGGTTTCACTAAATTAAGCTGAAATTCAATTTCATTAACTTTCCCAATTTCACTAAATTTCCCCATTTCACCCAATTTCTCTAAAATTCAATTTCACTAAATATAACAATTTCACAAATTAACTAACATAATCTCAATTTCACCAAAATCAACACCAACTCCAGCATATATTCAAACACCCAACACTAAAAACAACACAAAGCACATTATAAACCAAATCCAACTCAAGAAATCAAACACTAAATTCAACCACTCAAACCAAAATATGGTGATTCCAATGAAGATGATAGATTATACTAACCTACAAAGCAATTGGAAGAGAACACCCAAGCTTCCGGACCTCGAAATTGACGAAATCAGCAGTTTTTGGGATTTTTCGCAGCTGCTACAGTGTTTTACAGAATTTTTTCGACCTTCTGTGTTCTGTCTAAGCTGGGGGCTTTATAGCAGATTTCAAAAATTGAAGCGACGAATATTGGACAAGATTCGTCGCTTCGTTTATTATGGTGCGACGATCTTTAAAACTCGTCGCTTAGTTTCATACCTCAGCGACGAATATGGACAAACGTTACCAACTTTGTCGCTTAGAATTCGAGTCGGCGACGAAGAAACTATTTTCGTCGCTACAGTTTACAAAACTTTATTGGGAGGAGACAACAATCAAAATTCGTCGCTTCAATAAGATGTGAGCGACAACTATTCATCAAAAGTCGTCGCTGTCGTTTTCTGAAGCGACCAATTCAATATTGGTCGCCTCAATGTGTTGAGGCGACGAAATTTGATTTTCCCTTTCCAATCTTCGTCGCCTCAGTCCTTATTTCCAGTAGTGAGTATAGGGTAATCTTCACTATCCAAACATGGATCAAAACCATATAACATAAAACTTCATGACAAACGATCAGCTTATTTATTTCTTTTGGAAATGATCGAAACTCAAACTTAATTTTCAGTACAACAAGAAATGAGGGTTTAATTACTACTGCTATACGCATGGTACTGCATGCTAGCTTGTACGTTAGGACGTACTAACAAGTAGTTGTTTATTTTTGTTGAGGGTGAGAGTTGATATCAAACATCAATTGCCACCACCTGACTGAAGTTCATGGGTGTCATATATCTTGTTCCTGCGCCATAAAGTGTTCGTGCTGCTAGCTGCGAAGCAAACTCAGTTGGATGATACAAGTCCCAGAATAAGAACTCGTGCCGATTCGAACAAAGGTTGGGGTTAAAATATATAATGCATGCATTTTCTCCATTTAACGTCCCGCTTCCACAGCAGGCTGATTGAACGTCCTTAAACCCTAGCAAATTGAAAACTGCAATATTATCATATTCAGGGATCGATCAGTTATCACATTAGGGAGAGAGAGAGAGAGTTGAAAAACTTCTTCAAATCCCTTTAATTTATATCACACTTCTCTATATATTAAGCCAATTTGGCTTATGGAACTGCCAAACAACTGATGCCTACAATGTCTCTCTTAATATTAATCTTCCAAAAACATAATTAAATAAAAGAAGGCTAAAACAGTAATAAAGTGGTCAAAATTATATCAGAATAGAATTTAAAAAAAACACAAGTTTGTTCAGTTTGTTCATTCAGTTTAGACTCCCTCTTCGCGTCAAACAGCAACTCCTCTCTAGTTGATCGGGATACAAATGTATACATTACCACTCGTTCCTTTTTCAATTTACAGGAACGAAAACAAGAGGAGAAGAAAATTTTAATTAGACCAAAAAGCGGGAGAAACGCGGCAGAGCAGCGCATAATCAAAGGTAAGTTAGGTAACGATGGTTCCTTCCATCTGGGTGTTCCCATTTCATGTTTTTTTCTTTCTCATGCTGTAGTATGTGATTAATTCATTCTTTATAGTTGTTGTGTTGTTCTAGAACAGAGGTTAGGGTGAAGAGAAAATCCCTTGGTGTTGGTGGCGGTGGACCAGTGAGAGCGGAGATCGGCGTCGAGCACAGGACCAGACCAATCCCAGGTTAGCCTTACGCTTCTTTTAACTTTCTGGGTTTGCATAAGTCCTTCACCACTCAACGGCATCGTTTTGTATTCTGATTCACGCATTGCTTTACTCGGTCTTACAAACGCTATCGTTTCGTGGGTTGAACCCAAATGAGGTTTTTCTCTCGCTTTTGAATGACAAGAGAATGACAAGACTACTGGATTGTTGTATTATGTCTTTGTTTCAAACCTAACATTGATTAACAAGTACCTCACCAAATCTGCATCATTAGGATTGTGTTCTACTATGTGCAAGCATCTCATGTGATCAATATATTGATTATATTTTCAACTCTCGAATTGCTCTGTTGAATTCATTTTCTAATTTGATCGATCTTCCTCCATCTAACTCTTATTTTCTGATTTAATGCATGTATATATTAGTGTTCGACATAAATTGGACACTGGCATCCCAATTGGACTTGACCCCCAAATGATTCATTTCTCTTAAAATTCTTTACAGATAACCGATCCAACGGTACCAACAGAGAAAAACACCAAAAGCCAGAAACAAAAGAGGAACCAGTGAATGTGAGTATAATTGTGCTGAGTTTTTACTTGAGTGAATGATTTCAATCACATGATATTATTTCCTTCTGGGTTTGGTTAATAAGTGAGGAGTTTGTTCCTGTAGTTTAGGAAAGATTTGTTAAGATTCTAATTTGTTAAGATTATAGTTTGTTCATGTACTCATTGTGTGTCAAAGCTTTCTTAAAATTAGTTTAATGGCTCATTCACCTGATGAAAATGGCAAGTGTTAAATAAAAGATCACTGCGTAGATATACACCTTTGATTTAAGATGATGGTCTCTGTTGAAGTTGTTGGGGAAAAGCTATAGGCTCATGGAAAAGCTATAGGCTCATGAAAGTTGAACTATTAAATGCAGACTCATGGTTTTTAACATATTGCTCTGGAATTTTTTTTTTTTTTTTTTTCTTTTGAAACTTGATTTATTCTTGCAGGGAGACTAAATGGTTGGACTGGATTGACTGTGTTGTAGTGACCTAATTTTGTTAGAAACTCAGTAGGTAGAAATTGAAATGAAATATTGGACTCGAAGAGTTAGAAAGTTGCTTTAGAAATACTTAAAGTAAAAGACACTGTTAGTGATAGTAACAGATTGCTGTGTCAGTAACATTGAAGTAAGAGATCTTGATAAGTGAAGTAGATATGACAGTCATTCTGAAGAGACCTTGATACTTGCTCTTTCTTTTTAAATTCACATTACCTTGATAAGATGAAGTGGATGTGAAAAGCTGAGATGGGGATGAAATTTTGACCAATTGCAAACAGTGGAACTGTGAACTTGCCATTCATATGAACCTTCCTCAAACAATAAAAGCAAGATTAAATCATTCTCACCAAAGAAACCAAATCCATTTTAATAGCACCGGGTGTTATGTTCCAGTCACATTGAACAACATACCCCAGCTCCTCCCATGTCCTATTTCCAGAAATCAATAACAGTTATAACAGTATGCATCTCATATATGCCACCCACCCCCTAAAGGAGACTACATTATGAAACATGTCATTTTGATTTAGTTGCAAGTAATAAAAATTTCAGCCTTTAAGAAATCACCTTAGCTGATATGAAGTGGTTCGTCTACAATATCACAAAAAAGATCTATCAATGCTCTCAATCTGGTGGACTAAATCCCCACTGCGCACTCATATTGAAAATACAGCTGCAGTGGGATATTAAAACATAAGGGATGTCAAATATAGGACAATAAATAAACATTTACAGATGGAAAACAACCACAAAAATAGAAGATTTATAAGAATTAACCCTTGATGATTAACCTCAATAACAGAGTTTGTTTGCGACACATTCATCACTCTGGCATCTCTAACGAGATTACCATCAGGAGGAAGATAGATACAGTTATTTTTATGTTTCAATCTGACATGATCGTGCTGCACAGAAAAAAAAATCTTAAATCAGCTCACTAACATTGATTAATGAGCATTTGTGTTGTTAGCATGATGTTAACTTTTTCAGTTGTTTGATGGTTATCAGTCCAGTTTGTTGTGGGGACTAATTTGCAGACAATTAAGAAGTTTGTTGTATTTCACTTTGGATGATGAGCATGTATGGTTTTCTATCTTCTCAAGTATTTTCTCCATATAAAAATGTATTGGTTTTCTATGTTGGTTCCTAAATAGCTACGCGATATACTACTTTGGTGCTACTCGCCAGTCCCTTCTCTGACAAGTAAGATGAAAGTGTATATCTAGGATGAAGGATTTAGCCCCTTTCCTTTTTTTGTTTTTTTTTTTTTTTTTGCGATAATGCCCGTCCTTTCTGTTTTGTACGTTGAAAATAGAAGTTTTGAAATCACTATCCTAATCAAGTATGCTTGCTGGGATGATCACAGATGACAGTTTGGGTTTTGGGTTTGTTCCTTTGGTGGAGAATGCATTTTCCTACACTACAAGTTAACAGCTCAAACACTGGAAAAAATAAAACCAATGAATTTAAACATTGCTAAGCATACCACTTTTTCCAAAAAAACACGGATAAAGGGCTTCCTTAAATTGTACATACTAAAGAAGAAAGATGATACAACCTTTCACTTACGTTTGATTTTTGAGCATTTTTTATGTATATGGGTAGGCCTCATCATTTGGCCCTCTGGCACTGGCCCGCCCTAAAGCCCGCCCTACCCTATAGGGCCGAAGCCCGGCCCGGCCTTCTCTTAGGGCGGGTCGGCCCTAGCCCTTTTCGAGTAGGGTAGGGTGAGGGTCGAGCAAATTAAACCCGGCCCTATCCTACGGTCCGACCCTATTTAGCCCTTTAGGGCCAAGCCCTACCCGGCCCTGAAAGCCCAACCCAGCCCTACCCTAAAATTTTAACTATTTTATATTACATAATACATACAAATGTCTTCACTAAGCGATTTGGGGCTCTAATTTTATCGGATTTAAGTGATTTTTTTACCATCACCATATTTCATCATAACGGTCAAATGCTATTTCATAGCGTTTTTCAAAATTTGACTTCTTTTATATAGTTGTTTCAAAAAATTGTATACTTCAGTATAATCTACTAATCAAGTTATACCGCATTAGTAAGCATGTTGTCATTATAATGTCTAAATTCACAAAATGAAAATTTTGACCGTCTGATATGATCATTATAGTCAAATATGAGTAGAGTATAAAAATCAACTCGTTTCGTGAATGTTCGATGCTCGATCAAAACGGTCAACCATATTTTCATAAAACTTATCATACGAAAACGCTATTACGTACCTTTAGATGACCTTGTTTCGTCGAATCTTCCAAACATTAAACTCTCAAATAGATGAAACGTAATCATCAATGTAAAAATGTAGGAACGTTTACCTCCCGATACTATGGCTCCCCATAGAGAGATATAAGCTTAAATAAGGTTAACCGCATCGATCGGGGCTCTTAATTTTGTCGGATGTAAGTGATTTTTTTACCATCACCGTATTTCATCATAAAGATCAAATGTTATTTCATAGCGTTTTTCAAAATTTGACTTCTTGTATATAGTTGTTTCAAAAAGTTGTACACTTGAGTATAATCTACCAATCAAGTTATACCGCATTAGTAAGCATGTTGTTATTATAATGTCTAAATTCAAAAAATAAAAATTTTGACCGTCTGATATGATCGTTATAGTCAAATATGAGTAGAATATAAAAATCAACTCGTTTCCTAAACGTTCGATGCTCGATCGAAACGGTCAACTATATTTTCATAAAACTTATCACACGAAAACGCTATTACGTACCTTTAGATGAACTTGTTTCGTCGACTCTTCCAAACATTAAACTATCAAATAGATGAGATATCATCCATGTAAAAATTTGGGAACGTTTACTCCCGATACTATGACTTCACATAGAGAGAGATAAGTTTAAATAAGGTTGACTGCATCGATCGGGGCTCTAATTTTGTCGGATTTAAGTGATTTTTTTACCATCACTGTATTTAATCATAAGGATAAAATTCTATTTCATAGCGTTTTTCAAAATTTGACTTCTTTTATAAAATTTGACTTCTATTTCATATCCGGCCCTAAAAGCCCAACCCGGCCCTAGTTTAAAGGGCCGGCCCGGCCCGGCCCTGTTAGCCCTAATAGAATGGGCCTTAAGGGCGGGTAAGGGTTTACATATCAAAGCCCTAGCCCGGCCCGGCCCGGCCCTAAGCTATGTTGACTTAGTCAAAGCCCGGCCCGACCCTACCCTAAGCCCTAAATTTTAGGGTAGGGCTTGGCTCGGTGACAGGACCCGCTCCGGATTTCACCCTAAAATCCGGATAAGATCCTGCGGGGACCACCTTAAGACTAACTCTATCGATAAATCGATAAGGTCAATCTTAGGATGGACAACCTTGAGACCTGCAACAACCAAAAGCACTTCTAAAACCAGATTCATCATCAACATCTGGAGCCACCTGCTCCCCAAATCACAACAACCGCCACAATAAACCCAAAATCAAACTCAATTTACTCACAAGTAATCAGAGCAATCTAATACAATGAACTGGAATTACAAAACAAGAAATAGAATATAAAGATAAAAGAGTAAGGGATCACAGATCCCACCTAGCGGAAGCAACAAAGACGACAGCTATGCCTCGACTCCGAGTACTCTTGACCTCCGACTATTACTCTGCACACTGGGCGATTTAAATCGAAGGGCCCAGGGGAAAGTAATTTAAAAACGTTAGAGTGAGTGGATAAAAATAATATGATTTAATATAGTACTTTAAATGAAAGTATTATATTACTCTCCCAGAGTTTTAGAAATAAAACCACAGTGCATGCATTATAAATAAAACGTCCCACGTTTTAAGAAAATCATATTTAAAAACCATCAGCCCCGCTGATATAAAATCAAATAAATAAATAATTTTTCTTTTTATATGTATTCTAAAACAATACACTTTTGAAAACCATTTGTGATGTTTCTCGACCAATTCCATTGGTCGCATAAAAACCCCAGCCCCGCTGGTTCGGGAATTTATTAAATAACAGAAAGTCTCATAGAGAAAATATTCCCGAAACCCAAATGATATAATATCCTGACCAATCTCATTGGTCATATTATATAATAAAATAGGGAAACGTCATTACCACCATTTAATAATAGCCTCCAAGACTAAGGGTCAGAGCCTCCAAGACTATCTATAGCGTCCGCGTCCCACGCTAAACCTCTACACCACAACTCCGTCAACCACCGAGCGTGAATCTGACCTATATGGTCAAGTCGTCACCTCGCGTGGGATGAGGTCAATAAGCTAGCTAGCATCAATATATATCTGGACCCTGATATGGTGAAAATCCGAAAACAAAACTGAAAATACGTTTCTCCTTATATATAAATCCGTATAGTCCCCGACCGTACATCTGAGGCTCATATATATATATAATCACATAAACTCGTAGCCTCAAAATAATATATATATATATATATATATATATATATATATATTCGACATGTCCCACATGTCATAAAATAAATATCAAAAATAATATATAACTTCAACATCTCACATGTCGAAAATCACAAATAATGAAATGATAAACTCCCCGGAAATCTCATTTCCGGTCGTACAAATATAAAATACAATAAAACGATTAAGTATGATTTATCGAATCCTACTATTTCCGGAAATCTCCTTTCCGGTCATTTCGTTTAAATACCATTAAAACTTTTCAGTATGATCAATTATGAACAATTAAAAACATATTATTTACGAAAACCTCGTTTCCGGATAAAATCACGTACTACTAAAATCGTAGTATAACATAACCCCAAAACATATATTTCTTTAAATATCATTTCATTTTAATTATATGAATTCTCATGCTTCTCAAAGCATTTATTTAAAATAAACTTCATTTCATTAAAACAATTATGCATGCATTTATTCAAAATAAAAATCCACTCACAGTACTGCTGAGCGCGCCGCTAATCTGATCTCTCGTCCCGTCGAATAACCTCTCGACCTGTAACAGGGACGAAATTCTAAATATTACGAAACTCGGAATTTAATTATAATCGATAAATCTACGGACATCCTCACTCGTCCGAAACTTCCAATTTTTCCTTTTTCACTTATCGGTATAGGAATTTCGCCTCAATACCGAATAATCTAAGTCCGCAATTACTCAGGACACCCACTCCGTGTCCGATTAATTCGTTTCCCAGTTATTCCGTCGTAAAACCCTTTTAATCAGCTTTTAACCTTTTTACGGTAAGTCAACAGTAAAAACTACTGGTCAAACAGTAATTCTGAAAGTCAAACAGTAAATGGTTAAAATCCAATTACTATTTACCATTTACTGCTTACTGTTTACTGTTACTGTTTACCTTTTTATTTTTACTATTTACTGTTTACTATTTACTTTTACTGTTTTACCATTTACTTTTCACCTTTTACCGTTTTACCTTTTACCTTTTTACTGGTTACTGTTCATCTTCTTCCTCACGTCGCCGGCAACAGTGGCGCCGCCGCCACCGCTGCCGGAGCGCCGCCACCGCTGCCGGAGCGCCGCCATCGCTGCCGGCAGCTCCGCCACAGAGGCTGAAAACGCCTCCAATTCATCCCAAAATGATCACCACCACCTCAGGGACTCATCCCCCACTGCCTCCGCCGCCAAAAACCCTCGCAGCCGCCGTAAACGGCGGCCGACGCGGCAGCAGCACCTCCTAAATCTCGAATTTCTCCTAATTTCAACCAATCCAACCCCAAATCATACTTAAACAACTTCAATCAACGTCCTAAACCCGAATTCAACCTCCAAATACCCCAAAAACATCAAATACACAACCTCCACTAATTTCACAAAAACCCTAGAATTTTGAAATCCAAAATTCTCCTTACCTGTCACGAATTGGTGCAATTCCTTTGGTGGAGAAGGTGTGCGGATCGAGACCTTCATTTCCCCTCTTGGAATCGGGCCGATTGGTGGCCGGAAAAGTGAGCTCCGTCCGATCGGGGGATTTCGGGTTTGGGCGTCGCCCGGCCAAACGGCGGCGAACGACGCCTCGCCGCTGCCACCATCATGAAGAGGAGGCCGAGCCGGTCCGAATGGGACCCGTGCGCAGACCCAGTTCGGCCGGACGGCGGGGTTTCGGCCGGAGTCGGGCGGAGTCGGGGGAGAGGAGAGAGAAAGAGAAGGAGAGAAGAAAAAGAAAAAGAAAAAGAAAAGAAAAGAGGAATTGCCGTTTCGGGAAAATCCCGGCTATTTATACTCGTCCAAAAACGGCAAAATCTCGTTTTTACGTCGTAACTTTTTCGTACAAACTCCAAATTGGACGTGCTACATGTCCACGAACTCGTTTCAACATCCTCTACCTTATCATGAAACAAAAACCTCGGTCGGGTCAACTTATTTAAAAGTCAACATTTAGAACTTCCGATTCGTAAAAACAATTCCCGAGGAGTAAAAGTAAAAGTAACACAGTCAAAAAGTAACTCTAGGTTCGGGATGTTACACCCGGCCCGGCCCATGATGAGGCCTATATATGGGCTTCTGTTTAGTATTACATTTTCCACCCAGTTAATTGCAATGAAATAGTTCGGGCAAAATATATTGATACACTATCTTATGTTATCTTTATTTTTGTGTTACTCTTAATTTGTAGTTTCAACAACGACAATTGACAAATGGATGGATGAGATGGAATTGAATGGAGGAGATTGAATTTATCTTTCTTTTGATTTATTTTTATTTTTGTGGAAATTTATTACTATAATAAAATTATTTAAAAGCGTGATGGCCTAGCCTCCCATTGGGTTCCAGCCATCAAAATTTTATATATTTTCGTATTAATGCATGGTTAGGTACATCACTTTATATTTATTGCATGCGTGAGAGTTAGTTACTTCGCAAGATTTTCTTATAATTTTTTTTTAAAGAACTTTTGAATCATAACGACAGAGAGAAAACTGTGTATATGTTCAACGTATTTATCAAAAAATAAATAAACGCGTGCAGGAAGGCTTGTCAAATATTAAATCAAAATGCATTTGATGCTTACCAAAGGCATATGGATCTTGAATGATACTACTCATGGTCATTTCATAGGTATTTCCAAGTGAATACTTCATACCTTTCAAATCCGAGCTCAATTTCTTCATGAGATCCCGAGCTTTTTTGAAAAATGTTTGAGCAAGATCGTTTAGTTCCTTGACACAAACATTAGGGTCGACATTTGGTTGAACACGCGCATGTGGACAGCATCCAATGGGAGGAACACTTATAATCCCAAATTTCCTAGCTCCCAGCTTGTATAAACTATGAGATTGAGAGATAGATACAAAGTAATTTCTTCACTGAATTAACTAAAATGAAATTAAACAATTGCTTTGAGACACACCTTCAAATGGTTCTGGAACGTAAGTTGAAGAAGTTCCATGCGTTCCGCCTTAAGCAAGTCAGTGGCATTTGGAAAGTACTCCACTAATTCGAAAAGATCGTTGCTTCCGATACTGATGGTGAATTAACAGACTTGGAAAGCAAGGTATCAGTTGTGTTGACACCGACCATCTCTGTGATATTTCCTTGGACTGCCGCAAATTGTTGGATCTGATTTCCCAGTGAAACAATCTCTTTCTGCAAAGTAAGTTTTATGAATCATATATATTATTGACTATAATAGATATATTGCTAAATAATTATAAGCTAATTCCTCTGTGCTTACCCATCTTTTCCTCCCCGTGTCTTGGAAGATACCGCTTCCTGCTGAAGCAAAGTTGACTCCCTGCAGTATATCCCTTTTAAAGGTGGACATATGACTCACAGCATACAAGAAAGGTGGCGGACTTCTCCGGTATCCAATAGTCTCACTGCACGTAGCAACAAAATCATCAATCAAATTAAAACTATATGAATTAAGCTAAATTCAATTTGATTAATTACTTCTAGCGGTAGCTAGCGATAGTGAACTGAGGGTACATGCACTTGCCTAATAAAATCATCATTTCATTCAAATTGTTTTGCTTCGTGTCGAATTTTCTCCTTATAAGACAACAAATTATAGAGAAAATGTGGTTCATGCAGGCATGCATGCATGATCTGTGTGTCTGTGTG
Organism: Potentilla sterilis; assembly: GCA_963682095.1. NCBI lineage: Eukaryota > Viridiplantae > Streptophyta > Magnoliopsida > Rosales > Rosaceae > Potentilla > Potentilla sterilis. The sequence goes on from OY821764.1 coordinate 42,234,977, forward strand.
TTTTTTTAGACCATAACGTACGATAGTCTAGTACGTTTTATGATGGTCGTACCGATTTGGTCAGCACTGTTAAGGCCATTGCTGAACCTCCCAGTAGGCACAGAATAAGGAAAATCAACCCCATTTGGAGAATAATTAGCCCTTGCTTCACTTTGGAGCAACAAGGTATTGGTGCCGACATCCACAGCTGTTGAGTCTCCAAATATGAAAATGGCTGCAGGAGGAGCTACCTCAGCTCCTCAAAACACAAATAACAAACAACATGAAAAGCAAAGCATCGTGAGCTTCGAGTTTTCCATGGCGCGCTTGGAATAGTTCTGTGTACGTTGCTCTTGCCGGCAAAGGTTCCGATTCTCACTACCTTTTCTGAATGAGATGAGCCATGTTTTGTTAATTGCTGATTTATATTATATTACAGGAGGTCTCGAAAATGATCAAGCAGGTAGTGTTAATGTTGTCATTGTCGCGGCCTCTATATTAACAAAAAACTTGATTCTTTTCCGGGAAATTTGCCTAGTGATAATACCCATGCACATGTGTTTATATATGAATGTACTCTAGCTGAGGAGATCCTAATTTCCTAAAATATAGACAAACTAATTAAAAAGTTAAATAAGAACTATATGCGCTTCTCGATCACTATATAAATCTTACTGTTTTCTCTTCTACGTCAATTTCTTTGCTGAATTAATTAGAGTCGACCTTACCAAGTTATTAATCAAAGATTCATTTTTTTCGTTTATTCTTTTACAAAACCTAGCTCGACATAATGATTAAGAGTCGACCTCAATATGTCGAGTAACTAAAGACTAATTTGGATTTTCAGCAACAGACAGCTTGGGCGCTCGACTTATTGCTCACTTCTTAACCACGAAAAACTGTATTATCTGTATATACCTATATACCATCATTGTCCGTCATGGCAATTTAGTGACCAATACCTTAGAACGATCATAGTTTTTGGCTGGAAGGAAAAATATATGACAAGACTGTTGGTCCTTCAAATTGTTGTCTTTGTCACTTTCGTTTTATAGAATATACGTCTTTGTTTCTTTACCGTGTTCCCTAGCTTGGAAGGATGCCGTGTGCTAAATGGTGTTCCTCCTTGTCGATGTCCATTGATCATTGTTTCTTTTAGCACTAACCAGGTTATCATAGGCTGATAGGCAATGACTTTTAATTAGTTACAAAGTATAAACCTCATTAAACTTGGATTATTTTCGGCCTCATGAGGTAGTAAATAATTCTTTGTTTTTGGACTATTAAATTTTGATCAAGTTCCAACGTCGGCTTTAGCTTACACACCTCATGCATGCATGCCTGAACATGCAGGAAAAAAAAATGTTAATTTGGTCATTTATTACAAATAATAGTTATTATTAATCAATAATATCCTGCAAATTCCATATATTGTAGGTCTTACATCATCCATAACACAAGTCGTCGCAGTCCGCTCTAGATAAGCAATATATATATATATATAACTTTCGGAACAGAACTCCTTATTGTTGCATGCATGCACGGTTTGATTGTGAATTCTGTTCTTATTGTACATATGCATATGTATAGATATTTAGTTTTTCATATATCACGGCAGACGGGCCAAGTCACCAAAACTCATTGGCACCACGAATGGTTGGGTGCCACCATACAGACTAGAGGCTCCCAAATAAGAAGCCCTCTGTGTTGGATGGTACTGGTCCCAAAACATGTAGGTTGTGCGATCTCCACACACAAGCGAATCCGGTTTACATGGCTCCTCTGCGTTCCACTTTCCTCCTTTTCCACAACAAGCTTTGTTCACCTCTGCAAAAACTACAAGAACATAATGACCATCAAAATGAGATGAAAACGAATCAGTATTATGTCAAAATTGATTAAAATTCCTTTGATGCAAATGGCATATGAATGAATTTATTAGTACGTAGACAAAAAGCATGTGTGTTTCTATACTAGTTAATTAATCAGTTACCAGTTTTAGGGTGATCAAGAATAAGTTTGGACATTCTATATGCATCTCCAAGTGCATACATCAACCCTTTGCATTCTGAACTCAACTTTTTCAAGATGCCCCGTAGTGCAGTATAGAACAACTGAGCATCCACATTCATGGCCTCCTTACAGTCCCCACTCGACTCACGGTAGATCGGACAGCACCCGATTGCCCCAACACTAACAATTCCAAATTTTCTGGCACCTAACACATATAAATTCTGCAATGGAAAGAACCAAATAATTATAATCAAGAAAAAATATATAATAGCTAGTACTGAATCAAGATCTGGATCGAGCCCTAGCTATATATATATCCTTATCTCTAGCTTTTAACTATTTCAGACTTAAGATAACTAAAGAAGAAAAAATAGGTAGTGACAGACCCTGAGATGAGTTTCGTAGGTGGAGATTAGAGTGGTAATGTAATTTTCCCCGGTGCTGTTAGCATCAAAATGATCGAAGATGTCATTGCTTCCAACACTGATGATGAAGAGAGACTTGGAGATATTAGCGACGGCACTTGCACCCAGTAATTCTGAAACATTGCTACGGACACTTGAAAATTGTTGGACTTGTTCTCCAAAAGAAATCACCCTTCCCTGCAACATATTTTTCCCAACCAGCATTTAATGACTTTGAAACATTATTCAATATTAATTAATGTATGTATATATACGTTGATAGCAAGAGATCGAGTACTACTGAAACAGGAGGAGCTTACGTACCCACTTCTTTTTTCCTGTACAATCCTTAAGTCCTGACCCTCCGGAAGCAAAGTTGATTCCCTTGGTTGGAACATTCGTGATGAGAAATTGAGATATACTGCTGTCCAAATAAGAGAGAAAAGGCGGGGGACTTTGATCGAATTCCAGAAGCTGGGCTGATGAGCACCAAATTAAAGAAAGTTTAGTGGACTAAAAGAAACATGCTCAAATAGTTAAGTAGCTAGCTAAACAACTCCAAATAGCTTATCATGATTCACTAGACGAAAATCTTTTTCGATCTTGATGAGCAACTGATCAAGTGAGAACAAAAAAAAAACAGCTACCACACTATGTATACTGCCACTAATTACAATCAGCAGCGAATAATGTAATACCTAGAGAATCAATGGTGTTGTAACCGTTGCTAAATCTCCCAGTTGGTTTAGACTGAGGAAAATCGATCCCGTTCTGAAGCAAATCGGCCCTCGCTCTAGAATCGGGCAAGTAATGGTTGGTTCCGACATCAGCTGTGGAATCACCGAATATGTAAAGTGCTGGCACAAATGGCTGAGAGTGTGAGACGTGCGATCCAAGTATGCCGAGATACACAATAATATTGAGCCACAGAGACATCATTGCCGACCTGGCCATGGTAATTGTACTAGCTAGCTAATTAAACTCGCTAGTGTTTCTGATACTCTGAGCTATGCTTCTGATACAAATTCCAAGCTAGTTAAATACAGCAATTACACGACAAGTTATACTGAGGAAGGCACCGTAATCAAATATAATTACTACATAGTCATCATCCAAGTTATATTTAATCTGGCCGGAAGTACTTGAAGCCGCATATAGCATCTATATATATGTACAAGAGAAAAAAGGTATTTAGAAAGGGTTTTGTTTTGATTTTGGAGGCGGAATTTTCCAACTATCATTTAACCAACTATCATTTAACCAAATGGATGACTCATATATACTTAATTGGCATATTCTACATGATCAGGCACATTAATTCTTCCCTTTTTGAACGTCATTTTAAGCTATTGTTTCTGTCAGAATCCGTAGACTCACAGAGACCGGTGGATCTGGGTGTGATTCCTTCTTCCAAATCCTGCTAACTAAGGGAATACTGGGCGGGCCGGTCTATTCCGCTCCAATGCTTAAGTCAGTATAGATGAGATAAACTGATAACTTAAGTGGGAATGAGTAGTTGAAGTATTGATTACCTATTAATGACGGTAGTTGGGACTCATATATAGGTTGTCGGGCACGAAAACTGGCATCACCGTTCGATGTGGGACTGGCCCCCTTCTGCACATATTGCTGGACTGTTCCGGCCCCTGCTTGGGGAGCTGCCATCCCCGGTTCCCGGGCCCCGATCACAAGTAAGATATGCCCGGGCCCCGATCACAAGTAAAATATGCCCGGGCGCGGGATCAGGTGTACATGCCTTGTTCCCGGGCCTTGGGCCGGGTCTGGGAGTGCTGGCTGCTGGTCTGAGAGCCTGGGTAGCCTCTCTATGGCTACTGTCAACAAGTCCCCCAAGTTCCCGGTCAAGTGTCATCTTGAATGGGAACTTAAATCTGTCTTACTTTACAGGCCCGCAGACCCACAGGGATACGAATCCAACGGTGCCCTAGCCCCCCAAGTCCGCGTTTAAGATTGAGCTTGGCTGGACGTTCGGATAAACCTGTTATGATAGTGCATAATGTGATGAGTGCATGGTTATGATGTTCATGGTGACAGTGGCATACGGGTGCAAGATGTAGTGCATGAGATGATGATAATGTGGCGTTGAAATCCGTAGTGCCATGCTATGTCCCGGGGAAACCGGGTGAATATAGCGCAAGGGTGGAATGAGTCCCCCAAGTGAGAAAGGTAGCCGCAAAGGTCAGCAGTCAGTGGGTGCCTTAAATGGAGCTATCTTGATGTGATAACATGGTACCAGCGGGAAACGTGCCCTGTGTTAGAGGAGTTCCAGGTGGGGTGTTGTAGAACTGACTTTGTTTCTGCAGACGTGAACTTTGTGCAGGGTTGTTAGCCTGCGGGAAGAGTTGTCCTGTATGAGAGGAGCAAGTCACCCGATGGGGTGAGGCGGCCCTGTGTTCGTATTGGCCGGCATCCCCAATCGCTTCTCAGCCCGTGTGTTACAGGCATGAGGTATGTGCAGGGTTTTTAGCCTGCGGGAAGAATTGTCCTATATGAGAGGAACAAGTCTCCCGGTGGGGTGAGGCGGCCCTGTGTTCGTATTGGTCGGCATCCCCGATCGCTTCTCAGCCCGTGTGTTACACGCATGAGGTATGTGCAGGGTTTTTAGCTTGCGGGAAGAGTTGTTCTGTATGAGATGATCAAGTCTCCCGGTGGGGTGAGGCGGCCCTGTGTTCGTATTGGCCGACATCCCCGATCGCTTCTCAGCCCGTGTGTTACAGGCATGAGGTATGTGCAGAGTTTTTAGCCTGCGGAAAGAGTTGTCATGTATGAGAGGATCCAAGTCTTCCGGGTTTATAAAGCCCGTAGGTCGTACAAGGTTGTCCGTAGGAATGTCTCGGTTCGTACAGCTGGTTATTCTGTAGGAGTGAGCGTTAAGCAAGTGTGGACCTGGTCGGTGGAATGCCGCAGCCAATGGGTCAAGCTGGGTGTACCGCGGCAAATAGGATAGCATTTAGTTAGAGCAGGTACTACAGTTGGAATATCGTAGCCTGTACATAATATTCTTGCAAGGTTTTTAGCCTGCGGGAAGAAGTCTCCTGTGTTAGAGGAAGAATTCTCCTAGTGGGATGCCTAGCCGTTGTTTCTTGGCAGTAGTCAACCGCCCAGCGGTGAGATAAAATATGTGCAGGGTTTTTAGCCTGTTGGAAGAATCGTCTTGTACGAGAGGATCAAATCTCCCGGTTTTAGCCGCTGGCCGTAAGGGTGGAATAAGTTCAACAGGTGGAATGCCTCGTACCGGTGGAATATATGTTAGAATGCCCCGTTCTGTTGGATTATGTCAGTCTTAGGTTGGAATAGACTTCGGGCTGGACGATTCGATTTTATCCCCTGCTCTTTCAACTAGGCTAGTAGTCGTCGCCTCTGCATGCAGGACAAGTGGCTGTTGTAGCATTGTGTTGTATTAAATGTCAAAGTCCCTCAGTCTTGTCATCTGACGGTCTGGGAGGTTGTCGAGTTATCAACGGTGGATTACGTGGACTGGCTTGTTTGGTGGAGATCTGCGGCTGGGATTGCTTTGCCCTTTGGAATACCCTAATTGCTTTTTTGGGGGGAATCAAGGGTTGGTTTGGCAGCCTATAAGATCCCTCGATCCTCCCTCCGCTCTGCCCATTGTGTTTATGTGAAGAGGATCTGCCGTGATCTCGGACGGTGGGATAGCAGTTTATTACGATGAGCCTGGCCGTAGCATGACCCCTGGGGAGACAGAGGACTTCAAGGCAAAGTGGGGTATCGACCGGTTGATAAAGCTCCGGGCGCTCAACCCTGGGAAATTGGCCTGCAACCCAGAGAAAGGTTGGGTTGCTGTGTACAAAGACCAGTTGCATCACGACTTATCTCTGTCCTTGCCTGAATTCGTCCAGTACGTGCTGAGCATGATAAACATTTCTCCCGCCCAGCTTCCTCGCAATCAGTGGAGGCAACTGCTTAGCCTTGGGTGCTTGTATATCATTTGCAATATGGGGTGACCCACGGTCGATGAATTTAGGGCGCTGTATAAGGTTTATTATTGTAAAAAGGCTCAAGCCAGCGGTTGTGTGACCTTTGCTGCGCGGGATTTTAGCCCGGCCATCACTCACCTGCCATTCTGGACCGCACACGGGTAAAGGAACCAGGTGGTGATGGTTGGGGGGAGGTGGCAGCGTAACTCAAGGTTTTACCGCGTCCCGGGGGCTTACCAAGCTATTGGAGATCAGTCCTACAGGCTGACCGATGTGGAGAGGCGGCGGAGAGCCCGTATTTTTGGCTGCTGGGATGCCATGAGCTGGAGCTCGTACAACTTTATCTAGTGGAGCGTCGTGGAGATATGTGGGTTGGGGAAGAAACCTGGTGGGGGCCCCATTTCCTTTGTGTTGTTTTTTTTTTTTTGGTTTCGCTAGAGCTGTCTTCGGCCCTTGACTTCGCACTAACTGTTTGGATTATTGGCCTGCAGCTGTTGTTCCATGGGTGGCTCTACCGTTGGATCAGACCATCGAGGCGGACGATCAGCTTGTAGCCCAGAAGTTGATGGAGATTAGGGAATCAGCGTCAAGACGGTTGTGGATCTCGATACTAGGGAGAAAACCATGCACGACCAGCCGGTAGTGATGGTTATCCCGACCGCTGGGTACGGGGGCCGCCCTGGCCTGGAAGGCGCGGCCAGTGGGGCTAGTGCCGTTCCGGTGGGTATTGGAGAGGCAGTGCCGGTGGCAACTTCTGCTGATGCCGCTACTGTGCGGCAGGTGGAAAAGCGGGTCCCTGAAAAGTCGGCAGCGATTGACCTTGTGCCCTTTCGTGGCGGTGTCGTTTGTAGAGAAACCGCCAAGAGGGCAAGGGTCTCTGGGCCCGGGACTGCTACTGCTACCGCTGGGACCTCGAATTCCCCTCAACTGTCACAAACGGCGCCCGCTAGAGAGCATCAAGCCAGCGGTGCTGAGGATTGGGGGTTCGTGCGGTCGTTGTTAGCCTGCGTAAAAACTTTGGGGCTTGACAACGGGTTGCCCAAGGGTGTGCTTCCCGGTGAGAATCGGAAGAAAGCCATGGAAATGGCTATATGGGTAAGCCTTTTTTCTTCGACAATTTTTTTAATTATTTTTTTTTTTTTTTTTTTTTTAGCTGAACACTCCTCTTGTGCCTCTCCTTAGGCGGTGCACAGCCTTTATGCTGCCGAAGCTAGTGAGGAAGGCCCGACCTTGAAGAAACAAGTGGTGGATCTCACGAGGGACTGAGCCATGCTGGAGGCCGAGCTGGTGAAGGAGAGAGCCCATACATAGGAGCAAGTCGAGCGGGAAAAAAACTGAGTGACCGCGCAGGCTGAGAAACTCAGGGAACTGGAGTCGAAGCTAATCGATGCGATCCAGCGGTCCACTGGTTTGGAGGCCAAGCTTGCTGATTCCTCCGGTCGGGTGATGGACCTGGAGGCAAGGAACTTGGAGCTATAGGGTCAAGTGGTGGTGATCTGGCAGGGGGCCGGGCAGAGAAGTTTACACAATCCCAACAGGCGAAAACCCCTGATAAGGCCATCAATGAGTTCATGGACTCGGTTGAATTTGATGAGATGCTGGAGGCCGCCCAGGAGAGAGGCATAAATGAGGCCTATCTGGAGTGGAGAGAGAAATGGTGGCTCGACGTCGAGAGGATGGAGGCAGACGTGGCCGAGGCAGACCGATTGGAACAAGAGCGGTCTCTCAAGGCCGGTGGCTCAGGGGTCGCCAGTGCCAGTGGGGCCCACTAAAGGCTTCACCCGGGCCAAAGGCAAAGCTGTAAACCTTTCTCGTTTTTTGTTTTTGTTTTGTTTTGTTTTTTTGCTTACTGATTGTGTTGGAGAAACAGTAATCACCCATGGCGTTGTGCATGATACTCATTGGGTTGATGTACTAACTGTGTTGAAATAGTAAACACCTTTTATTGAATTAGGAGCACTGGAATGAATACAATACTGTCTGGTTAAACCACTAAGTAGTTGGGGTATGATTCTCACTTAGGGTACTACCGGAGGTGCTGGATATTCCATGGGTGGGTGGAATAGACCCCATCGGTGTCTATGATGTGGAAGGTCAATGGGCCAACGGCCGCTGTGATTTGGTAGGGCCCTTCCCATGTTGGCTCTAAGGTCAGCACCTTTCTTTGAACTTTCTTCATCACCCAGTCGTCCACTTGCAATTTTCTCTCCCGGACCTTGCTGTCGTAGTAACGGGTCACCCGCTACTTATACGTCTGATTTCGTAGGTGCGCTTGGTCGCGCTGCTCCTCGATGATATCTAGGTTAAGCCGTATGTCATCGACATTTGTTTCAGCTTCATAATTCTCAACCCTGCCGCTGGGTATCTCGATCTCAATAGGCAGTACTGTTTCGCTTCCGAATGCCATACAGAACGGGGTTTCTGTCGTGGCTTCTATTGCTGTTGTGCAAATTGCCCATAGGACCGCCGGCAGCTCCTCAGCCCACAACCCTTTTTGGTCGTCTAGCTTCTTTTTTAGGAGTGTTCTGATGACCTTGTTAACAGCTTCTACCTGGTCGCTGGTTTGCGGGTGGGCTACTGATGCGAACACCATCCGGGTTCCCAAAGAGGCCGTATACTCGATGAGATCTGCGTTATTGAACTGTGTGCCGTTGTCCGTGACAATAGGCTGCGGGACACCAAACCGGCAATAAATGTTTTTCTATAAGAACTTTTTCACTCTTTCCTCCGTTATCTTGAGCAGGGGCTCTGCCTCGACCCACTTAGTCTTGTAGTCAACGGTCATGATAGCGTACTTGAACTGGCCTATAGCCGTTGGAAAGGGGCCGATTATGTCAAATCCCCACTGTGCGAACGGCCACGGTGCCAACAGGATCGATAGGGCTATAGCCGGGGCATGTGGTACGGTGGCGTACATGTGGCATTGGTGGCAGCTGCCTGATATTTTCCTTGAAGTAGCTGCCATGGCTGGCCAGAAATACCCTGCCCGGAGTGCCTTATGTGACAAGAATCGGGCACCGGAATGGTTACCGCAGACTCCTTCCGGAATTTCCTGCATGATGGCTTGACCGGCCTCTTTTGTGACGCACTTTAAATGGGGAAAGCTATGCCCTCTGCGATACAACTTGCCGCCCAACAGGCTGTATCTGGCACATCTAAGGTACAGTCTCCTAGCCTCTACCTTGTTCTCCGGGCTGATCTTGTCGGTTAGATACTTTCGGATCGGGTCCATCCAACTAGGAGGTGCTTCCTCTACGGCGAAAATCTCAGAGATGGTTTTGCTGATGCTTGGCCTCTCCAGGGTTTCAATTCTTGCTCTGCGGTACTCCGGTGGATAGTTTCTGGTAGCCAGTCTTGCCAGAGCATCCACATGCGTATTTTCCTCCCGAGGAATGTGCCGAATGGTTGCTCCTTTAAACGGTTCCATCATGGTTTTGGCCAATGCCTAGTATAAGGCCATCTGAGGCTCCTTTACCTCGAACACCCCTTTCATTTGGTTGACCACCAAGTTGGAATCACTGTGCACTTCCATGGACGGAATTCCCATTTCTTTGGCTAATTGCAGGCCAGCTATTAGCGCCTTGTACTCAGTAGCATTGTTAGAGGTGTTGAACAGAAACCGCAAAGCGTACTCATACGACTGGCCATCCGAGGCAGTTAATATGATGCCGGCAATGCTCCGTTTACTCGTGACAGAGCTATCAACATAAAGCTTCCAACTGCTGGGCAATCCTGGCTAAACCTTTACAATGATATTCGGTTGGCTACTCCCTGCGTGGTCGGGATGTTCTCTCTTAATCATTGGCGTGAGTTCGCATATGAAATCTGCGGCGGCGTGTCCTTTGATGGTCGTCCGGGGGGTATACGTTATATCGAACTCACCCAATTCTACCGCCCATCAGACCAGCCTGCCGCTGGTTTCAGGTTTCTGTTGGATCTGCCTTAAAGGGTGATTGGTGTATAAGGTGATAGTGTCGGAGCTTCTTGGCACTAACGATCAGGGCCAGAGCTAGCTTTTCGATATCTGGGTATCGACTTTCAGCCCCGGTGAATCCTTTACCGACGTAATACACTGGCAATTCCAGTGCCTCTTCCTTCCTGATTAGAGCTGCACTTACAGCTGTGTCCGACGCGGCTATATAGAGGTACAACATTTCTCCTGGCACTGACTTGGATAAGAGTGGAACCGCTGACAGATATGCCTTGATAGATTGGAATGTCGCCTCGTGCTCCGCGGCCCAATTGATTTTCTTGAACTGTTGGGCTTTGAGCAGTTTGAAGAACTGGGTACATTTGTCAGTGAGGTGGGAGATGAACTTGGCTAACGCGGCTAACCTCCCGATGAGGGTCTGGACCTGGTTCCGTTCCTCCGGGGTCTCCATTTCTAGGATTTCCTGGACCTTGAGTGGGTTAGCTTCGATTCCCCGCTGGCTTATGACGTGACCGAGGAACAACCCTTCCGAAATTCCAAATATACACTCCTTCGGGTTCAGGCGCATCCCATACTTGAGCATCTTGCCGATCACCACCGCCAAGTCTCGCACGTGGGCATCGGCGGCCAAACTCTTGACCAGCATGTCGTCCACGTAGACTTCTACTGTTTTGCACATCTCCTGTTCTAACATGCGGTTTACTACCCGCCGATACGTAGCCCCGGCGTTCTTCAACCCGTAAGGCATCCGCTTATAGCAGTAGAGGTCCCAGTCGGTTGTGAATGAGGTGTGCTCTTCATCGGTCGGACTCATTCTTATCTGGTTGTATCCGGCATAAGCATCCATGAAGCTTAGCAGCTTGTAACCAGAGATTGAGTCTACAAGCTGGTTTTTCCGGGGGAGCGGGAAGCTGTCCTTCGGACACGCCCGATTCAGGTTAGTGAAGTCTACGCACATACGCCACTGGTCGGTTCCCTTCTTTGGGAGCATAACTACGTTGGCGAGCCAACGGGGATACTGGACCTCACGAATGAAGTCTATTCCCCTCAATTTTTGCACCTCCTCCCAAATCGCCTCATACTTTGTCGGGCTGAAGGATCTCCTCTTCTGCCGCACCGGAATACTACCGGGTAGGATTTTTAACTCGTGCGTTGCTATTTCCGGAGATATGCTAGGCATGTCCTCATAGGATCATGCGAACACCGAGCTGTTCCCCCGGAGGAAAGTGATGAGTTCTTTCCTAACATCCAATGCTAGTTTTGTTCCTATTACCACAGTTCGCCCCAGGTGGTATTTCGAGATGGAAATTTCTTCAGTTTTCTCCACCGCCGAGGGGCGCTTTGGCTTCTCCTCATCGGAATCGGTGTCATCCCGGGGGTCAATACTGGGATCCGGACACAGTTTCCTGCTGGGCTGCCGTGAAGACCTCGGCTCGCCTTCTGCCGCAGGTTAAGGCCTCCGCTTAGTACTTACGGGCGACCTTCTGGTCTCCACAAATGGTGATGAACCCGGTGGGTGATGACATTTTTAACATCAGCATGTGGCCGGCTATAAATGTTTTCAGCCTCCATAACCCTGGCCTGCCGATGATGCCATTGTACGAGGACATACAATCCACTATAATGAACTCGAGGTAAATAATCAGCCGTAAATAATCTGACCCCAGCGGTTGGACTACCTCCCCGGAGAAGCTTATTAATGGCTCATTATCCTGGGACAACTTGTCCCTCCATCGGTTCAGTCCCTTGTACGCGTCCCAGAACATTACATTGACTAATGCCCCGGTGTCAACCAGCATCCGGCTGGTCATCCAGTGGTCTATCTGGACGGTAATAAGAAAGGGATCATTATGCGGTTGAATTAGATCCTCTGGCTCTTCCTCCTCATAGAATGTGACCGACTTCCACTCGGACTTAGCGACTTGGCCGCTCCCGTTTCTGAAAGCATACACCTATTTTCCCCTGATTGACCTTAGGCACATTTTCTTTGAATTCCCGGTGAGTCAGTCAATGTGGGCCCTACCATGGATTACATTTATACTCCCATGCACCTCGATCCGCCCAGGGATTCGAGTTTATATAGTTCCCACACTCCGGGTTTTCCGTTTATACTGCTGTAATTTTGTAATATCCTGATTTTTGAAGTTGGTCGAATTTTATTTTTCTTTTGAGAAATAGAAAGTAGAGGTTGTCACGAGTTCGTCACATTTTTCGGTGAATTATTTGAGTTTCCGAGCTATTTTTAGCGATTTTTTAAAATTTAGTCGAAATCATATCATATGACGACGTGTCGCCTTCGTATTGGTCGAAAAAGTGACATGTGGCCATTTGGATGGGATCAGCTGATGCTGATGTCAGCATTTTGGCTACTCATTAGACACTGGTTACTTGAGAGAGAAGACTCTCTCTTTTTGTGATATGTGGCACAAAGTAATAAGTGGAAGGTTTAGGTTTTGACATGTGGCCTCATATGATTGGTTGTTTTAGCCTATAAATAGGCTGACCAACAACCCTCTCTCTCCATTTTTCTGCCGATTCACTCTCTCTCCTCATTTCTCTCTTTAAATATTATTATTTTATAAGATTTGCGACGAAACTTCCGCGGTTCATAACTTTTGATCCGTAACTCCAATTCTGAATCCGCGAGTGGCTATGGATTCGTATCGACGCGATCTTTCTGTCCATGATGGTTAGAGTGAGATCTAATAGTGATTTCTAGAAGACTCGTTCTAGGTTGCTCGATTTACGATCTGGGTGTCGATTCGGTTCGTCGAGGTGAGTGGTTTATGTAATGTGTTTCAAATATTCTTATATGCTTTTAAAATAGTCGAAAAGTATGATTTTGATCTATTTATGAATATTGGTGATATATGTTTGGTGATATTTAGATTTTTGATTGGTTATTACGTATCTACAATGTGGGAAAACATGTGTTTCTACTTTGAATTATTTTACCTGATCATGCATTTCATGGTGGGAAATGGTGAGATTAGAAGTTGAAGGGAACATGAGTGTTTGAGAACTATTATTGAAAATAAAACCTTTTGTGTAGTTGAGTTAACTCATGGGGGACATCCAGTAGCTATGATTAGTCCACATGTGCACGAGTTTGGGGAAAATATGCCCCTTCGAAGCCAAAAGTCGATAAAATGATATATTTTGGGTTTCGGGACTGGGGACCATGAGTATAACAAGAAGACTAACGAAAGAAGAAAAATATATATTTGAGGGCAGTGGAAAGTGTGAGGAGGAACATTACATGCATGCATTGTTATTATGTTATATGTTTTGGATTGCTTGTGTTGCTTATTTATTGTTGTTAATTGTATTGTGGTCGACGTGAAATATACGGTATTCGTATTTTGTAGCTTGTGTAAAATGACATGGCTTTGCTGGCATATTACATAGGGCACTCACTGAGCGCGTTGTTTTGCTCACCCACCCATTTACTTGTTGTTTTGCATAAAAGTGTTTAGTGTTTATCGAGTCGAAGTGTCGGACGAGCCTAGGGTCAAGATCCTAGAAATAAGTGTTTTAATTTTATTTAAATTCCGCTTTGTAACACTCAATCACACCTCATGATCGGCGTCGGGTGCCTGAACCCCACCGACGCCGGGACAGGGGCGTGACAAATTTCCCAGCCCAGACTTGCCCATCCACCGCCGCCCTTAGGGTGTGGCAGTCGTTAGTTTGATGGGATGTCTCTTCATTGTAGGAGCAATATTTGCCAGACTGCTCTTGAGTAAGCTCTCCCTTTGGGTGCCTTCTCGCCTCCGGCGAGGGAATGACCTCCCTATTTTCATTGAGAATGCTTTCGTAGGAGGAAGTCAGCGCGGTCGACTTTTCGGGCCGCTCCGCCGGCATAATAGCCAAGGGTTGCTCGCGCTGCTCTACTAGCATAAAAGCCAGCGTTCGATCCGTGCGGTAGGGCGCGGGCCTGTCACATTCAGATGGGCCCCCGATGTTATTCTTGCGGGGTTGTTGACTGCCCCGGTCCCTGGCTCTCCTTGTGGGTGAATACCTCTGTTTTCGACCCTGCTGCTAGGTCATATTCTCCCGCTGAGTTGGTAACGGGTCGTCTGGTCTCCTCTTAGGGAGCCGATTCCCGTAGGTCTCGTGCTCTGCCTGAGCATGTCTTACGACCATGGCCATCAGCTCGTCGTACCCCCGCGGCGTCTCTATCCATATGGCGTAAGAGAATTCCCCGGGCCTCAGCCCCTGCTTGAATGTCATCTCGGCAATTCCTTTATCGAGGCTTCTTACCCTGGCCGTGGCGGTTTGCCATCGGTTAACGAACGCCTGTAATCCCTCGTTGTCAGCATGCATACAGTCAAAGAGAACCGTCGACGTTTGGGCCCTCTTGGCCCTAAGAATAAACCGTCTAACAAACTTATCTGCCAGTCGTTCGAACGACTCTATTGAGTTCGCGGGCGGTCTTGCTGCCTTCCTCTCGTTGGCCTCCATCTGGGCCTTCATGTCTAACACTAAGGTGGATAGCATTTGGAGTGCCCGGACGGTTGAACCGGCCTTCCCGTCCGATGATACACTTGCTTGATGTGGGGGGGGGGGGGGGGGGGGGGGGGGGGGGGGGTTCCGGAGTTCCTCATGGTCTTCGGGAAGAGCGCTATCGGTACATACACGATCTTTCTCCTCCCGGTTGGTTGTCCTACTTCCAGGTACGGGAACTCAACGCCTTCCCCTGGTACCGCCAGTGCTTTCGCTAGTGCGGCGTTCTGTTGTTGCCCTTTCTCCAAGGCCGCCAACAGCATGGCGTTTACTGCTTCCATTTTATGGTACCGGACTTCCGCCCTCATACGGTCTTGATTGCCCCCTTCTCACAACCGCGCGACTTCCGCTTTCATCTTCTCTATCTCTCCCGCCATATCACCCTGGTCGGAGTTCGCGGCATTCTCTGGATTCCCGCGACCGATGTCTTCATTTAGAACGGGGCCCGAGTCCGGCATACTTCTTCCGGTCTCCCCTCACTAGTTTTCAGCCCCGACCTTCCGGCCATACTTATTCGAACGTGACTTTTATGTAGACTCTTCCCACAGACGGCGCCAATTATTTCTGTCAGAATCCGTAGACTCACATAGACCGATGGATCTCGGTGTGATTCATTCCTGCAAATCCTGCTAACTAAGGGAATACCAGGTGGGCTTGTTTATTCCGCTCCGATGCTTAAGTCAGTATAGATGGGATAAACTGATAACTTAAGCGGGAATGAGTAGTTGAAGTATTGATTACTTATTAATGAGGGTAGTTGGGACTCATATATAGGCTGTCAGACATGAAGACTGGCATCACCCTTCGATGTGGGACTGGCTCCCTTCTGTACATATTGCTGGACTGTTCCGGCCCCTGCTTGGGGAGCTGACATCCCCTGTTCCCGGGCCCCGATCACTAGTAAGATATGTTCGGGCGCGGGACTAGGTGTCCACGCCTTGTTCCCGGGCCCTGGACCAGGTCCGGTAGTGCTGACTGCGGGTCTGGGGGACTGGGTAGCCTCTCTATGGCTACTGTCAACAGCTATTATATATTTTCCGATATATACTTGAATCGAGTTTCGGCTTCTTCTTGCTTTTTTATGCTCAAATTTAATTAAAGAAATTCATTAGTAGAGTTTAAATGA
Organism: Potentilla sterilis; assembly: GCA_963682095.1. Classification (NCBI taxonomy): domain Eukaryota; kingdom Viridiplantae; phylum Streptophyta; class Magnoliopsida; order Rosales; family Rosaceae; genus Potentilla; species Potentilla sterilis. Next base: position 42,250,892 of record OY821764.1, read on the forward strand.
ACTCATTACCGCTCCTCTTACATCAAAGTCTACAATCATCTATTAAGATCTCATCCGGCCAACACAAGGCAGCTCTGATCTGCTTCTTTCAAAGTCGTCCCAACAAATTAAAGTGCTAATTGTTGTTCATATAATTACTGTATGGCTACTGTCAGCACTTTAATGTGACTATTTACTTATCAATGAATTTGTTCAAGAATTTTGAGTACATATATACTACGCACCAAGAATTCTTTTTAAAAGAAAAGGTTGAAGCTAAGCGGATCGATGAGAATATTTACATGGTATTCGGTTTTATTCATCCATTTAGTAACTATATACACCAATGTTTACGCAACTATGCAACTGCCAATTGAGCGAAGCTCATGGGTGACACCATAAGTGGAGCACCACCAAACAGATACATGGCTAACAATCCAGACGCAGCCTGTGTTGAATGGTATTGGTCCCAGAACAAGTAGCCATGGCGATTTTCACACAAATCCGAATCTGGTTCACATCGCAAATCTGCATTCCACTTCCCTTTACCACAACAAGCTTTTTTCACCTCCGTCAACCCTACAAAAATGAAGGGGAAAAAAAAATACAGTTATTTTTGGGACACGCAAGTTTGTAAAAAATAACGTTAACATATTTTCAAAAAATAATGAGGTTATTACCAAGTGGAACAGGTTCCTCCATAATTACTTTGGTCATTGTATAAGTATTTCCAAGTGAGTATCTCATCCCTTTCAATTGTGAGCTTAACTTCAGCAAGAGGACTTGGAGTGACCTGTGGAACAAGTGAGCATAAGCATTCATGGCCTCCAAACACCCACCACTTTGACTGCGTTTTCGCTGGACTGGACAGCACCCAATCGGTGAGACGCTGATAATCCCGAACTTCCTAGCTCCGAGCTTAAACAGTTTCTGCAAATTAGTTAACTGAAATCATAAGTAAGAAGGTACATAATGAATGTTAAATATCAAGAGTAAAAATACTAGCAGTTACAAACCCTCAAATGAGTTTCGTACGAGGAGATGAGTCTACTCATGTAGTCTTTCTCGGTTCTCTTCGTTGGGCTACTGGCAGCGAAAAGTTCAAACATGTCGTTGCTTCCAACGCTGATGATGAAGAGAGACTTTGAAACATTAGCCAATCCACGAGCACCCCATATTTCCGATATATTGTTCCTTACAGTTTGGAATTGCTGCACCTGTTTCCCCAAGGAAATGACATTTCCCTGTTGCACGTTCGAGTAAGATTTCTAATTCTTGTAGAAATTTTCAAGTATATATCAATGTTTTAAATGTTCTCGATCATTTTTAGTAACTAGGTGCGCATTTTATGAGAGCTCGGCAAGAGGAAGCTAGCTATAGCTAGAATTGAAGCTTACCCAAAGTATTTTACCAGTACCATCCAGAAGTCCTGATCCTCCTGAAGCAAAGTTGACTCCCTTAGTTGGAATCTTCCTCTTAGGAAATTGCTTCTTCTGGTCTAAAAGATAGAGAAAAGGTGGCGGGCTCTTCTTGTAACCCATAAACTGTGCTAATAATTAATTAACACAATAATGGAATAGAAATCATAAAAAACAAGTTCAACATAAACGAAACTACATTACAAATATAAAAACCAATCAGCAATAACAAATTAATACCGATGAAATCTGCGACGTTGTAACCATTGCTGAATCTTCCTGTTGCTTTAGAGAGAGGATAATCAATCCCATTGTAACGTATATCTGCCTTTGCTCTACAATTACGCAAGTAATTATTGGTTCCAACATCTACTGTAGAATCTCCAAATATGTAAATTGCAGGCATAGAAATATTCTGTGCAGAGGATGCATGCAAACCTAGCATGGCCAGATATGCAAACACAAAGAGCCAAACAGAAAACAAGGATAACCTCCCATTGTTATTAGCCATATTGTCGAGTTTGTATAAGGCTAGGAGACAAATTAGAAGTAGAACAAGAATCTAGATGGTCATTGTTCTAAGTTCCCAGTCTGAGAACTAGAAGCCTCGTATAAGATATCAAAGAAAAAATTAATCAGGATTTTTGTTTGTCTTGGATTGATTTTGTTGGTGGAATTTCCTGTAATCGATCTGGTACTTAACTCATGCAGATGGCATCATCTGCGCGCAACAGCTTGGTATAGCGTATCAATCTTTTATTGCTTAGCTTCTTGAATCTTAGTTTCCTTGTTAACTGTGATTGGTTCCTAATTATTTTATACCAATCTTGGATCCTTGTCATTGTACACGAGACCTTGTAGAGTTTTGCTATTTTTGTGGTAGGACGACTGTTAAATCATTTTGTGTCTGCGGTAATACAATCTCTATATGGTGATAGCCAGAGACCTATACGCATGGCCAACAGCTTATTCCAAATGTCTGATTTGAGTGAAATCCAGTCTTCCATCGACGAGTCTGCTAAAATGGCGTGAGGTGAGAACCTTATCGATGATTTTACCTCACGCCATAGATAGATGAGTAGTACCGTTACCAAATTGAAGAGGGTAATCAAGAACAAGCTATAGCTAGCTTGATCATATTCATAAGTTACATGCATTCTGAACTCAATTTCTTGATGAGGCGCCTTTAGAGTGCCGTTTAAAAGAACTGATCAGATCGAACATTGATCAGATCGAACATTAATCAGGTCCTCGTAGTAGGTACCATGCTTGATCACTTAAAATGATGCTCGTATGTACGTAGCAGCACCCAGCCACCTGCACCCAATATTATATCAGTTCAACGCGCGCTAGCAGTAATTCCATATATATTTTCTGGCTTCTTTGAATCTTTGTCAAACAGATGCTGCAAAACATATATATGAAGTTGAGCCAATAAATATACATATACTTTATTTGGAATTGATTGATTATATACATTATACAATGTTGTAAATGGAAAATGACGAATCTCCTGAGGCAAAGTCAATTGGCTCTTTCATACAAGACATCAAAAGGGTCGTTCTCCCAAGTTCTCTAGCTAACAAGTTTGGTCAGAACTAGAACCCTCATAGATAATATGAAAACAAACTGCAACAGCTAGCAATTAACTGATGATTTCAGCAAGGATCGACTGATTATGACTGCAACGTAACAGCTAGCAATGAGTTGTTTCTTCCCTTGTTGAGTGTGATTTTCAAGTGATTATATTAATTTCTTGATGTATAATCTTAGATGCTAGCTCTATATATGTAACATTGACACCATTGACAACATTGACATATAATTAAAACACTTATTCTATACATTTACATATAATTAAAACACTTGTTCTATACATTTATGATATTTGATTACAACATTGACAACAAAATTACAACACTTATTCTATACATTTACATATAATTAAATTAAATTACCATAAAAACAATTGTTCTAAACTTGTAAGAACTTTTAGCAGTACGTCTCGTTGTGGTTATTTGGTTCAGTTAACTTTTAGCACAGCAGTACGTACATCTTACGCACGTACCTACTTAAATATGTGAAAATGTGGTTATTGCTCTACTTTAGGGGTAATTATATGATGGTCGAATTAGTAATAATAGATGGGTATTGAGATTGCAATTGAAAGATTGGTGAAGCTTGTACGAATACTGGTAAGTGGTAATTAAGAGTTGCATGGGTCGTCTTCATCGAGAAAAAAAAGTTGCATTGATCGTGGTGATTGTTTGAGTAGTATAATCAAGACTGAGTATAATACAGTTAGGTGGCCGGAGTATAGGGTAAAAGACCTGCAGGTACACTATCTAACTTATTTGGTGGAACAATACGAACCGTGGAAGCAGAGTTGTTAAGAATGACAGGTCTTCTTCGAAGGGGAAGGAAAAATTAGATGCTCTAACTACGAACTGTGAAATGCAAATCGAGGTTCTGGTCTTTCTGTTTATTGCATGATATATTTAAATTTTGGTAGCTAGCTCGTGTTTGTTGCATTTTCACATATTCTAACTCGAACAATGCAAACCATGTAAATATATATATATATATATATATATATATATATATATATATATATATATATATATCATATTATTCATATATAAGCTCGAGTTAGAATTGGCAGCGGGTTTCAATATTCTAGTTGAGTGATTTATATTGTTTATTTTACATTTAGGGTTAGCTCATGATTCATGCAGTCACACTAGCTACCAATGTTTTCCATCTTGTAAGAAAATAAAAAGGAAAAGGGTCTACATCCGTCGATCACTTTGTTCATGATTGTATTATTGTACTTGGTCTATGTTAGCAAAACTTCGCAATAATTTTTTTTTATCTGACTCTAAGCTTATTGTATTTATCTCAAATATGAGACAAAATGAAAGAACAAATGGTTTCTCGTAATTACCTCTGTTCGCAACAAGAGGTTACTCACTAGCTAGTTTGATGATGTCTTTCTGGGTTTATTTTGGTATGACTGTGACATATGAATGAAAGCTTGTACTTCTCTTCTGGAAAAAAAGAGCTTGTACTTCTCAAGAATAATAAAGATTAGGAATGACGTAAATCATAAATTCAATCAATCTGCGTGGTAGAAATGTGGAGTAGTGAATCTAGTACTAGTACTTTTGGTAACTAGTTAAAGAAAATTAATTTTCTCCTTATTTTAATTATTTTTTCTTCTGTTCACCTCAAAAAAAATAAAACAAGAACATCATCATCATCATCATCCGATGTTCAATACACACATGACAAATCGAAGTCTTAGACAGACAGACAGACCATCCAGAATTTCCGTCTCTCTTTGAAACACAAACCTCAATCCAAATCCAAACCCATATTCCCGCAGTTAAATCAGACCGTGGGTTTGTTTCCAATCCACATCCATCACTTGTCTCCAGAACCCTCAATTTTGCGAGCCAAAAAAAAAACACTTTCCCTGAAAAAAAAAAAAAAATAAATAAATAGTGCTTCAAGAAATACTGATGCAAACAGTTTCTCGTTTGCTTCAATTCCTCCGATGACGATCTTCAACGTTTGCCGTAGTCTCCGAGACTCATCATGCCGAGCATGCGACCGGTGCTGCCGGTTTCTTCCTTGCCTCTCCGATCCCGGTGAGCTTTTTCTTCAACACCCTTTTGGATTTTTCATAAACCCAGATATTAAAGACGTAATCTTTACTGTTTATTTAGCTCTTTGGATCCCAATTGAGCCAAAGATCGTTGCTTTTTGTTAGTGTTGGTGTTTTGTTTGGTAGAGCTTGACTTTTTTGTTGTTGTTATATGGAAATACTGATCCTTTTTCTGTTTTTGGTTGGTGGGTTTAGCTCGGAGGTCTGCTTTGGGTTTAAAGGCTGCATTGGTGATGCTGCATCTGATATATGCTGGTGTTCTTTTTCTGTTTGATGGAGATTTGATAGAGAAAACTAAAAGAGAACCATGGTATGCTTGTTCTTCTTTACTCTTTGTTTGCTTTGTGTTTGATTTGCATGCCACATTGTGGAGTGGAAAGTATAGCATACTTGTGCAACTGGGTTAGAGACTCTGAATTAGCCCGTTTCTAACTTAGAGTTGTATCAAAGCGGAAATACATGTAATTTAAAATCTGTATTTAGGATCAGACAGTTAACTTTATCATGTAGGTACAGATGGGTTTCAAATGGTGTCTTAAATTAGTAAAAGTGTATCTGATAGGCAGAGCAGGTCAGTAGTATGTGCATTGCTTTGGGTGTAAAAGGAGGCAACTTATAATCGCCAAACATAATCTATGGAACTTATGAAATGTGAAAATGAATGAACTTGAAGCGCACAACTAACTGGATTATCAGATATGAATTGCTCATACAAGTGTTTACTGTCATACTATGTCTTCTGTTTTGTCCTTTTTCAGGTATACAGGAACATATCTGGCTCTCTTTGTCATTACATTGGTTCAATACTTCATTACTTCTGGTTCTTCTCCTGGGTAAATCTAATTGCACTTGTGCTGCCTCAATTGTCAATTTAAATCAGAAAACTTAATGCGATTGTTTCCAATTTCAGCTAATTACTTTTTCTTTTCTTTTGTACCTATGTCTTTAGTTATGTCCTTGATGCAATGAGGACAGTGAATGAAGCCAATTCAATATTTAGAAGGACAGCATCAGTATCAAAGTAAGTGATTTGTCCTTTATTTCTGTTTTCGCTTTTGTCATAGTAGATATCAAACTCAGAACTCCCAAGTCATTTAATTAATTGATGTTATCTTACTTTCATATTTTAATATTGATAATTTTTAAGCAAAGACAGCCTGCTTCAAGCAAAGGAAGCGTGGTTGTGACAGTGGAAGGCAGTCAGTTGGGTAGACCTCTGCTTAAAGATAATGGAACACCTTGGAGCAAAGTTGTACTGGACTTGTATCCTCCCGGAACATCTGTTAGGTAGGCAGTATATCCTGCTAATTGATTGAGCTCTTCGAGTTAGAATGTTAAAGCTAAACATGCAATGTTTCTATACATTGATGGTTGATTCTGCTCATTTATAGACTGAGTGTAGTTTTGATTACTACTTGTTAACACTTCATTAGTTTGCATTATGTCGTTATTGACATAGATGAAAGGACTTATAATTATGATTCTTACGGGTCGTATAGGTTGGCTAAAAGAACCAATATTTAGTTATCCTTGCAAGTAATCAGTGTTTCTAATCTTGATATGTTGCGTAAATCTATGGAACACTAAATAAAAATATATATATATAATTAGTTGTAATGGGAGGAATCCCACTCACCCTTTCTGGCTTTTAGGCCAGAGTGGCTTGAAGTGTCTAAATCTTGTCTGTAGCTCTCCATATTGTACCACGGGGTACAGTTTATGCCTATTTTCTGCCAGACTTGGTGAAGTCTTATCTTTCAGTTCATAATCTTTTGCAATAGAAACTTAATTAGTGCCTTATAGTCTTACATTGATCAATTGGTAGTTGATTTATTCCCGAGTCCAATTTCTTTTGAATTCAATATCAATTGAAAATAAAGTTTGGTATATCACAAGTGTTTTTATTGATCACTTCCTTTTGCTTATTGCAGAAGTTTGACATGCTCCTACTGTAACGCTGAGCAGGTACCACCGTCTCAGTTTTCCATTTTGATTTTATGCATCTGATTATTTATTTTAGATTTCTTGCCAACAGAATTTATTAGGGAAAAATATAATTTTCATAAAAAAAAAAAATTAAAAAAAAAAACTAAAAGTTAGTAGAAAACAAAGATAATAGGTTCATAAGACTAACAGCAGAAGCCCCTTACTACATCACACGCTCCGTAAGGAATCAAAGAAGGTTAATCAGACGAGAATGTTCCTAAAATGTTTCTATCAAGAAGCCCACAAGGTAGCTGATATCTGTTTTCCCCCAAAGAAATCCTCTACCTATCTTCTCCTGAAAATAGCATTGTTTCTTGCTGTCCAAACAGCCAAAGCAATTACAATGTTGCACTATACTACTGATTTTATGTGTGTGTAATAAATTGCTTTTCAATTTTTTCATCTTTATTTTTCCTTCCATAAATCTGGTATTGCAGTTCTTTACCATATTCAGTGACATTAAAAAATTGCCTGGATATGTTTTTCCTTGCTAAGCAGCTTGGCATGAAAACCAGTGTTCTCCGTTACACTTAGGTGAATTCAAGTGTCACATTTTAACCCAAGAAGTAAAACTAGCAAAAGATCCACCTCAGTTGTCACCGACTTAAACCACTTTCCTTCTTTTTTCTCTTGGACAAGCTCCATTACAAAATATCTAGGAAAATGAGCTTGAACCACTGGAGACATTGGAACATTCAAATTAATATGCCGCTCAGCAAAAAGATTGGCTGTAACCTTCTAGATGTCAGTCTCCCCACACTGGTACTTTACAGCTTATGCAGAAAGACAATCATGTATTATTGCCCTTTCCTTGCAGAAATTTTAGGGAAAGGGAATCTCACAATTACCTTGATCATTGTGATCTTCATATAATGCAAAGTTTTTGGACTTATACCTTTTCTCTAACTGTGGCGTGTATGCAGCCTCCGAGATCAAAGCATTGTCATGATTGTGATAGATGTGTTCTTCAGTTTGATCATCACTGTGTTTGGCTTGGAACATGCATTGGTGTGGGTAATCATTGTAAATTTTGGTGAGTGCAATTTGGTACTAATATTAAACTTGGCTATTGTAATTTGCATTCTTAAGTTCTGATGTCCGCAATCGGTTGGAAATATCTTTTGAATGTGGTGTGATAAGCTTAGATGAGTACCAGTAATTGAGTTTAGCATTGCACACACGTATATTGTTGTAATTGCTTGATTAACGTCTGCATTCTCTCTGCCAGTGTGTTGAATGTAATTTTATGAAAAAGAACTTTCTATCACATCACGTATATGCAAACGCATTTATTGCTGCTCGTCAGTTGTTCTAAACAGTTATGAAATCCTGCAGTTAGTTCTCTGTTATATCAGGCTCTTTTTTTAATTTGATTTTGCCATTCATAAACCCTTAAAATAATCATTTTATGTACTTTAGTACTGCTGATTGAAATAGCCAAATCTGTACATGCATTTCTAACTTAAAAGTATCCATGAAGTACTTATATGTAGTTTCTTGTTTATGTTGTAGGTGGTACATTTGTGAAGAGACTGCATTGTGCCTTTGGACTGGCATCCAGTATATCACATACCTGAAGAGTAATATATCAAGCGCTTGGTATAGCATCTTTTCCCAATTCTTTATTTCATCAGAATGATTCAAGTATTGACCCTGCCATGGTGAAGTCATACCTATGGAATATGGTGTCCTTATAATCGCAGCACCATTATTTGTGTCCCTTGTGGTTTCCAGTTATTAAGTTTCTAATTTTGCCATTTAGGGTTTTCTTTTTTTATTGTAATTTGCCTCCTTATTTCAATCTGAGTTTGATTCAATCTGTTTTGATTGTCAGGTGGAAGGATGCCATCATGATTGTGCTGTTGGTTACCTTGTCGATTTCACTGTTCTTTCTCCTCCTCTTACTACTTTTTCACAGGTTATCTGTTTATATCTAACTGAGTACTCCATAATGAATTGTCATTTACCTGTAAAGCTTAACTGAAGAAATGATTCATTTTATTTTAATTTCTGGCAGCTATCTTATACTGACCAATCAAACTACCTATGAGCTTGTAAGACGTAGGCGGATCACATACTTAAGGTTAGTTGTTTCCAGATATTCTCTTATTCTCTTGAACTTTGTAATGTTATGTAATGGATTAACTACTGACCAAAACAATAAATCAGAAACCAGCTACAAGATTGCTCGTGGTGGTGAATTGATATATGTAGTATCATGTGTTACTTTAGTATAAAGGTTTTCTGAAGAGACTTGGCTGCTTATAGTGTAATAATATGTAAATTAAGATATTTGACCATCTTGCATTAGATTCTGATTTCTTGTTTACCTTGTTGTTGTCGACAGGGGAATTCCTGATAGAGTATATCCTTTTAGTAAAGGAGCATGTAGAAATTTATACGAGTTTTGCTGTCTTCGAAGCAGTAAATACAGAATGGAATCGTTACCAACAACTCTGGAACTTGAAGAAAAAGCAAGACCTTATACATGTACGGATGTTGTAACATGTCGATGTTGCTGACATTGAAATTGTATCATTAATTTTTTTTTTTTTTTTCACTCGCCTCATGTTTGTTGAGAGCTCCATCCGAGGCATATCTGTGCATGCATTTGTTTAGATATCCCCGAGATATGGCAACCACGGAAGTTTGGGTTGAAGCTGGTTGAGGGTTGATAGTTTGTAGTTTGTACTGCATTTTAGGCTAGGTCATTAGGCTTGTTCGATGTTATACTGTCGGTTTTTGACCTTAATGTCTTTGCTGGACGTAAGATTCAAAATGTTTGTGCCAGTTTATACAGCAGTGAACATTCCCATTAATACTGTATTCATTCTCTTCGACAATTGAGAACATTTGTTCTTGAGAGGCTCAAGGAATTCTGATGTGAATCGATTGATGCTATACACACCAAGTTTGCTTGATAATTTTGAGATGTACCAGTGTCGAGAGTCCTCGATGCAAGTCTATAAACATCGTATATTACTATATTTGTATGCAGTGCGTCTGGTCCAGATCCGTTACTTCGATGAGTTTTTACTTTTTGACTACAAATTCACCAACTATCTGACATGGTATGTGACCAACTAGTTAAAAATTCGAAGCTTCACGTTGCTTACTCTGAACAAGTTTGACAAAACAGAGCATGGTTTCTGTGCGGCCACACTGGTTGACCTTCTGGTCACGGTTCCTCATGTGAGATCATTTAACTTCGAGCCACTTTTTCAGACCCTGTTTGTTGAGTGTTGACAAGGGCATGAGCTAGATGCCGTGCCCACTTAGGCCGCCATGTTTGAGTTTTATGAACCCTTTTAGGTTAAAGTTCAGAGCCGGAGTTTGATTGTAGAAAAACAAAGGCTGTAGATCAGAAAGACTTCCGATCCATCTCATTTGGATTCTGTCTCATTTTCAATGAACCACACTGTGATACTTTCAAGGTTCAAGTGTAAATTAAACCTTTGGAACCTCAACCTTCTTCTTTTCCCTGTCTCATTAGGAAATACCCCATTTGATGCTTTGTTTATTTTAAGGGAGATGTATGAATTAATCAGAGAAAAAGGGAGATTGACGATTCAATTTGAAATTTCCACTAAAATTGTTATTACACACCTAAGAGATTCTATAATGTCAATACAACATTCCCAGCCCAAAAAGAACAAAAAATACTCTATATATAATTGTGTTTTCTTTTCTTTTCTCTTTTCCTGAGCTCAGAAGCCAGCAGCACGGCAGCAAACCACTACAACACTGTAAATAAGATTTTCATCTTCACAAAGATCAATGAAACAAATTAATAAGAGCAACTTCACCCCATATCTCATTCTGTTTTGTTGCCTTATTAGTGAGGCTTGAAGAAGCTGACTTTAATTCCAGTGTCAATAACAACATAGAGTCCAGCTGCAATCAGAAGACCAGTGAGACCCATTCCCAGCACACCAAGAACCCAGTTGACCCACCAGCTTACGCTGTACTTCTTTGGCTTCTTGATCTTGAGCCACATCCAACATGGGTACACCAATGTCACCGGCAATGCGATTCCTCCGATCAAACCAGCAACACTTCCCAAAAATGGGATTGCCACAGCGATGAAGAAGCACCCGAATCCGAACATGGCTCTCGAAATGCACCTAAGCCACCACGGCAATGCTTGCTTCTTTCGGCTAGTGTATTTCGACTCCATGTGGTCAAACATTGGCATCCCGTAGATTTGGAATGAGCTCACGGCGTTTACCACCACGAACAAGCTCATTATTCCCAAAATGAACTGCGACACATCTTTTGAGTGGAATCCGTAAATGGCAGCCAGCATTCCTCCGTCTGCCGGAATCTATTAAGATTAAACCAAGGTTAGACTCGTATGATCGGAATGACATAACATTTTAGATATCCGGTACTAGGTTAAGTTTAGGGTGCTTACCAAGTGACCATAGGCCCAGTAGCCACCAATGGCGATGGGGAATAAGCAAGCAGCAATGAGTGTGTAAGACACCTTGACACCATTCCACATAGGCACATGCGATGGATGTTTCTCACTCGAAGGCATGGTGGCCTGCAACACATAAACATAGGTTCACAAAGTTAGTCTATGACTGAATGAATAATTCTAAAAGCTCTAAACCTAAGTGATGGTGATGATCAGTGTGGCTAGAAGCACCCCTTATTGTATTCTTCCTTTGTTAATTTGATGGAATAAAGGTGAAGTCCTCACTCTGATTTTGACATTGGAGTCTTTAAAGATAAGCTTTTAAAAGTTAAGTGCATGTTACAACAATATTATTGTAATACCCTACATATTATAAGAACATTATGAATGTGATAGTAGTCCAGAATTTAGCAAGATATTTTAATTATGTAAAAGCTATTAGAGTATAGTATAAACAAATAAAAATCATGATTGGTCATGGTGGGTAGTAATTTAAAAACTATATGCAATTAAAAACCCCATGGTACTGCTACTATATTGGAATTTCACTGCATCAAAGGACAGTGTCTAAGCAACCTTTCATTTTCTATTGTTGTGACAGTTGGGTTTGATTCATACGATATGTTCATCAATTTGTGAAAGCATCACGATGCTTATTTCTCCATTTGATAAATTCAAAACCCAGGACTTGCTGTTAGAAAGTTCTTCTCCTCAAGAAAAAATGATGTGTAGACTTTGAAAAATTAACGTACCCTTCAATTAGTTAGGTACGAGTTGTAAGAAAATAAATTTTTACATGCAATTGAGGTAGACAAGTAATGCAACATTTCTTTCACAATATTTACGAGCATTAATCAATAGTGATTAGCATATGGTTTACCTGAATCTCGAGGATAAGATTGTGGCCTCTGAATGCGAAAGCGATGATCCCCAGGGCATTCAACACATCAAAAACTCTTGCAACTTCGGTTCCTCTCCTAATAGGATCATAGGAAACACCAGGAAGCCTACCCTCAGTTACAGACACCACCCACATGATGGTACAGTACGCAACAGCAGTGAGTGCACCGATCAAGGAAACCCCAGCAATGGAGTTCAAGTTTGGTAACAGGGAAAGCATCACAGCGCAGCACGTAAACACCAAGAACCATTCGACGGTCGTCAATGGCTTGGCGGTGCAGGTTGCCCCACAGACGATCTGGAAGAAGAGCTTCGAGGTCGATCCGCCAATGACGATTAAGGCCACGCAGGTACCGCCGGAGAGGTACATGATGGGGAATAGCCCTAGCAGATTTGCGATTCGATCGCCGAAAGTGAGACTGAAGAGTTGCATGTACCTACTGTACCGGACTCCGGTTTCGATGTTTTCGTGGAGATGAACAAGGAGGTATAGGGTGTAGAGTTGCCATATGAATGCTACTGTCAAACAGATGATTCCCCATGTCCTGAAATATCAATCACAAAACAAAACAAAAGGTTAAGAAGATGACCGGAAAGTTTACAAGCTCGGATTAACAGTGTAACAATATAAGTTAACATAGATATATCTTTTACTAATATGGTGGGTTTACCATCCGAGGATTGTGAAGGCCACAGGAAGCACCAAAGCTTGGATACCAATACCGGAGCAGAGAGTGTGAAAAGCAGCGTAGTACTTGTTGCCATTTCTGGACTCGGTGATCGGAAGCCAAGCATCTTCAGGGTCAAGCCTTGTAGCCCTGAGGGCCTTCCTTACTGGACTACCTAAGGGAGTGAGGAACCTCGGAGTCAGAGACATCCTTGGGGTTCTAATCCCCAATGGAGTTCTAGCTCCCTTAGGAGTCTTGCTCGGAACTATAGCACCGGCGCCTTCGACATCTTGATCACCACCGTGGTGGTTGGCAGCTGGCAAAGCTGCTTCGAGCAGAGGTGACCGGGAGAGAGAAGGAGAGTTGTACTGGGAAGGAGGGCAAGACACTGGAGGCTGCTGTTGAGACGCCACCGGAGGCTTAGGAGCCACTGGCCGAGGTGTTATAGGTGCCGAACTGATCTCATTTGCTTCGTTACTCATGGTTTCTTTTGCTCTGTCTCCGATGTGGGATTCTTGCTCTCTAAGCTCTACCTCTGTGTCTTGGTTGGAACTCCCACATGGAACCATATATATAGGTGAAGAAAAACAGTGCAGAATAATATAAACCAAAGAAAAAAGAAAAAAAATCCAAATACGAAGTAGGTTGGAAATTGCAGAGTTGGTCTTCTACGTTGTTAACTCTACTTGGTTCGATTTAGCTGCTTTCTATGACTATCAGAATTAGTTGGGAGAAATAAAAGCAAGTTGTTTGACGGGCAAAATTGGCTGCTAGTTAATCCTTTCTCGCTTTATGCATTAGAATAGAGTTCTCTATTAGAATTTGAGCTCATTGTATGGTAATTGTAATTATGGTTTTGATTGAGGTTTCATAATCTCATAATGGAGTAGGACTTGGTCAACCTATTGAGGTCTCATTAGGGTTATATATTTATATTCTGTGAAAATAAACCATGTGGTGTTTTTGGAGGTATGGGAATAGAAAAGGCAGCAAATCGAAATATGGGAGCTGCAGCTTTCAAATGGTGTGCAATTGCTGGTCAATATAAGCGTTCGTTTGAGTTTTGAGTCGACTGACTTTGTTGGACCCAAAAGAAAGCAAGGAAAACAAGTCTCTTGGTCCCTTTCTTGGAATTGAATATGAGATCAAGGGAATGTGATTTTTATTATTTTTTGTGAGATATTGTAAATTAAAATCTATAACAGATTATGTGCTCTTGTTACTTTCAAGTAGATTTTTAGTGTCAATAATTTGATCTAGAAATCATAAACTTATAGGAGTATCTAGCTAATTCTGTATTGACAAAACAACATAATTAGTTAATCTGTCAATTAAAATCAATTATGATTAATTTGTAAAATGTTGTAAGCGCATTGGCGAACAATGTGTATTTTTTTTTTACCTTTTGAGAGTTCAAAGACTTACTTAATCAAGCAGCTTACATCATTCTTCTCTCGTGTGGTTTATAAACATATTGATCGATATGGAAGCAAATTTTGAGTGATCGTCGTTTGGTTGGTCTAGCTCATGGATCTTAGTCTACTTCGGTTTAGTTTTCTTGTCTTGCCTTTTTGTGTTTCCCACTTTCTATTTGGATCAGTAAGTGCATGTGTTTAGAGAAGTACAATTAAGTTTTTAATATGTCTTGTTTTATTTGTATCATCAAATAAAATTATAATTTAAAAATTATTCAGTTACCGGTCCTTAATTACTAATTTAATATGTACCAGCTAAATCCCATTTTTCCTCGTCAATACACTACAATACTACTGCAGCTAGTTAATAACTTAATATACAGTATGCACATTGCATTGCACTTGACTACGTATCATTTTCAAAAGGAGATCGAGGATAGCTCCAACAGCCATGAAATTTGTCAATGGGGAGTGTCAGGTGCTCTTTCTTGGGCTGCCTGCACTTCCTATAACAAAATTTTCAACATAAGGTGGATGAAAACCGATCTAAAGTGCCATGCATCTTTCATTTGGTTCAAAGTTTTAAAGTTCTAGAAAACATGATATTGATGATCATACAAATCGAGAAAACACCAGAAGTCAAATAACTATATCATCCTTGTTGACATATAGCATCAAGCCATCAAGCATCAATTTAATATCAGGAAGAAAAGAATCCAAAGATGATGAATTATTGATGGATCTACCCTGGAAAAAACAAAGAGAACAAATAAATAGATGAGCATATGATCCAGCACTATAGATGTCGACCTAGGATGTGCGAGTCTAACCTAACTATATCAACTTGATCTGTACATTCAATACATGAACATTCTATCCCATTCCATGGTGAAGACATAAGATTCATTCCCAAAAGCACGAACAACATAATCTGAATGGCTAAATATCTAAGGTTATGATTGAGAAACATACCTATGCTATTTTCAGACTCCATTAGAAATTAAATAGGTACACTAAATAATTGCTGCTACTTGGTTATCATAGATATCAATCCATTCATTAATTTGTATAATAATTCACAACCAGAATGCTCGGGTTGATGCGTATCCCCTACGACATAACAATCTTGGTTGGCCACAAATTGTATCTAGTGACTTTCATTATATCATTAAAACTTCAATGATATTAGGATTCAGAAGGACAGATTCACATTTACAATGGTGAACATGGAATAGTTGCAAATCGTCTTAAAAGACATTGAATTATGAGATTCTAGGCGCAAAAAATGGGTCAAATTTCTAGTACTGATGAAAGTGTTGTTTTCGTTTTAGAAGAAACATAGTGACTTTTAAGAAAATCATTACTAAAGACTCCATGTATATATTTGACGACACAAACAAATTTTTTATACAAATGATATTTTTTGTCGCGCATAGTCTCGCGCACTTTGCTAATGTATCCGTTTTGGACGAGTATAAAGTCGATTACACACTTGATATTATTCAGCCTGTGCTTATAGAAGATGTGTGTAATATATTTCAAAAGGTCAAGGTTCTCAGTCCTTCTTGGTGTATTCAAACTCTCAAGCAGTGTTCATCCTGTCAAAGCCTCCATATTTGCGAGTTATCGACTTTAAATGGATATTGACATTTCAAAATTCAAGAATTTTACTTGTCGAATTCACGAATTATATACGTCGTGTTTACCCGAGAAATATATGTGTCAGGCCCACATAGCAATAGCTTGTAAGAGTCCATACAAATCAGGCCCAAAGTAATAGACCCACTGCCAGAGACCCATATTAGTCTTCCCCTAAAACCCTAAACGCTTCCCACACTCTTTTATTCTCATTGCAACCGCGCCGTTCACTCTTCTCGCGATCTCAAGCACCTGCTCTACACTCTCATCTCTCTCTCAAACTCTCGTAGGCAATCATGGGTGAGCTCAACACCTCTATCACTCTAATTTCAGAAGTGGGATTCAATTCATGTACTTTGTTTAGCGTTCTTCATTGTATTGAGGTTTAGGTTGTGTGAATTACAGGAAAAGTTCATGGTTCTTTGGCTCGTGCTGGTAAGGTGAGAGGCCAAACCCCAAAGGTGGCCAAGCAGGACAAGAAGAAGAAGCCCCGTGGACGCGCCCACAAGCGTATGCAATACAATCGCCGTTTCGTCACCGCTGGTACTACATCTCATTCTGATGATCACCCTTCTTTAGTCATATGATGATAGTACTGAGCTTAGTTTAGTTTGGGTTTATAATTTTGATAAGGGTATTCAGGAATTTATGTTTTGTAAACAACTCATGTTCTGATTCCTTGTATGTTGCGTTTGATGTTGCAGTGGTTGGCTTTGGCAAGAAGAGAGGACCCAACTCATCTGAGAAGTAGAGGATTTGAAAGGATGAAGAACTCGTAGAAGTTTAAGGATGTTTTAGTTTCATATTGAATTTTTCAGTCATTTTCAAAGACCCTTAATGCTAGTGGTTTAGTTACTAGAGATTCAAGTATTGGGCATGTTGGATTTTGTGTTCTGGATCTGATTGACATGGAAGGAATGTGATTTTGTTTCTGGAATTATTTCTCAAAGTTTGTGATATTTGTTGATTTTGCAATGCTTACTTGGTTTGAATGATTGAGGATTATAATCAGTACTTCCCCCTCTTGGTATCATAAGACTGATAATAGATGGGATCATATGAACTGAGACAAAAACAGTACTTTCTTGACGTGAATAGTCTATTTTGGCCCGAATGGTTTGTAGAGGAACCCTACCATTCGACACGTGCAATTTCTTTTCCGTCGATAAGAGTATGAATATGAGTTTGGATCATCTGAATTTAGCAATGCTAATGCTGCTAGAATTGGTGGTGATCGAGCATTATCGAAGACGTTGATGCAGCTGGTTACTCGGGAAGTTAGTTAGACGGTTTGATGCTTTCAACATGAAAGAATGGTTTGATAATAAGCAAAATCTGTAATTTGTATTATTTAGTATCGGACATGATAGAACGACGAGCATCCAACACGTAACATATGAGTTATACAAGAAAAGCTTAAACTGGTGCTTAAGCAATTGTTTGTGAATTGTGCTACGCATCCAGCAAGTATATATGAATTTTACAAGCAACCAAAAATTGATGCACAAGCAGATCTTTAAACTTCAGCTTTATTTGTGATGATGCTTAAGGGCGTCAAAGCGAGCAGCAAGTGTATCGTAATCTGGCAATTTAGGATGAACGCGATGAAGTGAGTCCTGCCTTGCCGAAGGTACTGGTGCTGGAGTACGCTTGGGGGCATGATAATTCCCACTAGGAGGTGCCTCCATTTCAATCTCTTCATCGGTATCAGAATCATCAAACTTGATACCTGAATTTTCTGATGGTGCATTGTAGCTGTATCTTCTATAGAGAAAATTATTCGCCTCTCCTTCTCCTCCATGGCTAACATCATTGTTTGAAGAATTCGGCCTGTCCAGACTCTCAGTCCAGTGTGTTTTTTTCTCAGCTTCATATGGATGATCCATATCATAAGAGTCAACAGCTGGACTATCTTGTTCTTGTTGGCCAGTGGAATTGCCTGAAAGGGTTTTAAATTCATTAGCAGATGCCCGGTTGGAGTCTTTGTTGGCCAGAAATGCAGCCACTTGTGCAGCAGCCATTGCATCACTGGCAGATTTTGCAGCTGCTGCAGCAGCTGATGCCGAGTCTGCAAATTGCAAATGCCCCCTTTCTCCACTACCACTTGTTCTGTGAAGAGAGCTGGAAGAAACAAGGGTACATTCAATTTAAAGAAAATTCATAATATGGTCAGAATTCAATTTGCAATAAGATTAGTGCAATGAGCCAACTTACCTGGTTTCTCTTTCTCCACCACCACTTGCTCTGCGAAAGGAACTGGAAAAAAGTAGGATGGAGCAAATGAATATTTGCGTTCTGGTTTCGTTTATATATAAATTGGTAGAAGCACAATTTGGTTCTTGTAGTGTTACCTAGTTTCCCTTTCTCCTCCACCACTCATTCTGTGCGTAGAACTGCAGGACAATGGAGTATACATCAATGTATACCCCTATAAGGTCTAGTTAAACTATTACAAATAGACATATCATAGAAAATTACCTGGTTTCCCTCTCTCCACCACCACTTGTTCTGCGCAACGAACTGGAAGAAAGCCTGAATCAATAAATGATGAACAAATCAATATATTGTCGAGCTTATAATACTTATGTTTTGCATACAAATTACAACAGTCAAGTTACCTGGTTTCTGGCTTATTAGACTCAAACGATTGGGTTGTCAGTGGCAAGCTGGTAGCACTTACAAAATTGCGAGGTCCATCCTGATAAACAACAGAAGAGTTAAAATGGGTAATTCCTAAAATCTAGTACGTGTTGCTGGGAGAGAGACAGACAGAGATGAACATACAATAGTCTCCTCTGGTGGTTTAAGAAGTTCTTGTTCACATTCTGTTGTATCCCAATCAACCTGGAACTCCTTTGCTATTTCCTTCATGATTTTCAACTTTACTTCACCCGTAGGGGTTCTAACAGAGAGCTTGTCAATGAGCTACAAGGATACAGAAGCAGATAACAGTCATCGAACAGGCGACTAACCAATGGAACAGAAATATGATGAACTCTTCAGCTAAAAATTAAAAAGTGTACGGCTTTTCTAATAATGGTATGACAGAATGACCATGCTTACAATGCGATTCACACCACAGTCAGGTCGCAAATCAGTAGCTGCAGCTACGAAATCTCTTCCATATTTCTTCTCAAAGATATTCCTTAGTGCCACCAGTTCCGGAATCTCAGAGCATCTCGGTGTTGCAAAGATTAAGCTAGCAATCCCTTCTTTGAGGTCAGCTGGACAGTCCCTATTCAAATCAGAGCAGCATCGCATACATATAACTCCTTTTAACATCCAAAAAAATGCACTGTAGATATTACATTGTTATAACCTTACCTTTGCTTTGAGATGATTTGAAGTCTAGACACGATTAATTCACAGAACAGCTCAATGAACTCATTGGCAGCCAAAACATTCTGTTCTCTAATCACATGTTCAACCTACAGAAGTGCAACAAACTGTTAACCATGTCTGCATAAAGCCACAGACCATAACAATTCAAGCATAACATCAATCTGAGTAATATGTTATAGAAGGGATTCCGCCTTCATTAAGATGGTTGAAACCACTACTCATATTCCATTTACAAATTAGGAGAATTGATTGCAGCTTAGCTTCAGGTAATCCTATTCTACTCATCTTGCTCTTTCTCTCACACTTTCATATTCATAAACACAAATGTGTGGAAATATAACATTGGCAAATGGCAATCAAACATTAATTAGAATTGGGAAATTGTTCTAATCACTTGGTGAAAATGCAAATCTATTCAGGCAATTCCCAATCAACCAGAAGCACAAAAACATGAGACATTGAACTTAGATTTTACAGACATGTGAGAATGATAAGTACCCGAATACGAGCAGTGGCGTCTTCACCTTTCTGAAGCAGAGAAGCAATGTCCCGCCTCATCTGCTTCACCACAACCTGTCTCTTGTTCCTCAGCAGCTTTATTCTCGCCACCGCCATCTTCGCCGCCGTTTTGCTATTTCCATTAGAAAAACACAAATAATTCAATAAAGCTTCAAACTTTAACAACTTCAAAACAAACCCAGAAAACTCAAAGAGTAACCCAGAAAGGGGAATATGCATAGTGAAATCAGTACCATTTGGAGGAGTTGAAGCCCCGTCGGAAAAGAGAGAGGCCGAACTTCATGAGCTTCTTGGTCTGGGTTGAGGCTGCGGTGGCGACAGTCATGGTAAAGAGACAAAAGCTGAAGAGCTGAGTGAGGAGTGTTGGGGTTTTGTTTGGGAGTCGTAACGGTCGCCTGAGATGGAAAGGCAATAAAAGCGAGCCTTTAAGCGTCTTGATCGGAAGAAGGGCCTACCACTACTAGAGATGACAACCGACCTCATATAGCCGTTAAGATTTGACACCTGTTGGGAGAGAGTATCCAATGCATAACGCACTATTGCAACTTCTAGAGTGACACGTATGCTCTTATTTTGCTAAATGATCATTCTTCAAGTAGAGCTATCAAATTTGAAGGACTAGAAAACCACAAAGAACTTTCGTGTTTTGATTTCAATGTCGATTTGCTTGTATAAACGTCGCAGTAATAGATATCTAAATTCTTGAAGTTTTAGAAGAACGGAAAGAAACTTGATGGATTTCCTTTCTCAAAACTCCGTACACTTCTGTTGTTGCATTCTTTCCTGGAAATTATCTAATACAGGGCAACACCACTCAAAATGTTAATGTGGATTTTCAGGTAAGTCATGAACCTCCTACGCACCAAAGCTATTGTGTGAGGCAGGAGGGTTGTAGGTGTGAAATTTTGGCACATCCACTAATCGTCATTTGCTGTGAGGATGTTGGTACAAGTAGCTGCGATTGTTTCTCCTTCAAATTGCTATGCACTCAGAGTGATCAACTGATTATAAGTCTAACAATTATCTTCAATTCATAGATTATTCATGTTTCTTCAATCTGCCTCTTGGCCTGAATTTCAAATTATACAAAGATTACACAAGTAAACAAGACCAGTGGTGACTAAGACTTAGTACTAGGTATAAGTGATCATCAACGCAACTTCAGCTCCTGAAAGCGTGCGAACACATCATCACTAAGAAGTGTTTCTTCCTCATCAAAAGCTAATCCTTCATGATCATCAATATTTTGAGTCATGGACATAGTACTATCGACACGACGAGGTGCCTGAGATGATGCCTCATTGGCAAGCATTGCAGCAGCTTGTGCAGCAGACATTGCCTCACTAGCAAATCTCGCAGCTGCTTCCGCGGCTGATGGTGCGTCTTGATAATACATGTTTCCCCTATGTCCACAACTTGTTTTCTCGACCCTATTCAACTGGATAGATTGCAGAGGTGATGTGACAGCACTAACAAAAGTTTTTGGTCCTTCTTGTGGATCAAATAAAGTGAATGTTAATCGTACAGAAAGAAATTGTTTCGAAATAATGGTCTCTGTGTGTGTGATTGGGGGAGAGAGAAAGAGATAGAGGAACGCACTATAAGCTCTTCTGCAGGCTCGAAAAGCTTCTTATCATATTTTGTTGCATCTCATTCAACCCGATACTCCTTGGCTATTTCCTTCATGAGTTTCAACTTTGCTTCACCACTAGGTGCTTTGATAGAGAGATTCTCAATCATCTATACACAAAAGCAATCAACAATCACTTCGAGACTAAATAAGAACTGAAAACAGAACAAATCAAATAAAGAAAACGTGATTGGTAGAGATAGTGAGACAGGAAGACCATGCTTAATTCCCTTTCTATTCACTCCGCAGTTGGGTCTTAGATCATTAGCTGCAGATACAAACTCTCTTCCGTATTTCTTCCCAAAAATATTCTTGACTGTCATTAGTTCCGGAATCTCACAGCACCTTGGGGCTGTAAAGATCAAACTAGCAACCCCTTCTTTCAGATCAGGAGGACATTGCCTGTAACAAATTACAGTAAAGTTGATCAGATGATAAGAAGCATACTCTGTTTATTTTTTAACATCTGTGGAATTTACAAACACACAGCAGCATTGTTGTTACCTTTGCTTTTCGATGATTATAAGTCTATCCACGACCAATTGGCAGAAGAGCCTAATGAGTTCATAGGCAGCCAAGGAATTCTGGTCTCTTGTCAAATGTTCAACCTACACAACCACAAAACTATTTCTTAAACCAAAAAGAACAAAGATAGCAGTCACATGTTCTATAGCAATGTTTAGCTGAAGTCCTATACGAATAAGAAGGAAAACAAGCTTTGAGTAACACGATCTTTCAGGTCAACAAAATGGCAAAGATCATGAACAAAGATAAGTACCCGGATACGAGCAGCGATTTCTTGACCTTTCTGCAGGAGTAAAGCGATATTATGCCTCATCTCCCCCACCTTTCTCAGTCTCTCGTTATACACAACCTTAATTCTAGCCAGTACCATAGTTATTGCAAGTTTACTGTTACACTCTCAGTTAGTATCACAAAAAAAAGTATATACACTATCATTTAGTAAAAGACTAATTGCCTCCTTTGTGAATTAACACTGAGAACATATAAAAAGGTAATGGCTGAGATCTAAACGAACCATTTGCAAGAGTCAAATCCGGAAAGCAAACGAGAGAGGCCACGCTTCATCTTGTTCTTGGAAGTCTTGAGAAAAAGTACGCATTACTATTCTGTTTTTGCTTATGGTTACATTTTGATATGTGTCTGAATTTTATATGCCATTCTAGGTCGATATAAGGAAAGTAATCATTAAGATACTTTTTTCTGAGATCAAATTTCCGATTCTTTCTGAAAAAAAAAATAGATATATGAGTATATATCAAGCAAGTCTGGAAAGAATGTATGCTTGTCTCAAAGTGACTTGTGTGATAGATTGATCCAATCAGATATAGGAAGCCTACAGATTTTCACAGATTTGGAAGCAACCCTTTGAAAGAGTACTATTACCAAAAGATGAACTGCAACAAATATTAAAGGTACCACACAAGATTCAATTATGTAGAAACATGTGGATTCAGATTTAAATCCCAAGGGTGTATATACATTAGATACATGTACATAAATGCACAATCAGACAAAGATGAGAAGTAACACTCTTCATGCAGATCCTCTAAAATTCGGATACAGATCGAAATAAACCAGATATGATCATGAACCTAATGAGAAAGTATGTTTAGGAAAGAAACTCTAGTGTGGATCAAGCGCCTAAACAAGCCGTCCAACCCATCTTCAAGGCCTTCTATGCTTTCATCCAAAAGCTCCAACTTTCTTTGTGCAGATTCAATCTTCTCAGCCTCAACATCTTCTCTTGCATTATCCACAAACAGATTGCTAATTGCAATATCCACACTTTCCATCTCATTCATGCTTTTCTGTTCGGAATTCTCACACCCTAATACCCCTTTTTGCACCAAAATTGAAACCAAAGACCATCTGCTGGCCCTTGGCTTCAAAACTGGTGTGGAAAGGAACAAAAGAAGTGCCTGAAAAATTGAGCTGGTGATCGAACTTGCCTCTCTAAGCACCCTCACCACCGCAGCGAGATGGTTATCAAGATCAAGAGGAAAGACCTCGTGTTTCTGATCCATTTGCTTCATTGCTGCCAAAACCTTCACAACTTCCTTCTTCATCTTTTTTCTGAAGCTCACATATGCATTGACACTGTCTTGGAGGCTCGAATCTCCAACCATTCTTCTCCTAAGAGCAGATTCAAGCTCTCGAACGCTTTCTTTCATTGTCAAAATGGCATCCCTTGTTTTGCCACATACATCCAAGTACTTGACAGAGCCATCAAGCAATTCTTCCACCCATTTCTCACTCTGGTGCAAAGCTAGTGCCTTTTGTGTCAATGGCAGGTGAAGAAGCTCCTCAATGCAAGTGTACAAATCTTTGAGGCCGCTTAGTCCTTTGCACAGAGAATCTGCCTTTGAACAATCTGATGATGCAGAAGTTGCCTCCCAAGACTTGTTGAGCTCTTCTTCAATTCTGAGTGTGGTGGGATGTGATTTAGTGGGCATACTAATGGATCTGACATTGTAGCGTTTTGTTGGTTTTGGAGAGAAAGAAGCCATTGTTGCTCTTTTCATCATAGAAAGATATGAACTTTGGAGATGAGATTTGAGAATGGGAATTGGGTTCAAGTTAAGTTGTGTGATTCCAAGTCACGTATATATACACGCAAAGACCTAGATGAATTGGTCTTTTGGGGACAGCGAGCATCTTTTGTGAGAGCACATGTCAATGTGACAAACATGTGAAGGCGATGTGGGCTATTTTATGGTGGTGTGTTATGTTGTCACTTCTTAAACCTACTAACAAAACAAAGACTCCAATTTCATGTAGGAGGCCTCTAGTTATTCGGGTGAGGTGCTATCCCCAAATAGTGCTTTTGTTTCTAACATAAAAGAAATAAATAGGGTTTTTGTTTTTGATCAAAAAAGCAAAATTATATGTTTGTGGGATCAAAAGCCAGATTCATTTGGCATTTTCTCGCTTTATCTTCCTTTCATGCACCATCGGCACCGGCATTGTTGGTCAAATTTATGGAAGTTGGTGGTAAGCTAAAGAATGGGGCATTCCAAAGCTCTTTGGATAGGGAGAAGCTTTGAATATCTGCGAGAACAAAATCCAGAGAAAGATCTTGAAGACTTGGAACTGTTTTTATATTCGTTTCTGGAATTCGGTTGGGCATGAGGACTGACGTTCATTTTCATACATATAATGATGGGTTTGCACGAGTGGCATGTCTTTGTACGTTATGTTCCCTCCAACTCTCCAAGTGTCATGCAACCTTCCAATTGTCATTTAAACCTCCTAGTCGGTTTGGTTACTACTTGATCCATATTATATGTTTCTTGCTTGATCAAGTGTCTTGTTCTCTGAAATTTCCGTAATTTTCTTCTTACTTTGGCCGTAAGAAACGGAGAATTTTCTGTGTAATATCTTGTGGCACATTTTGCTAGCTAATTGTTTGTTTGATCTATGCTTTTCCGACTCAGAAAATGACTTCGAGCCAAAAACAGAGGGGTTAAGATTCGTATCGCTTGAAACTCTACAAAATTCGTTTCATGGAGTACCTTTACTTAGGAAAGAGACAAATTAAAGTATTAAACATACTGTTCTATCACATTTATCAGCAAACTTAATGTTAGAGTAAAGTTTGATTAACATAAACTAATTGAGCTTCTCCTCCAAGTCCCCTTTAGCAAGCTCTGCGTGGGTAGTTAAATGGAAAATATTTGTGTCCATACCAGTATGGACGTATGCGTCCATCCTCTCTCTAATGGACGTATGCGTCCATCCTCTCTCTAATTTGCATATTTTAGGTAATGTAATCAATGATTTTAACCGTTCAAAAGTTGAATTAATCAATAAAGATAATCTCTACAAAAATTTGGAATAAACCCAAATCGTTTGCTTATTCGATTGCATCAAACAAATGAATAATTCTAGTGAAAGTTGGGAGTCTCATGATCAGCTGTCCATTTGTTTGATACAATCGGTTAAGCAAATGATATTTGTTTACATTCATTTTTTAAAGAGGTGATCTTTATTGATTAATTCAACTTTTGAACGGTTAAAATCGTTGATTACATTGCCCAAGATATACAAATTAGAGAGAGTATGGACGCACACGTCCATACTCGTATGGACACAAGTATTTTCCATGGGATAATTGAAATTTTGTCTATATATCAAATGAATTTATGGGGCATACTAGCTAGTGGTCACTTCATAATATATGATAACGATCCTCAATTAAAGAAGGTGGTTAGCAAAAGAACAAAAGAAAGGTTACAGGTAGAAGTGAGCGCTGGTAGCTGCGAAGTTGAAGTATGAACCAATGTGTTATTCTTGTGTTTATTTTTGAATTTTAACGAAGAGTATAAGACATAGCCGTTTATCGCTTTCTCTATACAATATTAAGAATGATGTGATGAAGTGATTGTGAGAGGTGAAGACTTAATTGCATTGTCCCGTTCAAGAATATCATTGCAAAGAGTATATTCGATCAAGACTTGTATGTTTTAGAAAACAATACTGGAATTCAAACTATGTAATATATAAAAATATGAATATACAGAAACTCCTAGGATCTGAGATGAAGTGGATATGAACCTTGTTGAACAAGGCTGCAGAAAGGAATGCCAAAATAAATTAGAACTTCTTTTCTAGGAACCAACAGAGACTTAGTGAAGGACACTTTAAAGTATTTGGATTCAGGAATCCTAAATCAAGAAGGCCTGCTAGGGTGTTTTATATGAAGTGGATACGATTATTGATTAATAACGATGGCTTTTAGTGATCCTTAGTTTAATACTATGCAAAAATTGGAAAAGTTAAAGTGGCACAGTATTCATGGATAACAATGGAATTTATTTTAAGAATTCAATCCGTAGAGAGATTTGAAACATGGATTGAATCAAATCCAGTTTTGATTTTGCAGTTAGGTATTATGTTTCTTCAAGCACAAGTTTATTTAGCAAGCACGTGATTTACTCTTGATTTCGTTTCTTTTTTTGACAAAGACACTTGATTTTGTTAGGGGGTACAGTTCGATCAAATGAAAATAATGCAGAAGATAATTATAAAACGATGCATGTGATTCAGAAACTTGAGCATCAGTTGTATACTTGTAGTCCATTGTATAGCTATACATATGTCAAAAAATTGTACTCTCAAAGGAAATCCTAATAAAATGCGGATGCCTTGGATAATTTCGATGAGACTAAACAGTGGCCTTAATTTGCAGAATTCCGCAAATCATTGTGAGATTATGTTCAATAGAGAAGCTCTTGTTTTGATCAAGCGCTTAAATACACTCTCCAAACCACTCTCAAGGCCTTCAATGCAGACTTCCAAAGCCTCCAACTTTTTAAGTGCACTTTGAATCTTCTCAGCTTCAGCAGATTTGCATAGTGAGGATAGAGCAGAATCAACACCATCCAATTCATGACCATTGTCTGCCTCAGATTCACATGCTACGACTCCTTTGTGCATCAACTTTGACACCAAAGACCACTTGTTCGACTTGGAAACTGGAACTGCCAAGAACACCAACAGGGATTGGAAGATTGACATGTTCATTGCACAAACTTGTCGAAGTACCCTAATTACTGCGGCAAGATGCTGATCTTGCTCTAGAGATTGTGATACAAACTTGTTGTCTGCTTGCTTCAACTGTGAGATCAATTTCTTGGCATCCTTCTTCATTTTCTTGCTGAAGCTAGTGTAGTTAGCGATGCTGGTTTCAATGCTCGAGTCTCCCTTTCTTCTTCTTAGAGCAGATTGAAGAGCAAAGACATGTTCTTTGACTTGTAACATGAAATCCCTTGTGATCCCACATATGTCTAGAAGCCTCACTGATCCATCTAACAACTCATCCATGCATTTTTCTTGTTGGTGTCGAGAGAGTAGCTCTTGGGTTGATGCCATTCGGAGAAGATCATCAACACAATCATACAGCTCTTCAAGACCAGATAGACCTCTGCAGATTGAGTCGGATGTTGAAGCAGATGTAGTTGACTCCCATGATTGGAGCCTGCTGAGCTCTTCCTCAACTCTAACAGTTGTTGGGTGAGATCTTGAAGGCAAGCTGATTGATCTGACTTGGTACTTGGCAGCCATGGTTTTTTAACTGAACCTGTTTGATGAAATTCTCAGTGAAGTTTATAAGGCTATGTGCTTTGATTTACAGAGGAGAGATGTATTTGAGGTGCTTGCTCTGAACATTGAAGAGTTGGGTATATATAGGAACACAGTGGGCATGTGGAGCCAGAGTCGGCAGTCCTTGGGAGAAGGATACACTGTCACTTATTGGGTAACATGGAACCAATAATATGGAATATTTTTAGGATTAGATGGTCTTGCATCGGCATGAGGTGTCTGCAGAATCTTGTGAAGGGTAGCATTGGTTGGGGCAATAGCCTCAAGAGTCATCACCAACTTTGGCTACGCTTGTGCCACATTAGCCCTTCATGTTCTTGTATAATATTGTGGCAGACCAATTCTCCAATAGGTGGCTTTGTCTGGGCTGTCTCACTTTTGAAGAGGGTAGCTTCAAGCCTTCAACACTCGAAATTTGCCTTAAACAAGTGGTTTTCAGAAGAAAAAAAGAGATTCGAGATCCAGATCTAATATCTAGGGAGGAGTAAGAAAATGCAAGACCTGGAATGCATGATGGTTAGAATGCCAATTTGGATCAGTAGCACCATATTATAAGGGTATAATGTGTGCACGAGTTGTTTGTACTATTCAGGTCGGCCTTATAATTCGGTAATTATTGACCTAAATGTTTCATGTGTAGCGGAGCTGGGAAGCGTAGCTTGCTGCTTATACAGACGCGTGTATTTGCAATGGGAGTGATTAAGACAGGTGCTGCTCTCTGCTGTGCTATATTATCTCAAATCATTGGAGCAGTCTTTTTTTTACTGAATTAACTTATTTCTGTTATGTCATCAAATCATTGAAGCAGTCTTTACCAAAATAACTACTTTCTTGCTTGGTTTTCATGAACCGAATCATCTCATATTCTCACCAAATCATTGGAGATTTGTAGTAGTTCTTTAGTTAGTTTTTGACAGGTGGTGTTCTCTGCTTGGCTCTCCCATTTGAGTCATTTTCCTCCAAATCATTGAAGCCGGTGCTAGCATTTTTGGAAATAGAAGTTGGTTATATAATTGAAGTATCATAACCAAATTTTTGGGATGTATACAACATTACTTGGTTAACTTGAGAAGAAAGGAAGAAGATTGAACATGCGGAAGTCAACACTACATGTTTTCCCTCCATATGTACATTCTTTACATACTCCATGTTATTCACAATCTTTGTGTTGTATTTAAGACCCGCTTAGGATCACCAGAAATTATGTCAAATAATGGTGATCATAGTTGTGGCATGGGAACAACATGCATTGTTGTAGCCAGGTGAAATTGAAAAACAGTTTTAAGATAAGTTTGTTAAACGAGTTTGTATGCTAAAATGGTTGTTGTGTTGTAGGTTAATGCTTGTATATTTCCTCGGTTTTGTGTATTATTAGCTGATGTTTACATATACCATTAGTTCCTCATTAATTCTGTCCTATCTTTTATCAGAGTACGTATATAGCAGCATATACATACGAGGACGGAGGATGCATGATCAATTGTATTATGAATCCTATTTAATCCTTGACTCACTATCACTAATAACAGCTTGTATACCAGTCCTTGTTGTGCTTATAACACTACTGGAAAACCCATTCGAGGCGACGGATTTTTTTGATCAAAAGTCGTCGCCTCGAACACGAAGAGACCAAAAAGTCGTCGCTAGGGGTCGTCGCTTCATTTTCGTCGTTTCGGCTTCGAGGCGACGACTTTTGCTCCAAAAGTCGTCGCTTGGACATTTCAAGCGAGGACTTCAAAGTTTGTCGCCAAATTATGAGCGACGAATTTTGAGTCGTCTCCTCGAATTCGAGGCGATGAATTTAGGGTCGTCGCTTCCAATTCTAGGAGACGAAGTTTGGGTAGTCGCTTACAATTTGAGGGGACGAAGTTTGGTTCAAAAGTCGTCGCTAGAGTGTATTTTTAGTGTGACGAATATCAATGTTCGTCGCTTCATGTCTCCATTTTCGTTTGAAAAAAATTTCCCGCCATTTTTCGTTTGAGTTCGATTTCGTATTTTTCGTTCGAGTTCGATTTGGTTTTTTTGTCCAGTTTTTGGAGGCGACGGAGGAGGCGACAGAGGAGGCGACAGAGGAGGCGGTGGAGGAGGTGACGAAGTCGGAGAACGATCTGCGCTGCGGGGTTGGGGAGGAGGAGAGGGAGGGAGGGAGGCGGTGGAGGAGGCGACGGCGACGGTGAGGAGGAGAGGGAGGGAGGCGGTGGACAGGGAGGGAGGCGGTGGAGGAGAGGGAGGGAGGGAGGGAGGAGAGGGGGAAGAGGAGGAGAGAGAGGGAGGCAGTGGAGGAGGCGAGGAGGAGAGGGAGGGAGGGAGGGAGGAGGATGGCGACGGCGAGGAGGAGCGGCAGTGGAGGAGAGGGAGGAGAGGGAGGCAGTGGAGGAGGCCGGAGAGGGAGGGAGGCAGTGGAGGAGAGGGTGGAGGAGGCGACGGCGACGGCGAGGAGGCAGTGACGGAGTGAAGAAGAAGGAGGAGAGGGAAAAATATATATAATCAGCACTTTGAATTATGGCCGTTAGATCTGGGAAATCTAACGGTTCATAGGGTGATCCGCGCAATGTGTTTTAATTGGTTCTCAGCATGTGGCGCGGATTCAACACTGAAGCGACGAAGTAAGACGAAACTCGTAGCTTCAATAATATATAAAATTGAAGCGACGAAGTATTACAAATTCCGTCGCTTCAATAATATTTAAAAGATTTTAAAATTTTTATTGATTATACTGAAGCGACGAAATAATACAAAATCCGTCGCTTCAAATATATTTAAAAGATTATAAAATTTTTATGAGATTATACTCAAGTGTACAACTTTTCGAAGCAACTATATAAAAGAAGTAAAATTTTGAAAAACACTGTGAAATAACATTTGATCGTTATGATGAAATAAGGTTATGGTAAAAAAATCACTTAAATCCGACAAAGTTAGAGCCCCGATCGACGCGGTCAACCTTATTTAAACTTATTTCTCTCTATGGGGAACCCTAGTATCGGGAGGTAAAAGTTACCAAATTTTTACATGGCTGATTACGTCTCATCTATTTGAGAATTTAATGTTTGGAAGAGTCGACGAAACAAGGTCATCTAAAGGTACGTAATAGGGTTTTCGTGTGATAAGTTTTATGAAAATATGGTTGACCGTTTCGATCGAGCGTGGAACGTTTACGAAACGAGCTGATTTTTATACTCTACTCATATTTAACTATAACGATCACATCAGACGGTCAAATTTTTCATTTTGTGAATTTAGCCATTATAACGACAACATTCTCACTAATACGTTATAACTTGATTATAAGATTATACTCAAGTGTACAACTTTTCGAAGCAAATATATAAAAGAAGTAAAATTTTGAAAAATACTGTGAAATAACATTTGATCGTTATGATGAAATACGGTTATGGTAAAAAAATCACTTAAATCCGACAAAGTTAGAGCCCCGATCGATGCGGTCAACCTTATTTAAAACATATTAAACTGCCGTTTTGAGGGCCTAAACGAACTCAAAAGCCCGAAAAAGCCCACACGTCGTGGCAAAGCTACGAGTTTGACTCGTGGCGTCGTTTCCTTTCCGAAAATGTATTACAATCGTCAATCGGACACAAATGCCAAATCTACAACTCTCCAAACTATGAAAATATGGTTGACCAGATTACATGAAGCGACGACTATTGATCAAAACTCGTCGCTTCGTTTCATATCTCAGCGACGAATATTGACGAAGGTTATCAGCTTCGTCGCTTGAATTTTGAGTCGGCGACGAAGATTGAATTTTCGTCGCTACAGTTTACAAAACATTATTGGGAGGCGACAACAATCAATATTCGTCGCTTCAATAAGATGTGAGCGACGACTTTTGATCAATAGTCGTCGCTCTCGTTTTCTGAAGCGACCAATTCAATATTGGTCGCCTCAATGTGTTGAGGCGACGAACTTTGATTTTTCCTTTCCAATCTTCGTCGCTTCATACCTGATTTCCAGTAGTGTAATTTGTTCATGATTAAGGACATTGATGCTACAAATGTTAGATTTCTTAAAAAATTAATCTGTAATGATCATGGGAATAAAGTCCATAATTTATTTTTTGCCCCTAATATTGTGGAAAATTGAGACACCTTTCGACATGGGAATTAACTCCATAATTCATAATTCATTCCACGGCAGATCCTACGCATACATACATGTGATCCATGCACGGTAGTGTTACTAGCTAAGTCGTCACCTCTGATGAGACCCCGACCTTCACACAATTTTGGCAGACATAAACGACAGGGCACTCTTTTATAATTCCCAATCGCCCGGCGGCAATAGATGAGATAATCAGTGGCGTAGGTTTGATAATTGTTATAGGCAGGCCGGTATGAATATATCATGCATGATGCACGTAGCTCTCTAGCATATTCTTTACAACGTGAACAACTGGGTACGTAGCTAGACACTGGCTCAGCTCGTTAGGCCTGCACTGCATGACACATACCTGCAATTCTGCTGCTTCTCACTAACTCTGGTCGATCAGTTACGTACCCTTTTACATAACTCAAAGGACCAATTGAGCCAGCTGCTGGCTGGGTATATCATATCGGTGCGTTTATAATTATTCGTTTCTGGTTGACAGAATGGTAAATACGTACTGTAGTTTATATCCCTTTCCCATAACTGTAGTTTAAATACTGTAGTGCCAATACAATATCCTGGGACATGAAAAATGACAGTAGTATTAAAAATCAATATAGCAGAGTGACACTGATCGATCATATCAGTACGTAATATATGGAGGGTGTCTGTCATCGTGAAGATAATGAAGAATTCAAGATTGAAGAGGTAAAGCTTGATTATTTCTCATTCATGAACAACCTGATATATACAGTAGCTACAACTATTTAGATACTAAAGTTTAGCAATTTACATAATTACAATTGAAGTAGAAGAGATTACAGAATAATTGAGATCCTACAAAATTGTGATTAGCTTGATTACATCCTTGATTTGTGTTACTGATATGCAACATCCTGGAATTATGATCATGGCCTTTGATTCCTTAACTGGATTGTCTAACACTCCCCTGCGCTGATAGGACGAGGATGGACTGGAAGCTTGTGAATAATGTGATAAAAGCGATCTTTGGAAAGGCCTTTTGTGAAGAGATCAGCAAGCTGATTATGTGTAGAAACATAACCAACCTTGAGTTCCTGGCGAGTTACCTTCTTGCGAATGTAGTGATAATCCACTTCCACATGACGAGTTCGGGTATGGAAGACAGAATTGGAAGCAAGAGAGATGGCACTAATGTTGTCACACCAGATGTGAGGAGCGGGAAGAGGAATTCCCAAATCTTTGAATAGAATGCGGAACCAGGAAAAATGTGCAGTAGTATAAGCCAACTGACGATATTCTGCCTCAGTGCTGGAGCAAGAGACACCGTTCTGTTTCTTAGAGTTCCAGGAAATCAAATTGGAGCCTAAATAAATGCACGTGCCACCGGTGAAAATACGGGTGTCAGGATCTCCAGTATAATCTGAATCACAATAACCTGTCAAATTCAGAGAGCTAGGAGCATAGAACAGTCCATGTGTGGGAGTATGCTTGAGATATCGCAAGATACGCTTGACAGCAACCCAATGAACATTAGTAGGGGAATGCAAGAATTGACATACTTGATTTACAGCATAAGTGATATCAGGACGGGTGAGTGTCAGGTACTGAAGTGCTCCCACAACACTTCTATATTGAGTACCATCAGATAAGGGAGTGCCATCTTTGCTACTTAACCTTGTACCCCTGGACGGGGTAGAGACAGGACTAGCATCAGTCATCTGAGTACGGTGGAGAAGATCCAGGGTATATTTGGTTTGAGAAAGTGATAATCCCTTCGTTGTACCCTCGGCCTCAATACCCAAGAAATAGTGCAAATGACCCAAATCCTTCATAGAGAATAATTTACTCAAATTATGAATGATAGTATGAATATGAGAGAGATGAGTACCAGTAATTAGGATGTCGTCCACATAAATAAGGAGAAACATCTTGACAGTATTGGACATGTAGACAAACAAGGAGTAATCAGCTTGAGAAACATGAAAACCCAACTCTTCCAGATAAGTAGAAAAACAAGAGAACCAAGTCCTGGGAGCCTGTTTGAGACCATATAATGAGCGACGCAGCTTACACACATGTGTTGGAAAATCATAATTGATATACCCCTGCGGTTGTTGCATATAATCATCCTCTGATAAATAACCATATAAGAAGGCATTCTGAACATCCAATTGACGAATTGTCCACCCATATGAAACAGCAAGTGCCAAAATCAAACGAATGGAAGAGTGCTTGATGACGGGACTAAAGGTCTCACCATAATCGAGACCTTCTTGTTGACGAAACCCCTTCGCAACCAATCTGGCTTTATATCTTTCCACCAAACCATCGGGTCACATCTTGATACGATAAACTGATTTATTAGGCAGGACATTCATGTGAGCAGAGTGAGGAACAAGTTGCCAAGTCCCAGCTTGAAGAAGAGAATTGAACTCGGCATCTATGGCAGTGCGCCATTCTTGCTATTTGGCGGCTTGGGTGTAACACGTAGGCTCAATGTGATGAGTCTCAGAGGTCACAAGCATGGCATACTTAGGATTGGGTTTGACAATTCTTTTTTGGCCACGAGTAATAGGACGGTGTGGATGGGGATTTTGGGGAAGATGATTGTTATGTGGAGGTGGTGGATTTGCAGCAAGATTAGGGTGTGGAGGGGAGTTGGGTGGAGGAGAGTGAGGTGGTGAGGGTGGCGAGGGGGATGCGGGACCGACAGCAGGAGGTGGTGAGGGTGGCGAGGGGGATGCGGGACCTGCAGCAGGAGGTGGTGAAGGGCGAGGTCGTCGGTGGTAGGTGAATCTGGGAGTTGTTGAGGAAGGTAGAGAAGGGGCAGCAGTAGGTAGAGCCGAATTAGAAGAAGAGAAGGATGGGCCAATGGGTTGGGCTTGCCTGTGGGCTGGCAAAGTAGATGTGGTTGTGGTTGTGGTTATGGTAAGAGGAGAGTGAGGTGGTGAGGGTGGTGAGGTTGCGGAGACGCCGTCGGAGGAGGAGTAGCTGATTTCTGGAAGGGAAAACAAGACTCATAAAAAATAACATGTCGTGAAAAATAGACTCGACTAGTTGAAAGATCCAAACAACGATAACCTTTGTGATTTAAAGAATAATCGAGAAAGACACACTTTGTAGAACGAAAATCAAGTTTGTTTTTGTTATAAGGACGAAGATATGGAAAACAGACACACCCAAAAGTACGAAGAGAGGAGTAATTATCTGGAGGACATTTAAGTAATTTTTCATATGGAGAAGAAAACTGAAGAACGCGTGTGGGTAAACGATTGATGAGATAAAGAGACGTAGTGATGGCTTCGACCCAATAGGATTTAGGCACAGAAGAGTGAGCAAGAAGAGTAAGAGCGGTTTCAACGAGATGGCAATGTTTTCTCTCGGCCAACCCATTTTGTTCAGGATGATGGGGACACGAGATATGATGATGAATTCCTTTGTGACCAAGGAATGTTTAAAAAATATTACCTGTAAATTCACCGCCACCATCAGATTGAAATTATTTGATTTTGGAAGAGAATTGATTTTCAATATAATTGAAAAAGGCAACAAAGTTGGTGTACACATCAAATTTGTGTTTCATTGGAAATAACCAACTGTATCGTGTGAAATCATCAATAAAAATAACATAGTATTTAAATCCTTGGAGGGAGAGATGAGGAGATGTCCAAACGTCACTATGTATTAGTTCAAAAGGAAAAATTGTACGCGACTTAGATAAAGGGAAAGACAATTTGCTAGATTTACCCAAAGGACAAGCATGACAATTGGGTAACCCTTTATTGTCTGACAAAGAAATACTAGACACCAGACGACGAAAAACAGCAATGGATGGGTGACCTAATCGAGTATGCCACATATCGGCAATGACTCGGTTGACTAAAACAGAAGTGAAAGCACTTGATTTATTTGATGACGATGGACTTGACTTAACTGGATAGAAACCATTGCTACTCCGTCCCTCCAAAAGTGTCTTCCCGGTTTTCATATCCTTCACATAGAAAGTATGGGGAAAAATCAATATATAGCATGAGTTATCAGATAAAAGTTTGTGGGTAGATATAATATTAGCTGAGGCATTAGGACAATAAAGCACATCATATAAAGTAAGAGAGGAAATGGATGAGGGAAGAGAGAGATTGCCAATTTGGGAAATTTTCAAACCTTGTCCAGCAACAACACCACCTACAGTATCAACACCCTGATAATTGCGAGCATCTGTGAGGGCTTGAGAATTGTTGGTGATGTGAGTATTGGACCCAGTATCAAGCAGCCAAGCCGAGGAAGGCTGGGGAGAGGTTGTGTCGGCAGCCATGGCAGAGAGCCAAGAGCTTGGGGTGCGCCCTTCATAGGCCAAGTTCATGCGCTGAAAGCAATCAAGTGCAATATGGCCGGATCGGTTGCAGATCTGACACGGACCGCGATTCTCATTGCGGTAGAAGGGAGCTGGACCAAGAATCAATCCGCCATGTCCTGAAGGGCGAGAGCTTGAGCCGCGACTGTAAGTAGATGGCCCAGAGAGTGAACTGCGGCCTAGATTGGGAGAGCGACCTCGCTGAGATTCCGGATTGGGAGTCCGACCACGAGAACTACCAATCTGAGGCCGATGAGTGACAAGAGTTGTGGGTTGAGCATCCAGCCCTGCAAAATTGTGATTGTTGATCCGATTCTCCGCACTCAAAAGAAGGGCCTCAAGAGTATCATACGTAATCGGGGTGTCCCTAGCTTGAGCAGCACTTATAGTGTTTTCGAATAGAGGGCCAACATTTTTCATTATGATAGAGATGAGATCAGAATCGTCGACCAGATGACCAGAGAGGGCTAGGGTGTCGGCAACTTGATTCACTTTGTCAAGGTAGTCAGAAATAGACATATCACCCCTTGTGGTGCGAAGGAGTTGACTCCGGAGTTGGAGGATACGATTCTGATTTGTAGAGACATAGCGGCGGGCCAAAGAGGTCCACGTAGTGTGAGAGGAGAACGAGCGAGCCACAGTGGCTAGGACAGAAGGGGTGAGAGACCCATTGATCCAACCAAGGACCATCTGATCTGTGGCAATCCACTCCTCATAAGCAGGGTTGACCTGATCGGTAAGGGTACTGGTGGGATTGCGAGTAAAGGCTGAGGGACAAGGTCTGGTGCCGTCCACGAAACCAAGAAGATTTCGACTTTTGAGAAGAGGGGTAATCTGGGCGAGCCAGAGGGAATAATTGATTCTGTCAAGCTTGATTGTGAGAAAATTGGAGATCGACGGTGGTGGTGGTTTGAGTGGTGGTTAAGGGAGCAGAAGTGGGAACAACACTGTTACTGGTGTCGACAGAGTTGAGAGGATTATCAGTTTCGTTGGCCATGAGGGAGAAGGAATGGGATTGATGGAGAGAAAAAAAAATGTCGTTTAGACAGAGGCTCGTGATACCATAAAGAATTCAAGATTGAAGAGGTAAAGCTTGATTATTTCTCATTCATGAACAACCTGATATATACAGTAGCTACAACTATTTAGATCTTAAAGTTTAACAGTTTACATAATTACAATTGAATTAGAAGATTACAGAATAATTGATATCCTACAGAATTGTCATTAGCTTGATTACATCCTTGATTTGTGTTACTGATATGCAACATCCTGGAATTATGATCATGGCCTTTGATTCCTTAACTGGATTGTCTAACAGATAATGGTGTCTGGGTTTTTCTGGGAGACAAGGAGGCATCAAGGCAGCATGTAATTATTCCTCTCCCTCTCATGCCCGCTCTATACGTATATATACAATGCATTGGAAACTGCATGCGAAATAAATATACATGAGGATTTCAGCTATTTCTTGCCAGAAGAAAGATTAACTGACCGCCATGCCAAGCAGACAAAATCTGCTGAAAATTAACCGACTAGATAGCAAGCATAGAATGAAATGGAGCACATGAGGATTTCATATATCCACGGAGACATGCATATACATGATTCTTCTTGTCTCCCTCCTCCTACTACAGGCTATGCTAAACATGGCTAGCGTTCTGTATCGCGCGTGAACTTAATTGGCTCATGTTATATATATGCACGGGACAATAGGCAGTACATTGTCTTGGAAATGTACAGAAAACTAACAAATTTGTATACATACATGCATGCATGCATCTTCTTCATCTGAAGTGTAGGAATATTATTGCTGTTAAAGATAGATCACATTGTCTTTTGCAGCACCCAGAAAACTTAATTGCCACTAGCTTCTTAACAGAGAATAAGGGATTATCAAATTGATCTTTAATCTCAGTTTTTCACATACCGTATGATAAAGGATGAATGATTAACTAAATTATATGAAATATGAAATATTCTCTGAGTAGACAGAAGAGATTATTTACATAAATTATACATATAATTTCCCATCCATACATTAATTTGAAGTGATGCACAAGTCCACGTTGTCCAGACCCACAGGCTAATAATATACAGATTCAACTTAATTCGAATAAGGTACAGATATATCGACCATAATTTAACTTTGCCGTCCCATAAGGCCATAATACATGTATAGTTTGCTGAATTCCATATCAAATGCCGCAGGCCCGCAAAGCATGAATTCTGAGCATGATGAACAGTGTGGTCGACCCAATTTCATTATTTTGATTAAATAAAAATTAGAAACTAATATATACTACCATACTAGTACTAGAACACATGCATGCAAATGATCGTTGCAGTCCTTAAACTGATCGAGCTTGATTAATAATTAAGTGCCAATTGTAATGAAAGAAATACATCGAGCATCATCATCAATTGCTTCACTTTCATGTGGAGTGACCATGTTCACTAAAACAAGAAAAGAAAAGAAAAACACAAGGCATTGTACGTACGTTCAGGTTCTTTTCTTTTCATAATCAATTAGCTAATTGTCATTTCTTAATTCAAAAACGTGCTCTCAATAATGTTATAGTCTATATATCTAATCTTATGTGAGTTATGTCCGTAGGTTTTTTGAGTAAGCAAGAATCAAAGAACTTTTATAAGACGAATTGTATTGGAGAAAGTTTATAATTATACGAGGTACAACCCTATTTCCATAAAATATGGCCGTCTCAATCATTTGAAGGATCGATTAATAAACCCAGGCCATGTCATGTTAGGTTTAAGCTATTCTCAAGGAGTAAACATTTGGTTACAATATTTTAAACTTCAATTAGTGCGAGTATGCAATGTCATGATGGTATGGATTGTGTTGGTCTTTCTTAATATCTATGTGGATATATAATCTCAACAGAATTTAGCTACATAATTTTATCTAACTTAAAATCAGTATGTCATTATTACTAAACCGAGCAGAGAGAAGTCAGAGTACGTACGTACCACTTTTGGCAATGCTCTTTTTGTAGTTTGAGCGGCGAGACTCTCTCTCATATTTTCTTTGGCTGCCACATAATCAATGATTTTTTGCAATGGCTAGCTTCTTGGTTTAGAGTTTCTTTACCTCCAGATACTCCTCTTTTGCACCTAGTTTCTCAAGAGTTCTTAGACAATATGTCATATAGTAACAGAGAGTTATGGAGTTTTGCTTTCTGTAATGTTGTGTGGTGCATATGGACTCATAGAAACAAGATCAGATTTGAGGAGGCAGCTTTTGATTCAATGAGGTTCAATCATTCTTTTTTGATTGCCCTGAGGGAGTCTGCTTTGATTTCTTTTGCTCATTGTGAAAGAATTTCAGGAGTACAAGATATGTTTCAGGTGCTGCGTCTCTCTTCGTTTAGTCTTAAGGCTTCGAATTTCACTCTTGTCCGACCCTCCTTCTGATAATTAGATAAAAGTCAATACTGATGGTTCTTTTTGTGATTCTGTTACCGCAGGTTTTGATGGTATCTATAGAAATCATGAGGGGTTGTTCATGGGGGCTTTTGCAAGAAAGGTGAAGGTTCATAGTGCCATTGATGCGGAGGTTTTGGCAGTGATTGAGGCTTTTCGGATTGTCTGGGCAAAGGGATGGTCTCGTCTCTGGCTAGAAACTGACTATTCCCTAGTTGTTCATTATTTCAGGAACCTGTGCTTGTTCCATGAAGATTGAAAGTTGCTTGGAGTAACTGTCTCTATACTGTTCACCAGATGCATTGTAGAGTTTCTCATATTTACAGGGAAGGGAATGTGGTGGCGGATGCGTTGGCTAACTTTGGCGCCCGTAATATTGGGTATCAATGGTGGGATGGTCTGCCTGCTTTCATTGACCGGTTATATGGGAGAGATTTGTCCTCAACTGCAGCTTACAGATTTCGTTAGTATGCGTATTTTTCTGTAAAAAATGTTTCCTGTTTCTTATTCAGTTGATTTAGGTTTCATTGTTTTAAGTTTGTCTGTAATGAAAATAAAGTTTGTTCTTAGATCCTGTACATGCTATGGGTATGTCCTGCTTATTAAGTGGTGTTCTGGAGGTGGTTTTAGCATAGTCCCCCCTTTCTTTTGTACTTTGTTTTCTCTATTAATAAACTTTCGGCTAAGGGTGATGAGTTAACCCTTAAATCGCTTACCAAAAAAAAAAAAGGTACGTACCACTTTCCTAGAGGCTAGCTAGAACATCCACATTCCTAGAAGTTATTTCAACAGAAATACTGCCCCAACTAATTTGGTAAATGGTGACGGAGAATTACTTGATTTGAGTGAATAAGCATACGACTCCAATAATTTGGTGAAATGACCAAGTTAATATATTTGTATTTGAGAAAGAAATCTACTCCTATGATTTGGTTAGATGACTCGGATTAGAAGAGCAAAGCATAGAGCAGCATTTGTCTCAAGCGCACACACGCGTCTTCAGAAGCAGCAACTCATAGCTCCTTTACAAAAAGAAATGAAACAATTTGGTCACCATTGGAAAATTTAAAACGGGGACACGAGTACTACAAAACAATCGTGCACATTTTAATAACAGAAGATTTTGCATTATGATCGACCATGTTGATCCTGGCATTCTAACCACCGAGTATACTTGGTATATGCTACATTTTCATAAAACTCTCAAAATGGATCTAGATCTCAATGATATATTTTGGATCCTTTTGCTTACTACAAGGGCAAATTTTGGGTTGAATCCATGGCCTCTTCAAAACTGAGACAACCTAACAGGCCAGCTATTGGAGTATTGGTCTGCCACAATTTAATAAATGATACTGAAAGGCTAATGTGGCACAAAGGGAGAAAGAGTTGGTGATGACTCTTGAGGCTATTGCCCTAACAAATGCTACCCATCACCAGATTCTGCAGACACCTCATGCTCAATGTAAGACCATTTAGGTTAAAGAAAGAGCAATTATTGATACAATGTTTCCCAATGAGTGACAATGTGTTCTTCTCCCAAGCAATGCCCACTCTGTCTCCACATGCTCCATCTCTCTCCTTTGATCTCTCTGTGTGTTCCTATATAAACCCGACTCTGCAATTGTTCAGACCAAGCAACTCCCTATTCATCAGCTCTTGTGAAAGCAAAGCTAAAAGCCTTACAAACTTCACTTGAGCATATATTTGATCAAATACCATGGCTGCCAAATACCGAGTAAGATCAATCAGCTTGCCTTCAAGGTCTCACCCAACAACTGTCAGAGTTGAAGAAGAGCTCAGCAGACTCCAGTCATGGGAGTCAACTTCTTCTGCTTCAACATCCGACTCAATCTGCAGAGGTCTATCTGGTCTTGAAGAGCTGTATGATTGTGTTGATGATCTTCTCCAAATGCCATCAACTCAACAGCTACTCTCTCGATACCAACAAGAGAAATGCATGGATGAGTTGCTGGATGGATCAGTAAAGCTTCTAGACATATGTGGAATCACAAGAGATTTCATGTTACAAGTCAAAGAACATGTCTTTGCTCTCCAATCTGCTCTTAGGAGAAGAAAGGGAGACTCGAGCATTGAAACCAGCACCGCCAACTACACTAGCTTCAACAAGAAAATGAAGAAGGATGTCAAGAAATTGATCTCACAGTTGAAGCAAGCAGACAATAAGATTGTATCCTATTCTCTAGAGCAAGATCAGCATCTCGCTGCAGTGATTAGGGTTCTTCGACAAGTTTGTGCAAGGAACATGTCAATCTTCCAATCCCTGTTGGTGTTCTTGGCAGTTCCAGTTTCCAAGTCAAACAAGTGGTCTTTGGTATCAAAGTTGAGGCACAAAGGAGTCGTAGCATGTGAATCTCAGGCAGACAATGGGCATGAATTGGATGGTGTTGATTCTGCTCTATCCTCACTATGCAAATCTGCTGAAGTTGAGAAGATTCAAATTGCACATAAGAAATTGAAGGATTTGGAAGTCTACATTGAAGGCCTTGAGAGTGGTTTGGGAAGCATATTTAGGCGTTTGATCAAAACAAGAGCATCTCTATTGAACATAATCTCACAATGATTTGTGGGATTCTCAAAGGCCACTATTTTTGTTTGAAAATTAATCATCCAAGGCATCCGCATTTTATAAGGATTTCCTTAGAGATTACAACATTTTTGAGAGATTTGTGATATGTATAGTAACACAGTGAAATTAATACAATAGATACCCTATTTCTGATTCATATATTCATGTCTCTTATATTATCTTCCAATTTCTGTTCTTTTGCTGTGCATCCATGAGGAAACCCTATCCGATCCAAAAGAAGATCGAAAGAAATATATAAGACTGATCGATCGAACTTGATTCAATCCTCACTTCAAATTATTGATTTTACTTACAAAGAGTATTCATCACCTTTGGCACGTTATTGCACCCCTACTTTATAAGATTTACTCATTGTAGCATGCAATTAAGTTCAATAACGAACAAACTACCTGCACATCTTGATCTCCATTTTTATTGAAATATAAGGCTAATTAAGTTGTTTTGACAAGGTTATCAGCTCGCTTCTGAGTTCTTGACCACAATTCCATGCCACAAAGAGGACATACATTCGACATTGATGTTTCCTTTAAATTTTTGATCTTATACTGTGTTATACAAACAATGACATTATTTTCAACTTACCCGTATCAATGAAAAACCTTAGCTATTTCAGATCACCAACACCAAGAAGCTAGCCTTCAACATGTTTTTCATAATTTACACAAGATCGTAATTATTATGTACTAATGCATGCAATGTATCATCGTCTCTAGACAGGAGACACATTCTGCAACTTAGATTTAAGGTTTTTACCTAGCGGAAACGAAAAAGAACCTTTCTCCA
This sequence comes from Potentilla sterilis, assembly GCA_963682095.1. Classification (NCBI taxonomy): domain Eukaryota; kingdom Viridiplantae; phylum Streptophyta; class Magnoliopsida; order Rosales; family Rosaceae; genus Potentilla; species Potentilla sterilis. Next base: position 42,293,881 of record OY821764.1, read on the forward strand.
TTTTCTAAATCCCAATTGGCATGAGATGATCGATATATTAATTAATCAATGGCGTAGGTTTGATAATTGATTTGGTACATTATTATCTTCGAATATATTCTTGAAAACGTGAAGAACGGCCTGCATTGCTAGCCTTGTTGTACTGTATGGCATTTCTTGCTTCCCTAACTTGCTTGATGATTAATTGATTAGTTCATGCATGTTCATTTCATCACTAATTCCATCCCTATTAATCAATATAAATATTCTTTACACTAACTAAATAATCATATATATCTTAAATCGTTGGCGTAACATACTGAATGGCTGACTGAGTGCAACGACGTAGTTTTCATAGTTATATTGTTGCTATGATCGAATCCATATCATCCGTGACTCAGGAGTGTCGACTGTTTATATTTCATCGTAATTCAAAGAACCTGAAAGGTTTATGCCCAGCACTATTGGATATATAGGTGCATGTGTACTACTTATGGCCACAAATTATATGCCAGGAACTCATATTTTAATTTCATAATCGATCTATGTTCTGTGTGTGATACACTTATACATACGCAATATGTTATCTATTACAAATTGGCAATACTTTCATTTTTATGGCACTACTGAATAATGGAAGTGTCTGACATTTGTGTCATGCATGATGATGTTAGTGTTCTTTGGAGAGACAAGGAAGCATCATGGCAGAAGATATGTATTCCTCCACCTTCATGTATGCATTGGAAATCGAAATGTTTCTCCGGCTGCTCCAAGGGTGGACGAGTTACGACCTAGGTTATCGACGACAATTAAGTTGTTGATTAATTTGTTTACCTTTGATACCCAAAATTCTAATAAAGCAAGTAGCAAGAACACAAAGAGGATTGATACATCACATGTTTGTTTTCTATGAGATCGATTCTTGTCTCCGACAGCTTATGGGCCGGAAATTCCTGCAAATGCAGAAGTTAACTCAACTGCTTGTTCATCGCCATGCATGCATGGACCAGTGCACTGTCTTTGCAATGTACCTGGCTACAAAGTAAAAACTCAATCTGTCTCTAAAAGATGTATAAACCAATAAATATCTTTCCTCCCATGCAGCCAATAGTTATAATCATATTCTCTTCTGCTGCACCCTGCTAGCTAGTTTCAATATTGATCTTTACTCAAAATCCCAAACTTTAAATATATACTAGTGATAGAAGAGGTGCTTATTTATGGCCATATGGAATCAATAATAAGTTAATAACATATTTATCGTAAGTGAACCAAATATTAATCCCCAGAGGTCATGGGACAGGTCCAGGCTGTTTACGCATAGACGACTAGACCGACTAATCAACTCCATCAAGGCTAGCTACCATAATGTATGGTATCCGCCCAATAAGGGTACATGAAAAATATACAATAAGAACCCTAGCTAGCTAGTTGAATAATCACATGTGAGGCCACATAAGGGACCTAGTTCAATAACAAATGGCCGGTGATTAATCGATAAAGTCATAAGACATCTCAGGCCAATTTAATACCGAGGAAAAAGAGTTTACAGCATCATCATCTTCAGATTCATCTAAATGCGGCAAGTCTGAGGCTTCCTTCTACGTACCTGATTGCTCCTAATTTGGTTTTTTGACCGCTGAACAATGATTTGTGGGAGAAGTAAATCCGATTCCCATCACGACCAGGAAAATCTTGAGCAGGAGCAGCAAAGCAATTCATCATCGAAATGCCCCAGAAATAATATTCTGTTGGTTAAACTTCCATTATTCAAGCTCCTCATCCGAATCCATTGCTTTTTGGCTGCGTTCAACTTGTAAACACAGAATGAACGAGGAAAAGGACCCTCACGCGTAGATTTGCGAACCAAAAGTAGCTCCCCCAGTGATTCCACCAAATACATGGTTGTACTGGTCACAAATTTCCATCCCCTAGCTACAAAAGACGCAACCGATCTCATCCTTAAAGAAGAATCACTAGCTATAGTTCTACCATCCACAGTAACGACATAGAACTCGCCTTTATAAAACACAACATCCATCAAACACAACATATCTGACAGTAAATATCTCTCTAAGGTGCACTCTTCAATCCCTGATTTGCAGTAGTATAAATGTCCATCGCCAATTACCATGAGCGCAGGCCAATCAGGATTGGATGATATAGCTGCTCTAACAGAAGGAACATCAAGGTCGACTAGATATTTTCCTAATTCTAAAACCCTAAAATCCAGCAAGTTTTAATGCACGAGGAGACGGCATGGAGGAGAGTGGATGTAACCTAAGCACACGATTTTCTTGGTCTGATTCTACTTCTCGAACCTTAACAATAAACCAACTGCACGAACCAGAGGAAGCAATATTCGAATCGGGTGTTGCAGGTGGTTTTACAAGACCATATACCACGCTCTCGATGAGATTCAAAACTAATTTTACTTTTTCACCTTTTTGGTAGAAGCAAGCTCTAATGGGGGGATTGGTCTGATAGGCAGTAATAGATGACCGCCATGATTTGCAAACAGCACGGAATTGAGAAACATCGATCTTAGTATTTAAGCGCTATTCCCTGTATTCCTTACTAAATCGATAGGAAAATCGTCCATCGTATCCACTCACTCTTGTTAAGAGGGAATCAGAACGACGAAGATATTGACATTGGTGACGCATAATATATGAATTATGAAATCGCAGAGTAATACTACGGAAATAAAGCAAGCACAGTGAGTCGGAGGTGGCTAGGGTTTCTCGTTTAGCCCTGGGCTTCGGTTTACCTGGGCTTCGGTTGGGCTTTCTAGAGCCCATTGGTTCTCTCTTTCGGTCCATCGTAGTTTGCTTTGAGATGAACCTAGCTTCCGTGCTGTACTGCTGAAGGGTTCAAGACTTCGTGGTGCTGATATTGACAACTACCAATTGGTACTGCTGGTTTTTCTTCAACCACAACATGCCTGATGCATCAAATAACTAAGTTAAGAGAGTCGACTTGGGAAGGTTAGGGAACTCTCACTTTTTCGATCGAAGCACACAACAATCTTATTATCCTAGTTTTTATACTCAATTTACTTAGGATATCTCAGTATTCGACCTATTAAGCCTACATATAATATAAAGATATTAGAACAGGGATCAAATTAAGAATATAAATAATTCATTGAATATGAATTGTGGATTATCTATACAAAATGGTTCTCGATGAACATGGTATTATCCTGTAAAATGAGGATGTCATATGAGATTACTAATTATGGTGTGATGATGAGATTAAGCAGAGACACTCTATGTCGTAATAGGCATCTGAACAGTCTCTCCAAACCCGTCTCAAGCCTTGTTATGCTACAACCTAGTGTCTCCAATCTCAACTGCGCCATCTTCACATCAGTCTTGGCATCACCCTTGTGTAGAGAGCAGAGAGCAACATCGACAGATCCAACTTCATTGAAAACCTTCTGCTCTTTCTCCGAGGCCGTTGCGAATGTTACAGCCTTCAGTTTTGATACCAATGACCATCTAGTAGTCACTGGCATGGATAGAAACTCAAATAGGGACTGAAACGTAGAAATCGTGACAGCACTTAAATCTCTTAACAATTTGATCACAACTAGTACATTGTAGTCTACATCTAACATATGCGTTAAACACGCGAATTTGTTCTCCATCTTCTTCAACTCTCGGAGGCTCTTCGCGATGTTCTTCTTTGCCTTCTTTCTAAAGCAAAGGTAAGCACGAACACTGCTACTAATGCTCGAATTCCTCCTACGTAAAGCGGATTGTAGGTCTTGAACCTGTTGCTTCATCGTCAAGAATAAGTCTCTTGCATTGCCACATGAGTCTAGCAACCAAACTGACCCCTCAAGTGTCTCTTCCACTAGTATTTTACATTGCTGGTGTTTAAGAGCTTGTTGGGTCAGTTGAGATTGAACCAGTTCCTCAATGGAATTGAACAGCTCTGCTAGACTTGGTAAACTGAATAGAAGAGACTCACTCCCTAGAGGACTTGAAGATTTACTACTCCTTAACTTGTTCAACTCGGACTCAATCTTTTGGGAAATGGGGTTTAGCCTAGAGGGCAAGCTAATAGACCTCATTGGTGCCATTATGGTTTGCAAAAGTCTAGAAAACACACAGTTGAAATCAAACCCTGAAGGACAACAATCTTGTAATCTGTATATATAACACTAGCTGATGACATTTTCTCTGCAAATCTGCATGTGGTGGCAATCTGGTTTTTTAAGATCGTGTATCAAATTTGGTGAACAACCCACAAATTCTATATCTTTTATTTGCTCTATTCTGAGAACAATGTGTACAGGCCGTAATAATCGTATGCTTTCTTGCCTCCCCAATCATTAAGAGTACCACATTCTCGATCAGAATTCAATCATATTCTTTTCTCGAATTGTTTAAGATCATCATAGGCTGGCATTGGATTATTGTCCATTTGACGAAGAAAATGGGTGTAAATGAAACGAAAACGACAAATGCAGACAAGATTGAGCAGAAATCTAAAACCTATACAATCAAAGAATCTAGGCTTGCAATGGAAGTAATTAACAAGGTTCATCTAATCTAACCACAATGCTTCCACCGCAAATTGCACTAAAATCGTACACATATCTCTCTCAGAAATGCACGGATTTCCGTATCATTTTGTGTACCTTATACCACTAATCCATTGTTTAATTGGAGACAGTGAGATATTTTTAATGACCAATACCAAGGATTAGTAGTTAATCAATTTAGGTATGGAGAGGGCGGCAAGGTGTTGGAAGTTAGTGTCACAGAGGAGCCTAATAATCAGGCATGGCCACATTTAGCATCACATGCAGTTTGCTTAACCATGTTGGCAGAACGCAGACCCTGCAAGTAGCAAAGCTTAGACAAAGAGTAAAGCTACTACACTCCTATCAAGGTTACAAATATCTGAAAACGATGTGAACCCTATCAAACCATTAGATTGCTAGTAATTAGTAACATTATCTAGGGGAACCATTGCTAATTTGTGTTTCACACTTTCACCGAATGAACGCATATAGGAACAGATATCTACTTTTATGATAGAGCAGGATAATATATCTCATCCAGTGGTTGAAGCTGAAAATGCATATATAGACAAACATTTACTTCTGTGATAGAGCAAAGTATAGTTGATCTAATATAGTTGTCGAGTCTGAACAGACAAATATCAATCGGGGCTTATTCTAATCCTTGTATTTCAAATCCAAAAGGCAATGATCACAACTAGGGATATTAGACAGAAGATAGAAGAGGAAGCCTTCAGATACGCCTTCTGTGCAATCCCATTAAGAAAAAACAATTGACAACAATAATCTGTGCTATATGGGTAACCAGCAGACAGGTACAGCTCTGTATCAGTAGCTCATTAACAATCAGTAGCAGATGGTGCCTGATGCCAATAGTGATAAGTGCGGAAAGTTCTGCCGAGACCAGTCATTTTTTGGAGGCCAACTTGCCGAGGGCAGAGCTGTTGCTCCAGATGGTGAAACCAAAAAAGTGGGAATTAAGCTTGAAAAGGAGGCTGATGTAAGTTGGTTAATCTGGCTCCACAAGGTAGTAGGTGCTCCACTATTTGTGGCATCAAGTACATTGCAATACACCTATCAGTGTTCCAACGACTCATGTCCAGGACCTTCCTTTTGCAGTTTGGAGTTCCTTGGATATAGGAGAGCTAATTCTTACTTGCAGCCTCCTTGCTTCACCAAGGATGAGTCTTGACAACTCTAGCAAAACCCAACCTAAAACTTCCCCATGACAAAACTGGGGACCCAACACTACAAGAAACATATTGTTCGAGTCAGGACCTTGCAAATTGACACAAGGCTTGTACCATAACATAGAAGAACATTTTACATTCAGTACAATTTTAAGAACAATTAGGCTGGAGATCAAGTAAATATAAGCTGAGGTAGGTACGGATCTAATTTCAACTTCTAACCTATTATAGGATGATATTGGAGGAAAAAAGCCCCAAAATCAAATTATAAGTTGCACGAAACTTTCATTACCAAGTTTGTTTTGGCCAAAGATTCCACTCAATTAACTTACAGTTCCAGTTGTAACCAGAAAGAAAGCATACCAATTGCTTCACAGTAACTTTAGCAAATATCAGAAAAGAAAACTTTTGTACATTTTCCAGTTAGAAACAAAAACGTACAGGATCCCTTTTCATGCCTTTAAAACTTCATCATATCTTTTTGCAAGTGAACAACTACGCAGACATATAATTAGATTATGCTATCTGTTTAGCCTTAAACAAATTATCAATTTTAGACTCACTGCAACCCCGTAACTTTACACAATAGGATGGTTCCAGCTTTATTAGATTCATCAATCATAAATCAAGGCCACTTTTTTATGGAATTGATAAACAACAGTATTGCATCTGGAGATTGAACGATAAAATCAATCATGGACCATTTAACAAGTACTAAAATATATGGGAACAATGCTTTCATAGAGAACATACCCGTCACATTTCAAGGTCGTCCTTTCTTAAGCTGCTTAACTGTAGTTTCCAAAGTCAAGTAAGCAGACACATTTGTTAAGCTCTTGCTCTCAACTGCATAATCAAACACTTCATAAGCGTCTGCAACCCTGCCAGCCCTACAAAGCGTCCTCACAAGTGTACCATACGAAGCCGTGTCAAGCTTCATCCCATCTTTTTTCATCAGTCCATACAATTCCATCACTTTCTCTAACAACCTTCCCTTACACAACCCATGAAGCAACGTATTATACGTGCACTCATTCGGGCTGCACCCCTGCGCTTGCATCTCAGCCAACAATGCCACTGCACCCAACGCATCCCCTTTCCGACACAATCCATTCATCAATGAAGTATAAGTCACCTCGTCGGGGAAATGCCCCATTTCCACCATGATGCGCAAATACTTCTTCGCCTCCATAACCCTGCCACATTTCGACAACCCAAAAATCACAGTATTATACGTAACAAGATCAGGCTCCACCCCATTCTCCTCCATGTCCTTCAACACCTGAACTACCTCATTCCCCTTACTCAGTATACAATAACCCTTCATAATCGTATTGTACACATAGCAATCCGGCTTAAACCCCTCCTCCTTCAACTCCTTCACTAATCGAGTAGCCTCACGTAAATTCTTACTATTAGCTACATTGTCAATCATAATCGTATACGTAACCAAATCCGGCTTCAAATCAAAACACTTCATTTCATCAATAAAACCTCTAACAGTACTTAAAACTCTCGACTTGCACAAACACTTGACAAGAAAATTATAAGTATAAGTATCCGGTACCACATTCTTCACTGCCATATGCTTCATCACCTCCACCGCCTCGTCGACGTGTCCGGCAAGACAGAGAGACCGAACAGCAATGTCGGTGGTGACCTTATCAGGATGGAAGCCATTGTTGACCATAAAGTTGAGAACTTGGTGAACAGATTGGAGGGTCTGATCAGGCACAGTGCAGGACTGGGCGAGGAGGATGTGGTAGGTGGATCGCTCCGGCGAGAATGCCGGTTGGGTTTTGATCATGTGGTTGAAAAGAGCGATGGAGTCGTTGACGGTGGAGATTGCGGCGTAGGATTGGAGGAGAGCATTGTGGAGGCGGAGATCGAGTGGGCTTTTTGTTGAGGTGGCGATGGAGTTGAAGACCCTTTTGGCGTCTGAGAGGTTTGGGGAGGTGAATGGGTTGTGGGTCCGGGTTTGGGTTTTGCCGGAATTTTGAGGTGGAGGTTTTCCGGTGAGGTGGGTTTGGGGTTTATGAGATGGGGATGATAAAGAAGGTGGCTTTTTGAGGAGGGAGGTTGAGACTAGGGAGCGGACTGAGGGGGACATCTTTCCCATTTCTGGGTTGTTTCAGAGGTCTGTGATTTTGGAGGGGTTAGGGTTTATGGAGGAGGGTTTGAGATTGGGAATTTTCGGGGGTTTTTGGAGACGGGTCATGGGCCACTGAGTCGGGTATTTGGTATGAAAGAGCAAAGAATAGGCCCAAGATTGGAAGCTTGCAGGCCAAGGTCATGAAACACAATCTCTTTTTTCTTTTGTTTTTTTTATCATGGGAAACACTTGTCTTTTTAATTTCCACCGACTTGCAAACCTCTCTAGATCATCGCTTTTAGATGAGTTTTGAGTTGGAGAAATTCTTTATGGTAATATGGGATCACGTTATTGAGGATGGTTGTCCTATTTAACAATCTTCAGGCACAGACTAAAAGAAGATTTTGGCCGGGGGAAGGTGTATGGTAAGACTGTATAATGTATATTATCCCAGGAGTATGATTCTACATGGTAAATACGTACAAGAATAAAAGGAGCCCGCCTTCCAAACAAAACTTGGGCTCATTTGAGACTGTGTTGGGATGGGCTCAATTGTTTGGGCCCATGACTTTTAACTAATGCCAATTGGTTAAGAAATTGATGGGATCAAAGCTCAGAACTTTTGTTACAGATTTATTTCTTCTGGGTAGGTAAAGAGATTAAGCAAAGGTTTGTAATGGAGAATACGTCACAACTCCACCATCATGCAATCGTCGTTTCTTATCTTATATATTACTTTCACGCGGTTTAGACACCTCCCAATTGATATACATGATCATTTCACTTCTGGACTTGTGGTTCGAAACTAATTACACCTCCTCAACGTGATGCATGCCGATCGGTTTCTATAAATATAGACATAGTTGCCCACCATTTCGTATAAAACCAACCCAAACTAGCAGTGTTTAGTTCATATAGCCCCATTTGTTATAATTACACCATGAATGGGGGTTTTATGCAGTGCTCTGCAAACTACATACCCTTATCACCGATAAGCTTCCTGGAGCGAGCAGCCGTCGTCCATGGCGATAAGACCTCCGTCGTCTACTGCGGCTTAAAGTTTTCCGTGGAAGGAGACGCATCACAGATGTGTCAACTTCGCTTCAGCTTTGGTCCGGTTAGGAATATCTTGCCACGATGTTGTAAGTACATTAATTCGATCATTAGCATGCTGCAGCTAGCTAGCTTATCACAGTATTATAAATCTTTATGTCATGAGCATGAATAAATTTGCTATAATTAAATATGAATTAGTTTCGTCTGATTGAATTTAATTGTAGCCGACGTAATATCTCATTTATATATGTTTCATGCATTCATAAATTGATTAATGATGGTCGCATATATATACGTCTCTGTATATATTGTTGGAAACAAAATTGGACTCTGCATTATCCTTGTTCCTTAAGTCATTAGTTTTGATTTAACTTGTATATAATCAATGGAAATATAAATGATAAACTCTATCATGTAACCTATTGGATTTATGTCTCTCAATAGGAGTATGAGACTTGCCTTGTTAATGTACCTGATTAACATAAAGACTTTGTGATAAACCTAAAGATTATATCAGATAAACATTCAGCAATTCTAGGACTCCTTATGGGATGAGGACTAGAATGTTTTTAGGTCAATATATATATATATATATATATATATATATATATATATATTTTTAAAAGTCTCTGTGCTAACTACGATTTCAATCAAGAAAGCAGTCCCATTCTGTGTGATTAGTAGTATAGTGCAGAAGACATTTTACTATGTTTTTGTTCTTCTGTTGTGTTACTGTTTTGGTGTCGTGATCAACAAGCAAGGAACATGTCAATGACTAATGTTGAATTGAATGATAATCTTCCTTAACTGATTCATACCAGAAATTGTTTTTACTGATCTATATGTGTATGTGTTCTGTGAATCGATCTTAATGAAAATTCATGTTGTACATTCATCTCTAAAGGTATAACAAATGGTATCAGAGCCATTGCTCTTCACAAAACCTAAATCAATCAATTCAGTAAAATCAATCTCAGTAAGTGGAATTTTTATCTAACTCTTCATAAACTGGCCTGCAGTAATAATCAAGTCTAACTACATATCAGGATAAATCAACCTGGTTTAAGTCCACAATTTTAAGTAAATTTTAATCAAACCAAACGACAATTTTCTCTTGGTACTGTTCATAGAACCATTTTTTTTTCTTTCATGCTTTACCCTCTACTTCTGTTCTCTTCCTTCTTCTATTATATTTTATTTTGCTTCCGCTAATTAAGTGATTGCAGATTATTGAAGTCAACAAGGTAAAAACAAATAACTGTGTTTTAGGGATTGATTATGAAAATGATTCCATGTTTTCAATTACTATGATCTGTTTTTACTTACAAAGCATGAAAAACTAACAATTGTAGGAAATCAGAAATTATTTTTGTTTTTATACAAATTCATAACTACTGCATTCAAATTGTTTTTGCAAACCCAATATGAATTCATATACTAAATACAAAGAGCATATCAACGAAACTTGCTTAATTTTTCTCCCCTGCAGAACCATGTTTTGTTCTTTATATTGCTGCATCTTTATTCTTGAGTTTACCATGTTCATTCATGAATGGAACCTAAAGTGTAAACTATTATTTTTGATTCAATGAGATTCTAAAATGACTGTGAATTTGTTGCACAAAGTAACTTTTGCTGTCAAATTGGATTTTCATTCTAAAAATTAAATCTTGTACGTGTTGGTACTTGTAAAATTACATTGTATTATGATCTCCAAAGAGTGTTTGCAGGTGTAATTTTAATTGTAATAACAGTACTTTTGAATGATCTGTGATTCAACTTTAGCTATGTTGAGACTTTTCCTAATCCAAAGATATGGACTGTTCTCAATATAAATTTGATTTTACATGATCATGGCATTGTAATACAGAATATAGATATTGGATTTTATACTACAAAAGTATTATCTGATATGCCTTAAGTTTTGGGACCTTCAGTTATGTTTTTGCATATTAAAACCTTGTGTTTATATCTATAGTGCTTGAAACATATACTGCAGTTTACACACACATATTTTGAAAAACTCACTTGCATTGTTTTTGTTAAATTGTTTAGCTGGTGATGTTGTCCATCTGGGACAGATTCAAGTACTGAATGGTGGACTAAACTTCAGAAAATGGAAGAACCAGGTTGAATTCTATTTATCCATGCATCAAAGCATGGACTTGTGCTTCAATGAGGAGGTTCCTGAAGGGCTGGATGAAGAAAGCAGCAAAGAAGAAAGACAAGCTCACAAGGATTGGTACAGGGCAAACAGAATGGCCAAAAATGTGATCAGAAACACACTCTCAGACACTGTGAGAGGATGTGTTGAAGAACCTGAATATGCTGTTGACTACATGGAGCTAATTTCTCAGAAGTTCAAAGAGAGCAACAAAGTTGAAGCTGCTAGACTCTCCAAGAAATTCTATGACTTGAAATTCAATGGAACAGGAAGTGTGAGAAATCACATCATGCAGCTCATCAACATCAACAATCAACTAAAGGAGCTTGATATGGGGGTGAACAATGCTCAAGTGGTTCACATAGCCCTTGAATCTCTTCCTGCTGCATATGGGAACTTAAGGAGCAATTACAATGCTCAGAAGGAAAAATGGGAAATTGATGAGCTGATTTCAATATGTGTGGATGAACAAGATAGGATGAAGAAAGAAGTTGTGCCAGCAACATCAGTCAACTACATTGACAAAAACAAAGGCAAAAAAAAGAACTATCTCAAACCAAAGAGGGAAATCAGCAAGAATCCCAACCATAAACCATCAGAATCAAAACTGCAGAAAGTCAAGTGTTTCTTCTGCAAGAAGTTTGGGCATGTTAAGAAGCAGTGTGAGGGTTTCAAGAAAAGGATTCTGAAAAAGGGTAAGTACTATCACAATTCATTATTTGATTTTAGTTCTATCTATGGTATAAATAACATATCTATATTTGATAAATCTGCTTTTGCTTTAGAAGTAAACTTCATGGATATAGAACCTCATACATATTGGTTGGATTCAGGCTCACCAATTCATATTACCAACTCAATGCAGGGTTTACTAAAGAGGAGAATACCAAAGAAGCATGAAGACACAGTTTGTGTTGCCAATGGCATGAAGGTGGCAGTGAAGGCCATTGGAAGTCTGCATATGGATTTAGGTTTTGGAAAGTTTTTATTTTTAGACAATGTTTATTTCATTCCTTCTCTTAGGAGAAATTTGCTTTCAGTTTCTTTGCTAGTTAAGATGGGTTGCAAACCTATTATTGATCTCGATGGAATAAAAGTTTTTAGGAATTCAGACTATATTGGTTATGGTGTTTTCAATCATGATTATTTACAGTTAAAATGTTTAGTTTCTAAACATGATAATATGTTGATTGAAAATAATGAAAACACATCAAGCAATAACACTACAGTTGGAATGAAAAGATCAATCTATAATAATAAGTCTGCTTACCTATGGCACAGAAGATTGGGGCATATATCTAAAGATAGACTCAAAACATTGATAAAGAATAAAACACTACATGAACTTGACTTCAGTGATTTAACAGAATGCATAGAATGCTATAAAGGCAAGTTGGCTAATTCAAGAAAGAAAACTGCAGTAAGAAGCCAAAAACTCTTAGAATTAATACACACAGATATATGTGGACCCTTTAAGCATAAAACTATATGTGGAAACACATATTTCATAACTTTTACAGACGATTGTTCTAGATACTGCTATATATATCTTATGTCAGAAAAATCACAATCTTTAGAAGCTTTTAAAATCTACAAAAATGAAGTAGAACTGCAGTTAAAAGCTAAGATTAAGTGTGTAAGATCTGACAGAGGTGGGGAATTCTATGGAAAGTATACTGAGACAGGCCAGCTTAAGGGACCATTTGCATTGTTTCTTCAAGAACAAGGCATTAAGGCTCAGTATACCACTTCATATAACCCTCAGCAAAATGGAGTGGCAGAGAGGAAAAATAGAACATTACTCAATATGGTGAGAAGCATGATGAGCACTAGTGGTTTACCTAAATTCTTGTGGGGTGAAGCATTAAGAACTGCAAATTATATTTGCAACAGATCACCTAGCAAGGCTATAGACAACACCCCTTTTGAAAAATGGAGTGGAAAGAAACCAAGCTTGCATCGCCTACATGTATGGGGATGCAAAGCAGAAGCTAAAACACCAAACAAGTTAACACATAAATTAGAGTCCAAAACTGTGAGCAGCAATTTCATTGGATACTGTGAAAAATCCAAAGGCTACAGATTTTATGCAGCTCATCACCAACCTAGAATTCTTGAAACAAATCAAGCTAAATTTCTAGGTGAAACTGAATTTAACTCAATTTTTGAAGACTTGTCTTCAGACTTTGAGGAAATAATGAGTGATGAGAATTCAAAAAAATATTTACTTTTGGAAAATCAAAACACAGAAGCTATGCAAACTGATAAAAATCAAGATACAGAAGATGAAACAGAGCCAGAACCATATGCAGAACCACAACAAAATGCAGAAAACATAGATATAGATGAACCACATTTAGAAGAAATTCCACCTAGAAGATCTTAAAGACAAAGAAAACCTACATATGGAGAAAACAGTGATTATCATGTATACTTGCAAGAATTAGATGATGTACTTGCAGAGGAAAATGATCCAGTAACCTATAAACAAGCTGTTGAGAATGAAAATTCAAAACAGTGGCAGCTGGCCATGGAGGCTGAATTAGCATCCATGAGTCAAAATTCAGTGTGGGAGTTGGTTAAACCAGACTCACAACATAAAGCTATAGGTTGCAAATGGGTTTTTAAGACCAAAAGAGATGAAAATGGCAGAATAGAAAGACATAAAGCCAGGCTAGTAGCTAAATGGTTCACACAAAAAGAAGGCATAGATTATACAAAAACCTTCTCTCCAGTATCCACTAAAGATTCATTTAGAATTATTATGACTCTAGTAGCACATTTTAATATGGAACGTCATCAAATGGATGTAAAAACTGCATTTTTAAATGGAGACTTAGAAGAAACAATCTATATGAAGCAACCTGAAGGATTTGTGGTATCTGGAAAGGAAAATCATGTATGCAAACTCCATTTGGACAGGTTGCACCTCCGGCTTGTCTCCCACATTGCTCTGCCGAGGCCCCTATCACCAAAGTTAAGGAGAGGATGACAAGAGTATGGAATTTCATTGTTTTGATAGTGTTGGTTATACAGATGATATATATATATATACGTCGATCAGTGAGTAGGGTTGCGATTGAGATGGTATATATAGTGGGGGAATTGTATATGCCCATTTTTGTCAAATAGGAACAGGATATGCTTTACATGGAAAACTGATCGTTTAGTGACGACATTGTATTTGGGCAGAATGTTAGGACAGAGCTAACCCTAGCTAGATTGGGTTACGGATTGCATGCCTAGTTCATCTAGTTTTCTTAGTTACCTTAGAAACACGTCAATGAACTAAAATCCCAAAGAGTGAAGAGGGAGGAGAGCGAGATAGATCTATGATTCTATATAGTTATTATTTTAGGCAGTATTGGTCAGATCTAAATACCAGTAGCTCAAGTCGTATGGTGAATCGATGTCAAGAAAACAAAGCCGCCTGAATTATTGAATCGTTAATTCAGTAGTGTGGATAGCATATTGATAACAATTGATTGTTTGGGATATTTGGTTTGGACCAACGAATGATCTTAAGTCTGTTTGGAAAAACTTCTAAGTAGGTCTTACGTACAAACCCACTAATTAAGGTGATGCACTTTTGTAATGCATTCAAGTAGGTTGTATTGATCGAGAGTATGAATCCTATGTGGGAAAATGTCAACATTGCTAATGAGTTTTTTTTTTTTTTTTTTTTGTTGCTAAAAAGACTTTACAAAGAGAATCCTCTGAAGCACCCAGCTCCAAAGAGATCAAAATTAACAGCAAATGCCACAACATGAGGAGGAGAACGAGGAGAGACCATGACCAATTGAGGCAACAGCGTTAGCCACAAAATTCGCTTCACGAAGAACATGGTGGAAGGAGATGAAGTCGAACCCAGCGGCAATGTCTTTGATATCTTTCATAATAGGGATAAGTCTTCAAGGAATTTTGAACCTATCTTTGACACAGTTGATAATGAGAGATGAATCTCCTTCAGCCCACACCTTGGAAAACCTAGCTTTGATCAAGCTGCATGTTAAATTACGTAAGGCTAGAGCTTCAGCTGTGGGGACATTCGCTTTCCCAATACTCTGAGCACAATGGATGAGAGGGCACCCTGCATCATCTCGGATGATAAAACCAATACACTTGATAAGTATTTAAAACGAAACACAAGTCTATCATTATGGTCGAACTGAAACTGTATAAACTAATTTAATAACCCACCTCATTTTTCTTGGAGTATTTGAAACTTCATCCTCTACAAATAGTACGTCCTCAAGATCCAACAATATTGAGAAATTGATACATGAAACCTTTCACGATAAAGTTTGTCTATTGTGCTGCGCTGCATGCTATACATTCAACTAAGAGAAGTGAGGCATGTGCAAAGCACGTCGGGTGTGATATTTGTTTGAAGATTTTGGCCGGGGGAAGGTGTATGATAAGACTGTATAGTGTATATTATCCCAGGAGTATGATTCTACATGGTACATACGTACAAGAATAAGAGGAGCCCGCCTTCCAAACAAAATTTGGGCTCATTTGAGACTGTGTTGGCATGGGCTCAATTGTTTGGGCCTGAAATTGATGGGATCAAAGCTCAGAACTTTGATACAGATTTCTGGGAAGGTAAAGAGGTTTGTAATGGAGAATACGTCACAACTCCACCATCATGCAATCGTCTATCTTTATCTTATATATTACTCTACGCGGTTAAGACACCTCCTAATTGATATACATGATCATTTCTCATGTTGGCATTAAAACCCATGGGTATGGATACCCATGGGTAAATATTGTGTTGGGTTTTTTTTTTTGGGTAATGGGTAGTTAAAAAATACCCATGGGTGGGTAATGGGTATTAGAAAATACCCACGGGTAAAATTTTCTGGGTGTAGGTAATACCCACGGGTAAAATTTAAACTCAAATACTCAAAATCAGTCCCCGTCCCATGTGCTCCCTTCCGATTTTTATCGAACAAACCCATCACTTATTCTCCTTCTATTCCGTTGTCTGGTTCTCTGTTCCTGAAAGAAGGAACCTTCAGTCATCTACCCAACACATAAAGCTCTACTCTTTCAATAGCTCCCAAGAGATTGTTATTAGATCCATTGGCAAGGAATCTGAAAATCTCCCTCAATTCATACCTAGCTCCTGTAAGTTTCAATATTCTCTTTCTCAAATTAGTCATCTTGTTTCAGCTGTTTCCCCCACAACTTGGAGTATGACTTGTCTCTTGAAATTCAATTAGGAGACTTGGATTTCTATTATACGAACTGGGTGTTAGTGTTTGAGCTTGGATTTCCATCGTTTATATTGAGTGCTTGTGCTTGGAGTTTGCTTGTTTCTTTTGGGGATTGTGGCTGCTGGGTTCTATGTTTTGAGGTAGGGAAAACTCAATTTTCGTTTTAACTTGTTTTTAATCTGGTATCTATGCTTGGTACTACTATTTTTGTTGTCTCTATAAACCTCAATTGTTTTAGACAATGATTTGTCTAATTTGAGTATTGATTCTAATTGGGTCTGTTATTGATGTTATTGTTGGATTAATTTATTTTGTTGGTTTCAAAATGGTGGCTGATTTCTAGTGAGCTGTTAGTTTGATGTTACATTTGAAATGTGAAATTCGGAAGCAGAAAATTGTCATCTATATGAAACATATGATACTCAGTTTTTAGTAAGACAGTAAATCATATTCAAATGTGTTTTGTAGAAAAATAGAGCTCTTTTATAATTCTGGAATTGCCGTCATATTGTTTATGTGTGTCATGAATCATAAATAATCTTCTTGGAAATTTACTTCTGTTAAAGCCATATATCATTCTTTTTCCTGCTCAACCTGCTTAAAATTTTAGTCATAAAGAAACTAATATGGTGAATGATGGATCCTCAGCCTGCATTTGAGATGCCCATGATTGTTATCTGGCATGGGTTTACTGGTCCCAAGGATTTATTTTCCTAAGTATCATTTTCATTGTGGAAGTATGATATGAATAGATAGTACCCAAGTTCAAGGACGAGTGATGTTGATTTGGAGGATGATGACATAGATGCCTTTGATGCTTATGTTTATGGCTCTAGTAAGGACAATGACAAGTCTGACTTAGAGAGGTATTTGGATGAGGCTGTTTTACCCAGGATGAGTGATAAGGATTTCGATATCTTGTACTGGTGGAAGACTAGTGGGATGAAGTATCCAACTTTGTGCAAGGTTGCTCGAGATATCTTAGCCATTCCTGTATCTACAGTTGCTTCAGAGTCCGCATTTAGTACTAGTGGACGGATTGTGAGCCCACATCGAAACCGACTTCACTCAAACACATTGGAAGCATTAATGTGTGGTCGGGATTGGTTGAGGAGTCAGTTACGAGATGATCCTAGCACATTAGAGGATGATGTCGATGTTGATGAGGAGACTAGCCTTGGTAGTGAAGCTGATTTTACTCCATTTCAGGGGATACCTGGCGATATTGGAAGAGCACACTCTTTCCCTTTGTTTTAGTATATTGTATTCATTCATTTAAACTCTCATTTTGTGATATAATTTATATTAAAAAGTTATTTATTTAAAGTAATTTTAATTATTTAAATCGTTGTTTGAACAAATGTAGTAATATCATAACAAAGAAATGGAGCAGGAAGAAATGGCAACAAAGTTGCTCATACTTTGGCAGCATATGCATGCTCTTTGAAGCCGGAAGAATTTTATTTCTCTACCCCTTCATTTTTACAAGCTGCTATAGCAGTTGATTTCACTACTGTGTAATTTTCTTATTTTAATAAAGAGTTGTCTTCCGATTTAAAAAAAAATATCATAACAAAGAAAATATAGTAACAATTGTTGTCATCAAAAAGGATTTTTTTTAATTTTTATTAAAGGTCATATTATCATGTTAACACCAAGTAAAATATAGTAGTATGTTGAAAAAATAAAAACTGAAGAAAAAAAAAATAAAGTGAAAAAATAAAAACGGCATAAAAAATAATTAAGTGAAAAAATAAAAACTGAAAAACAAATAATAAACTGAAAAAATAAAAATGGGTAATTGGGTGGGTAGTGGGTTTACCCATTTAGAAATGGGTGGGTAGTACCATATATACCCAATAACTAAGCTAATGGGTATTTACCCAATAGGTATTACACAGTTTTATATATGGGTGGGTAATTACCCATGAGTTTTACCAATTTTCACAAAATGCCATCTTTAATCATTTCGCTTCTGGACTTCTGGTTCTTTTTTTTATATTTTTCTTTTACGCTTTGACGCGTGGTTCGGGACTAGTCACACCTCAACGTGATGCATGCTCGATCGGTTTCTATAAATATAGACTTTAGTTGCCCACCATTTCGTATAAAACCAACCCAAACTAGCAGTGTTTAGTTCATATAGCCCCATTTATTATAATTACACCATGAATGGGGGTTTTATGCAGTGCTCTGCAAACTACATACCCTTATCACCGATAAGCTTCCTGGAGCGAGCAGCCGTCGTCCATGGCGATAAGACCTCCGTCGTCTACGGCGGCTTAAAGTTTTCGTGGAAGGAGACGCATCAAAGATGTGTCAACTTCGCTTCAGCTTTGGTCCGGTTAGGAATATCTTGCCACGATGTTGTAAGTACATTAATTCGATCATTAGCATGCTGCAGCTAGCTAGCTTATCACAGTATTATAAATCTTTATGTCATGAACATGAATAAATTTGCTATAATTAAATATGAATTAGTTTCGTCTGATTGAATTTAACTGTAGCCGACGTAATATCTCATTTATATATGTTTCATGCATTCATAAATTGATTAATGATGGTCGCATATATACGTCTCTGTATATATATATATGTGTGTGTGTGGACTAACTCGTACTGTATGTGGACAGATTAATGAAACTCATCACCGAATTAGGGAGTTTAATCAAATCTTTAAACGTGTTTTTCTTCCTCACGTCGTAGGTAGTTCAAAATTTTCTTTTAGCTAGCTAGCTTGATATACTTTGACGACTTTGTTAACTGGATCAAGCTATTAAAATTGGTAGTTATCTAACACACTCACCAAACTACGTACGTAGTTCTTGGCTGCTTCTTGTTTATTATCTAAACAGAAACTACCAAATATTTGGGATCATTAGTAGGATTCAATCTTTATGTAATAGCTCTCTTCTATATAAGCTGTTTTAGACCATCCAGAACTCTTAAACGACCGATTTTCTAAAGTCAACAATGAAGCTGTTTTAGACCATCTAGAACTTTTAAACGACCGATTTTCTAAATTCAACAATAAAGTGTAGTTTAATACGCGCTTGTCGGTCTTTGAATTGTATATTATGTTCTCAATCATAGACAAATAAACAAATCATATAAATTTTTCGAGTCAAGTCAAGGTGCAAGTTGCATAGCACATTAAGCATAAAAGAATTAGAGCGAATTATGTAATGCAATGCACCCTAGCTTGCATAGAGGGTCAATGGTTCTTTCCGTGATCGGACCACGTGCTCTTGATCGAACATCCAAAATTCGCCGGCAACCATTGCAATTATGCATGTTAGATTTAGTTAGAACATGTTCTAATTTGAATATACACAGCTTAAAGTTTACATTTGGAACTTAGTATTCATTAAGAACATGGTTGCATGTGTGTGAGTCAATGACGGATTTATTAATTTTTCTTATGAAATAATATTAAGATTAACAGGCTTACATATGCGTACAATGATAAATTTATAAGTTGTTATTTAAAAGGGCAAAATTATTAAGACTCGAAGTTCACGACTTCGTGGTGATGTGCATAGTTGCGTTCCACATCCTCCCATTTGTATTACTCGCTCTTTAAGTTTACAACTATACATCCCATTTTACAACCTAGCTAATTAGCTATATATGGATCTCTACTAAAGGAGGAGTACTTGCATGTTTAGAAGATTGAAATAACTGATTATTAATTCATAATTAGGGGTTGTGGAGGAATGGTTTAGGGCACTGTTCAATGCTTAAGGAGGCTTTTAGGATATATTATTTCATCATTGTTTTGGATCATCGATCACTATCTCGATCATAATGATGCTATAATATTCTTCTTATATAAATGGTTGTACAAATAATAATTAATTATATAAAACAAATACAAGCGAAGATCATCGATCATACAAAATTAAGAATAACAATGTATACATCACTTTAAATTTATTTAATTTTTACCGCTGCTCAAAATTAATACTTCATGTGATTATTAAAACATGATAAAATGTCTAGATGAGAACTTGTACTTTCTATTACCAATATATTATTATAACTTTTTCATTTCACTTGATAAATTAGCTGAATGATGACCTAAGGTTTCATATTTCTTTCTCATCTATACATATGTATAGATAATCTTTTAGAAAAACAGACCGACAAAGAGGAGGCATAGACCATCAGCCACCACTTGATGTTTTGTCAAAAGCCGAAAGTTCCGTCCTAAATCTCTCATGTAGAAACTCAGTGCATGATACGTTCTTCTTCTGCATGCGTTACACGTATTCTCAACTCGATCGATCTCATCTAGATGTCTTAAATCTCAAAGTCTCGAGTCATCTCTATTGATGTAGTACTTACTTTCACTACTTTGGTGTCTCTTACAAATTTGTCCTGCATATACTGGTCTTGCACGTTTGTCATTGTCAAAAGCCAAACATTCTTACGTTTTTGATACGTTCATATATACTTGAACGATCATGAATCGTGGAAGTCACGATCACGACTATAGTTTCATATAAATTAGGATTATGATAGATTATTTGGATATAATGCATCTATATTAAAGTCTTATATCTTAACGTACTACCCAGTCAAATATTTACACGTCGTGTATTAAAAACTCTCTGAGTGAAATTTACCCAAAATAAAAATATTTACACGTTGTGTATTAAAGACTCTCCAAGTAAAATTTACCTTAAGCAAAACAAACTGCATGTTTTTATGTGTGAAAGAAACAGGGAGATGCGAGGGAGGGTGGGAGGTACCCTAATCTTAGAACATCAATCAACAGATATAAAAGTATTGAAGTGTAAAGTTCTCCTGCATCAAAGTTAACAACTTGTATGTTAGAAATAATTTGGTAGAGATTATTGGAAATCGTTATTGGTTTAATAATAGTGAAACCATCAAACGTGACTACGTGAGTTCTTTTGAGTACAATATTAGAGCAACTTCAGCACTCTCTATTATAACTGTTTAGCTACTTTGAAGAACATATTTAATTTTTTTTTTAAAATAGCAGATATATCAGACTCTCTATCATAACTCTATGTTAACTTTTAGCTATCTCGCTAGCTAAATTTAGAAAGCGTGATAGCTAAAAGTTAAAACATTTAAATTTAATACATTCCTTATATGTAATTATATATAATTTATATATAAATTTAAACCACATATTATTCATTTAATAAATATTTTAAATTCAAATCAAGATAAAATAGAGACAACTGATGCAGACGTATTTCTAAGAGCATGTTTAGCAGACTCTCTATTTTGACTTTTTAGCTATTTTAGGGATTCTGTTTAGTTTTTTATCAAAATTAAGAGCTCCAGCAGACTCCTAAGTGGCTAGGCATTTTAACTCTTAGCTATCTCGCTCCTAAATATAGAGAGCGAGATGAGACTGTTTATAATTTAATACATTCATTTTAGATGATTTTATGTAATACATAATTACATTTAAGGTAGTTTTTTTTTAAATTTAATTAGTAATATAAGTTTAAAGTAGTTAAAATAGAGAGAACTGATACAGATATATTTCTAAACTAGCTAGCCAAAATGACATTTTAGCTATTTTAGGTAAAATTTGACAAAAAAATAGCTAGCATTGCTAAAGTTGCTTTAAAGTGGCTAGCTAAAATGACTTTTTAGCTATTTTGGCTAAAATTTAGCTAAAATGTGGTTAGCATTGTTGGAGATGCTCTTAATGCATCAATTCAAACTGTAGATCAATAAATTAGAGATAAACCCCATATTTCGAGCCTCCTTTCAAGATAAACCTATACCCAATTTTTTTATAAGTTACACCAAATACATATTTCAACCTTCGTTGTAGAGTTTGTTTATATAATTAACATTTTTCATTGTATTTTTTTTCTGTTCACCTTTTTGCCCTTCTGGTTTAAAAAGGAAAGTTTCTTCATAAATATAGCTGCCACAATTTCTCGAATTTAATTAATATGTAACAGGTATAAAACATAAATGTACGTAAAAATTAAGGGAAAATGAACATTTGCACAAAAATGGGGGAAAAATTTCTCATTCCAATGTTTATAGCCTGAATTAATGAATCTTGACAAAATTACCTAACAACCCTATATTAAAACCACTTCTCTCTCTCACTTTCTCTCTCTATCTCTATCTTTCTGTCTCAACTCCTATTTTTTCTCCCTTGAAACCCTTACCGCCATGCGCCGTAGGCTCTCCGCCGCTGTCCTCTTCTCCATTGTCGCCCTCTTCCTCTTCGCCTCCTTCTCCCTCCACCACTCCCGCTCCGACCTCGTCTCCCGCTACCCCATCCCCTCCTCCGTCGTCGATCATCACCACCTCAACCTCCAGCTTCTCCAATCTCCGTCGTCTGCCTCGCCTCTCAGCCACGTCACTGACGTCAGCGACTCCATCTCCTCTGTCGACGTGCTCTTCCCTGCCTGGGAGATCCTTCGACAACAATTTCTGGATCTCGAGTCCGATTGGGAGTCTCGGCTGCGTGGCGCCACAAAACCCTAACGACGGCGAAACATCGACAAAACCTAGGAACCCAAAAACCCAAATCGAACAAAAAACAACAATAGGCCACTAAACAGAAGAAAAACAAAGAACCTAGATGGGGAACTGATTCACTGAAACAGAAAGATGAAAAACAAAGAACCCAGACTTTTGAAATCTGTAAGTTGCTTACTGGTTGTCAGTAACCTGATTAGTGGGGGTCAGTAACCTGATTACTGAGAGTCAGTAACATGCTTACTGGAAATCTGGAATCTGTAACCTGATTACTGAGGGTAAGTAACCTGATTACTGGGAGTCAGTAATTTAATATTGAAAAAATAATATTCCGACGAAAAAAAAAATTGGGTGACCGGAATCCGGCGACCGGAGTCCGATGACTGGAATCCGGCGACCGATCATTGGACGGCGGCGGAGTTTGTTGACCTTCTGGTAAAGTTTTCTCTATCTTCCACTTTCTCTTCATATTAGTGTATAAGGGGTGAGGGTAAAAAGGGAAGAAAAACATTAAAATTGTACTAGGGTTAAAAAGATTTGTTGAAATGGGCAATATAAGTTGTTATCTTATGTTTAATTGGGGAAGAAACTAAGGTAGTCATTAGAATGGGCAATCAGGGGGCTAAATTAGTACTAAATGGACATTTTTAAAAAAATTAAAGCTTTAATTTAGAATTAGCGGGCAAAAATTTATGTTACGAAGAGTCAAACAAAGAAAATGAACTCATGTAATTTTTATTTATGTCTTAATGAACACTATTAAATGCCTTAAAAGTTGTCAAATTGGCCCTTAATTTTAGCTTTTTTCATTGATGACATTTATTTCTCTAGCTCTCCAAGGCTATTTAGCCTTCTTACATACTTTCCTCGTTCAACAGACGGATTTGGCTGATTTTCCTCTTTCCAAGGTGAGTTAGATTTATTCTATTTTTTAAAAAAGGAAAGTTTAGGGTTTAGGGTTTAGCCTTTTAGAGTTTAGGGTTTAGGGTTTATATCACCGATTTAAACCGACGGATGACACCTTCTATCCAGGTATCATTCTGGGATTCTCTGTTTTAATGAATAAATATAACCTGATAATTTCCTGATATTGAATTTAGTAGCGTCGATCAGGGGGCTGGAATCAAGCATTCTTGATTCAAGACCATATATATTGAAATTCTGCTGTGTTTGTGGAAGAAAATCAAAATCGGTGTATTTTGACTTTGATGGATGGTATTTTCAGTAAATATGTTCAAAAATAGGCTCTTTTGTTTAGGCATAAAATATATCTTTTAAAAAAAGAAATTAACCTAATTAATAGGTTTTGGTGGGGTGGGTTTAATCTATACATAATTACCCAAAACTACAATTTGGTGGTGATATTTACCAATAGCAAGATCAAATTTTTTTATACTATTAGCAGGAATTAACAGTAATGGGCTGTTAACCTGTTTACTGTTTAATGACATAAATAACCCTGAAAATTTATAATTTACAACCCATACCACATATATATATATATATATATATATATATATATATATATATATATATATATTTTCTCAAAAAATGTTAAACCCTAATTGATCTGATTTGAGGTGGCGAGTGGCGAGCCAAGCGATGGAAATTATAAATCTCTCTCTCTCTCTCTCTCTCTCTCTGTTTGTGTGTTGGTTTGATTTTGTGTGTTGGTTTTTTTGCTTTTGTGTGTTGGTTGTGGTTGAGATCTGATTAGATCTGGCTCAAATGATTATTGAGGCTCAGTAGTATTGGAGCTGGAGGAGGACGGCAGAGGTGGATTTTTGTTTTTTTAGCTAGGGCGGATGGAAATTAGGAGTTCATGAGGGTCAGTAACATTGGAATCGCAGCGGAGGTAAAGTTTCTAAGAGTCAGTAGTATTGGAATCGCGGCGGAGGTAAAGTTTTTTAGGGTCAGTAACATTGGAATCGCGGCGGAGGACGGCGGAGGTAAAGTTTCTGAGGGTCAGTAGCATTAGAATATTTTAGTTTCTGAGGCTCAGTGGTATTGATTTCTGAGACTCAGTGGTATTGATTTCTGAGAGTAATTTTGTAATTTATGAGTTAACAGATTCTGTTAGTTTTTTATGAAAACTTACTAGTGCTAATTTTAAAAAGTAATTTTACTAGTAGTAAATATCACTACAAAATTGTAGTTTTTGGTAAAAACCTCATTAATTTAAAACAGGTCTTGAAATATGAGTGTATATCTAAATCCCCTCAATTCTACGTACAATGACATAATTTATCATTTCATATAACTACTTGATGAAGCCAATCTAGCATTATGTATTGATACATAAACACAGTAATCATAAATACTATTTTTGTTCGATGAGCAGGTTGCAGCTATAGCACCAAATATTCCAGCACTCTATGAGCTACATTTCAGTGTTCCAATGGCCGGAGCAATTTTGTGTGCCCTAAACATTAGGTTGGACTCACCCACATTATCATTGATATTACAACAGTTGGAGGCCAAAGTCATTCTCGTAGACTATCAGTATCTTCAACTCGTCCTCCAAGCAATCGAAAAATTGTCTCCAGAAAAATGCAAGCCACCTCTACTCATTCTCATCCCAGAGTGTGACCAACTCTCATCTAATGGTACCATTGATCATGAACTTCCACCAGGTAGCTTGAATTATAATGACCTTCAGGGTATTGCGGAACCCGACTTTGAGATTCGACGACCGCACAATGAGTGTGACCCCATTTCAGTGAACTACACTTCTGGTTCAACCGGGAATCCCAAAGGAGTAGTGTACAGCCACAGAGCTACGTACCTGAATTCACTAGGAGCAATTTTTCAGAGTGAAATGGCAAAGATGCCAGTGTTTCTATGGACAGTTGACATGTTTCGCTGCAACGGATGGTGCTTCCCTTGGGCTGTTGCTGCACTTGGAGGAACCAATATCTGCCTCAGAAGAAATTTCTCGGCAAAGCTCATTTTCGAAGCGATTGATCTTCACAAGGTAACCCATATGTGTGGCTCACCCTGCATTTTAAATATTCTAGCACATCATGCCTCAAAAAGTGACCAGATTAGGCCGTTGAAATCAACAGTGAACATTCTTGTTGCCGGTGCATTGCCACCGCCGCAGATTCTTAAGCAAGTTGCCGGTTTAGGTTTCAATGTGAGCCATGGATATGGTATGACAGAGGCTCTTGGTCCGGCAATTGTTACACCTTGTAAACCAGAACTAGATTCTCAGCACAACCTGATGATGGAAGGGGTTGATGTGAAGGATCCAAGCACCATGGAAAGTGTTCCATACGATGGTAAAACAATGGGGGAGATTATGTTTAAGGGCAACACTGTGATGTTGGGGTACCTCAAAAATTCAAAAGCAGCGAACGAGCCTTTTAAGGGTGGGTGGTATAGGACTGGTGACCTAGCAATTAGGCACCCAGATGGGTACATTCAGATGAAAGATAGGGCAAGGGACATTATCGTTTCAGGTGGGGAGGCTATAAGTACACTGGAGGTAGAGGCAGTTCTGTTGACTCATCCTTGTGTTTTGGAGGTTGCTGTTGTGGGGAGAAATGATTATTGCTTGGGGAAGACTCCTTGTGCTTTTGTGAAGTTGAAGGAGGGGTCTGGTTGTGATGGAACTTCAAGTACTTCAAAGGAGATTATGAAGTTTTGTGGGGAGAAATTGCCTGCTTATATGGTTCCAAAAGCTGTCGTTTTTGGGGATTTGCCATTGAATTCTACTGGGAAGATACAGAAGTTTGTTCTGAGAGAGAAGGCAAATAAAGAGGTTTATGCTGAGACCACTTCGTTAAATGAATAGTACTTGTTATTGTTTCATAGCACAGACAAAATTGTTCTAGCTCTTGTAGCACAGCTAATAACCTTGAGTACATAATGCAAGAATCAAGATGCTGTGCATATATATAATCTTCTTATATGCACAGCATCTTGGTTCTTGCATTATGTACTCAAGATTATTAGATGTGCTACAAGAGCTAGAACAATTTTGTCTGTGCTATGAAACAATAACAAGTACTATTCATTTAACGAAGTGGTCTCAGCAAATAAAGAGGTTATTTGCTGAGACCACTTCGTTAAATGAATAGTACTTGTTATTGTTTCATAGCACAGACAAAATTGTTCTAGCTCTTGTAGCACATCTAATAACCTTGAGTACATAATAATGCAAGAACCAAGATGCTGTGCATGTATATAATCTTCTTATTAATTTTCTCCTCTTTTTCTTTATAACCTTTATTGCATGAGGGATTGTCGGGTGGGCTTTTGGGCTTGGATAAATTGGGTCTACAGGGATAAGTCTCAAAAGGCTCACTTTCAAAAGATAAATTATGACAAATATCTATTTTTTTTACCGAATTTCGTCTCACTTGACTCACTACAAAAAGAAACATTTTAAGTTTGCAATAATTTATGTTATGCTCTCGTTTGATTCAAAGAATAAGATAAAGAGAAAAGAAAGGAAAAATGAGATGATCCTTATTTGTATAAGTTTGAGCAACCGTATTTGTACAAGCTCGTTCTCTGTTCTTCATAATTCGAAGAGTTCACAGTTTCAACCCTTCCAAAATAAACGAAACATAGAATTGCCAACCTCAAAAGACTATCATTTGGAAGGACATTTTGAAGAAGAATTTTTCACTTATGATGTGGACAACGTCTTAGAAGTTCATGGTACCGATACTCCGTGTTAGCAATGATGTGCCTAAAAAGAGTGAAATTTGATTCTGAAAGTCCCCATGTCTCTATCAATGAATCGCCTTACGTATAGACAACAAAGAGCTATGCAACGACCAGTCTCCTTCCGTGTGTTCTAATGGTGACTGGTGTAGGCCGGTGCATGTCATTGGAGGAGCAGAACCGCATTTGGCTACATCCTTGTATTGTGTTGCTTTCTGGCCACAAAAAAACGAGTGGTCGGCATCCATCGAGCTTTTCATCATTCATGATTTTCAAGACATCTCAATCTTAATAATAAACCCATGACACTGAAATATCTTGGATTTAAGGCAGGAGATCGATGCATTACTAGTCCATTAAGTGCATGTTTATTTGATGGTATTAATCAGGACGGTGCTAAATGAGCAGTACAAACCACCTAATACTATATAGGGTGTTAGTGGGTATAAACTTAAATGAGTTTAGCTAAAGCCGTGTTTTCAATTTCACCTTCTTAGGTGGTGTTAACTTGGATACTGCTTTTGCTGACCCTTAGATAAGACTAACTTCACCAGGCGCAGCTCTCTGTTGCTTAATTTTCCCAGCAATCGGAGCTTCAACATAAGGTAAAGTTCATATGTTTTCCTATCTATCTCGATCTCTCTCTCTTGGCTAGAAGGAGATGACCTGATTGAAGATGACAAAGATATTGAAATTACCAGATGGAAGTAAAAAGAAAGAACAAACACAGAACAAGAAGAACACAGGCTTTTAACAATAGTGGAAATCTCATAAGAGATCAAAACCACTACGGGACTGTAAAGTAGTCCACACTTGAAACCGAATTCACTAAAGTTGATCAAGAGTTACAGATATCAAGTTGAGATCAAAATCGTAATCTCATTACAAGCATTAACACAGCTAACTTGACAATGAACAGTAAACAAATTGAGAAACTAATGAAGACAGCAACTCGGTTTGATCACCTTTGAAACCAGGCTTCCTACAATCACAAATCACACAAGTGAGAGATGACAGAGGTTGCAATTCAAAAGAAGAAATCGAGAGGAATAAGAGTTCACACGAACTTCTGTTAAAAACAAAATGTGCTCACAAAAGCTACCCAAACATATGCATATTGTCTTCAATATATAGAGAAGACTCCCCCATGAAAAGCGCCATGATTTGCTAAGCTGATAAGATAGAACAATTTCAAACAGAAGAGAAAAATCCTTATCAAGAGGTTAGCAAAATCAATCTAATATCCCATATGAAAATCAATCAATATCAATCAAATAATTTCCATATAGAATAAATAAAAGAAGCATAAACATAGGAGAGGAAAAAGGAATCAGTTTCACAATTACAGCAGTCTAGAAAATTGCTCAGTACACCCATTGGTCTTTCCTAGTAAGACCAGGAAAGCAACGGTTGTGATGAGTTTCAAATATAAGCTGATTCGGCTGCTTACAAACTCCCCCTTTGATGCTCATCACAACCTGTAAAGACAAGGCTGTAGCAAACAACCAAAAATATATGCAGAGAAAAACTTTGAAGGAGAATGAATCAGTTTCCATCATATTTCTTTTCTCCTTCAAAGCAATATAAAATTTAAGCAATAATTGTATCAAAGCAATAAAGCCAGAAAAGTAAGTAACTAGAATCTGATGCTTATGCATCTTACAACCAAAACGAGTTCAACAAAAATTGAAAAGAGTTCAAAAACGAAGGACATAAAACAAAACATGAGAATCAGCAAGCAGCAGTCTTTTCTTTTTCTTTTACTCCCCCATTGTGAGAGCATCATCCCAACCTTTGGTTGCTATAGCACCCCAGACCTGAACAGTAGCAGCAGCAGCGGCCACTTCCTTTTCTTGCTGACGTTTGACAGCCACATCCCATAGATTTGGCTTTGGAGAAGAACTGGAGGGACCCGGATTGGAAGAGTGCATGGGACTAGGCACAGGAGAAGGAGAACCTCGTGAAGTAGAAACAAGCATGTTCTGGATATCAAGAACAGTGTCAACAAGGAGACCAATGGTGGAATTTAACCGATCAAGACGACGTTCCACCTCCAGAAATTTTTGTTCCATTCGATTTCCAGTGAACTCTTGAGAGTGATGAAGACGAGTCAATGCAGCAAGAACATGATCAGGACCACGAAGTTGAGAATTTGCAGGAGGATTGAGGGCACGAAGAGCGTCAAAACGAGGATCATCCAAGTTGACAGTGTGAGCAGTGATATTTGCTCTCCTTTCAACATCACGACGACGTTGCAGCTCACCAACACGAGTAGGATAGAAAGATCGAGCCATAATTTAAACCTGCACACTGAGAGAGAAACGTGAATTCTGAAGAGAAGGAATGAAAAGTTTGATGATGAAAAACGGTGGACACCAGAGGAGTATTTATAATGAAGCATAACCTAGTGTCAGATCATAGAAGGAAGAGAAAACTAAGAGATTCATAATAAATAAACTTCTATACCGAAACAACTTCTCAGAAAGGATAGAAGATCAAGGAAAAAGCGGAAGCAATAATTATCAGAGAATATCAAAAGATCTCCTAACCGAACAGAACCCTTTTTTTTAAGACACAAACATAGTTAGAGAGAAGTTAGCAAATATCAAATCAGAAAAACAATATAGTATCTCAAGAAAAACCTTAAACCGAGGCAGAAAATTTGATATCAATTTCGTCACTCCCCCTTATATCATAACTCAGTTTAACAATTTTTTTTGGAAGTCACAATTTTGCATCTTGATATACAATCAAGATCAGACTTCAGAAACAATCCACCAAGAGAATTTGATTCAGATTCAGCTTTTCTCTTACCAAGTCGATTAGGTCATAACCAAAATAGTAATTACTTCCCTGAGTGAGATCTGAATAGAATTCAGCTTCTTTATTCCTTTACTTCCCTGAAAGGGATCTAAATCATGTTCAACTACACCACTGCCAGAGTTTAAACAATTTCTTGAGAGAAAAATATTGAAAGTCTGAAAAGATACAAAATTAAAGAGTTAGATGTGACACAAGAGTCAGTTAATTTACATTGGACAAACTTATCACCCCAAGAGCATTTCGAAGAGTCAAAAACCTGTCAGCATCAAGAGCTTTTGTAAAGATATCAGCAAGCTGACTTTCAGTTTGAACAAAACTCAATTCCATAATATTTTTCTCAACTAAATCACGAATAAAATAATACCTTAATTCAATGTGCTTAGTTCGAGTGTGTTGAACAGGATTCTTTGAAATATTAATAGCACTGGTATTATCACAGAACAAGGTGAGGGTACCTTGTTTCAAACCATAGTCCTCAATCATATGCTTCATCCACAGCATTTGTGTACAACAGCTTCCAGCTGCTATGTACTTAGCTTCAGCAGTGGAAAGAGAAATGCAAAGCTGCTTTTTGCTATGCCAGGCAACTAGATTGTTGCCAACAAAAAAACAGCCTCCAGAAGTGCTGCGCCTATCTTTCATGTTACC
Source organism: Potentilla sterilis (assembly GCA_963682095.1). NCBI lineage: Eukaryota > Viridiplantae > Streptophyta > Magnoliopsida > Rosales > Rosaceae > Potentilla > Potentilla sterilis. The sequence goes on from OY821764.1 coordinate 42,324,755, forward strand.
TCCCCAATCAGCATCAGAGAAGCCAGTAATTTCTGCATTTGTATCACGAGAATAAAATACACCACAAGTTAATGTGGTAGAAACATATCTGATAATCCTTTTTACAGCTTCAAGATGTGATTCCCTTGGATCAGCCTGAAACCTTGCACAGACACCAACACTAAAACAAATGTCAGGTCTGCTGGCAGTAAGATATAGGAGACTACCAATCATACTACGATAAAGTTTTTGATCGACATGTTTGCCATCTTTATCCTCGGTTAACTTTAAGGTAGTGCTCATTGGAGTAACAACTGTTCTCTTTTGCTTCATATCAATGCCAAATTTCTTTACCAAGGCTTCTGCATATTTAGTTTGACAAAGAAACATACCAGTGTCAATTTGAGTAACTTGTAACCCAAGAAAATATGTCAGACCACCAACCATAGACATTTCAAACTCACTTTCCATGATTGTCTGAAATTGTTTCGAGAGCTTTTCACAGGTTGATCCGAAAATGATATCATCAACATATATCTGTGCAACCACAATATGTTTTTCAAATTTTTTAACGAAAAGAGTTTTGTCAACAGAACCTCGTGAGTAACCTTTATCCATGAGATAGCTGGACAGTCTGTCATACCAAGCCCTAGGAGCTTGTTTGAGACCATATAAAGCTTTCTGCAATTTATACACATGGTTAGAAAAATGAGGGTCAACAAAGCCTTTAGGTTGCTCCACATAGACTTCCTTATCAATTTTACCATTCAGAAAAGCAGTTTTTACATCCATTTGATGTAAATGAAATTTAAAATGACAAGCAAGAGAAAGAAGTAATCTGACAGACTCCAATCTGGCCACAGGAGCAAATGTTTCATCATAGTCAAGTCCTTCAACCTGTGAGTAACCCTGAGCAACCAAACGAGCTTTATTCCTTATAATGTTGCCTTTTTCATCACTTTTGTTTCTGTAAACCCACTTGGTTCCAATTATATTGCAATTTTCTGGTCGAGGAACAAGATCCCATACCTTATGTCTGACAAATTGATTTAATTCCTCTTGCATGGCACAGATCCAATCACTATCTGTCAAGGCCTCAGTGATATTTTTAGGTTCAATGGAGGACACAAAACCAATGTTACTAATAGCTTTAATCTTCACCTTGTTAGTAGTAACAAAACTCAAAAATACATTTGTATCAGTCTCAGCTCTATTTGTAACATCAGGTGACTCAGAAATAGAAGTAGATTTAGTTCTGGTTAGAATACCTCTACTAGTACCTCCAATAATATCCTGAGAAGAATGATCTCGCTGTACTTGCTTGAAACCAGGTCTATTTTTAAGATCATCTCCATATACAGAATCATCATCAGATAGTTCATTTTCCTTCTCAGTTTCTTCAACAGAAGGTGTAGACTTGCATAAAGGAAAAACATCATCTGAATCTGCAATATGTCTAACATAGAAATCATCAATTGCAACATTAATACTTTCCACAATGTTTTTGGTTTTTCTGTTGTAAATACGATAGGCTCGACTATCTACAGAATAACCAAGAAAAATTCCAGGATCACTTCTAGAATCGAATTTTGCTAAATGCTCTCTATCTTTATAAATGAAGCAAGGGCTGCCAAAAACATGAAAGTGAGCAACATTAGGAGTTTTTCCTTTCCATAATTCATATGGAGTTTTATCTGTTCCAAATCGAAGAAAAACTCGGTTACTTGTATAACAAGCAGTACTAATGGCTTCAGCCCAAAAAATAGGTTTAATTCCTGCAAAATGAAGCATAGATCTTGCCATTTCAATTAAAACTCTATTTTTTCTTTCAACAATACCATTCTGTTGAGGAGTTATGGGAGCAGAAAATTCATGTAGGATACCATGTTCATAGCAAAAATTTGAAAAAGCAGTGTTTTTGAATTCTGTACCATTATCAGATCTGATTCTGACAATCCTACAACCAGCACTTCTTTTCTCATTTGAAATTTGTAAGCTAAGACCAAGAAAAGAGTCAAAAGTCTCACTTTTATCCTTGAGAAACAGAACCCAAGTAAACCGTGTAAAGTCATCAACAACCACAAGAACATAACTTTTACCTCCATAACTTACAGGTTCAGCTGGACCAACCAGATCCATATGCAACAATTCCAAGGCATGAGTCGAACTAATAGCATTCAAAACTTTATGAGGAGTTTTAGTAAGCTTACCTAACTTGCATCCACTGCACAGTTGTTTTGTTTTACCTGAAAACTTGGGCAAACCTCTTACACAGTAATTTGAAGACAATTTCACCAAGTTCTGAAAGTTAACATGTCCCAAACGTCTGTGCCAAAGAGTAAGAGCTTCCTCAGCAGAAGCACTTAATAGACAAGGAATATCATGAGACTTTTTATCAGCATAGACATGATAACAATTATCAGAAGCTCTAGTTCCACTCATAACACAGGTATTGTCAAGGTCAAGAACATTACAACTTTTATTATTGAACCAAACATTATTATGGTCATCAGTTAACTGACTGACACTAATTAGATTAGCAGTCAATCCTTCAACATAATACACATTTTTCAACTCAGGAATATTTGGAGCTTTAACAGTACCTTTACCAAGAACTTGAGCCCTTTGACCATCTCCAAAAGTAACTTTACCAGTAGGAAACTCATCATCAAAACAAGTAAACCAACTGATATCACCAGTCATATGCCTAGAGCAACCACTGTCTATATACCAAAGAGTGGGATTTCTAGTTGTTAAAGCAGTGAGTGCAACAAGACAGGTACCAACGGTATTCTCATTATCCAGAATAAGTTCAGAGAATAAACAGACATTATCAGATTGACTTGAATTTCTCGAGCAAAGATTTTGAAATTTGCAAGTCAAATCTTGAATCATTTTCATTTGAGTTTCCATCTGTTTCTGCAAAGTAGCAAATTTATCAGATTCAACAGGAACATATGATTTTGTAAAAGAGGGACAATTAGGTCTAATATGACCTGAAACACCACAATGATGACAAACTGGAAAAAACTTAGGTTTTTCAGAAGAAATATTTTTTACCAATGGTGATGCCACAGATTTATAGTCTTTACCAATTTCTGGACAAGGTTTAGTTGACTCTTTTACAAAACAGGTTTCATTTGAAATTTCACCAGAGAAACCAAGACCAGCAGTTCTAAACCGAGACCCTGATTGAAATAGCATCTTCATAGCTTCTGAACTTCCTTCAAACTTAGAGAATTTGCTGTGAGACTCATCTAACTTGACCTGCAAGCTATTCATGTTATCAAGGTAATTATCTCTGTCAGATTCACAAGACAGCAGATTATTTTTTAAATCAGCAATTTCCTGTTTCAAGGAAAGTTTTTCATAACCCCAATCAGTTTGATTTAGCTCATCTTGTAAATCCTGCAGAGAATTTGTTAGCTTGCAATTTTCATCATTCCACAGTTTCTTAGAGGATTCTAATAAGACTTCTGATTTTTCAATTTCAGCTTCAAGAGTTTTATTAGAAAGTTCTAGCTGTCTCATTTTTAAGTTCATGCCTTCTAAAACATCACACAATTGAGAATATTTATCAAGCAAATCATCATAGTCATTAGTTTGAAAATCACAGTCACCATCTTCTGAGTCAGAAGAAAAAGAAGCCATGAGAGCCACATTCTTTTCAGTAATGTCTTCTTCATCATCACTCCAGGAAGTTTTTAGAGCCTTTTTCTCAAGAGAATCCCTGTATTTCTTATTACCACAGTCAGCAGCTAAATGTCCAAAACCACCGCAATCATAACATTTAGGTTTAGAGGAACTAACTTTAATTTCAGATCGATTACCTTTTTGATCAGAGTGAGAAAATTTTCCTTTTGACGAAGAACCATTTTGCTCCTTTTTCGAGAAAGAGTCAGAAGAATTTCTTGAAGAAGAATTATTTTTCTTACTTGAGAATTTTCTGAATTCCTTGGTTAATAAGGCATATTCAGTAGCACCATAATCCTTTTCAGCTTTATCAGTTTTAATAACAGAATTAACGCAATATTTTTAGAAACCTTTTTCTCCCTAGAATCTTCCTCAATTAACTCTTGTTCAAAAGCTTTAAGATTACCTATTAATTCTTGTAGGGAATAGGTATCAAGATCATGAGCTTCTGAAATAGCAGTCTTCTTTTCCCTGTAACGTATAGGAAGAGATCTAAGAATTTTCATAACAATATCGTCTTCAGCAATGGCCTTTCTTGGATTTACACTTTTAATAGAACTAGTGATAGAAATCACTCGTTTATAAAAATGATCAACACTTTCATCGTTTTTCATCTGTAAAGAATCAAACTCGTGTAATAGCAATTGTAATTTGTGTTTTCGGATTTTAGCATTTCCTTCATAAGAGGTTGCTAATGTATCCCAAACCTCTTTTGAAGTTTCACAGTGCTTAATCTGTACTCTTTCATCCTCTGAAAGAGCAATAAAAAGAGCATTCATTGCTTTATTCTCAGCCTCACTATAGGCAATTTCCTCAGGGGTCCATTTCGCAAAGGGAGTTTGAATGAAAACATTTTTTTCTTTTTCAACAGTTGGATGAGTCCAACCATGTAAAATACACTGCCAAGCTCTAGAGTCCTGTGCAGAAATAAAGGCTTTCATCATGCATTTCCAGTCCTCATAACCTTCACCTTTGAAGGCAGGAGGAGTATTTACTGAGGTACGTTCCATCTAATAAAAATCCAAGGATCTCACTTAAAGAAAAAAGTGACTTGCTCTGGTACCAAATGAAATTACCAGATGGAAGTAAAAAGAAAGAACAAACACAGAACAAGAAGAACACAAGCTTTTAACAATAGTGGAAATCTCATAAGAGATCAAAACCACTACGGGACTGTAAAGTAGTCCACACTTGAAACCGAATTCACTAAAGTTGATCAAGAGTTACAGATATCAAGTTGAGATCAAAATCGTAATCTCATTACAAGCATTAACACAGCTAACTTGACAATGAACAGTAAACAAATTGAGAAACTAATGAAGACAGCAACTCGGTTTGATCACCTTTGAAACCAGGCTTCCTACAATCACAAATCACACAAGTGAGAGATGACAGAGGTTGCAATTCAAAAGAAGAAATCGAGAGGAATAAGAGTTCACACGAACTTCTGTTAAAAACAAAATGTGCTCACAAAAGCTACCCAAACATATGCATACTGTCTTCAATATATAGAGAAGACTCCCCCATGAAAAGCGCCATGATTTGCTAAGCTGATAAGATAGAACAATTTCAAACAGAAGAGAAAAATCCTTATCAAGAGGTTAGCAAAATCAATCTAATATCACATATGAAAATCAATCAATATCAATCAAATAATTTCCATATAGAATAAATAAAAGAAGCATAAACATAGGAAAGGAAAAAGGAATCAGTTTCACAATTACAGCAGTCTAGAAAATTGTTCAGTACACCCATTGGTCTTTCCTAGTAAGACCAGGAAAGCAAAGGTTGTGATGAGTTTCAAATATAAGCTGATTCGGCTGCTTACAGATATGCTCAAAAACAGTTTTCTGCACCTACCAAATCGAAGGTGAGTTCTATGTATAGAGATCCCAGTGCCTCAAATTGGGATTGATTTCACTTAAAAGAAAATGAAATTGATTAGGTCTAGGTTCAGATTAGGGATTAAGAACAAGTTATCTCGCCGATGAGGAATTCATGAGATTCAGAATTTGCAGACGATGACGAATAAGGAACCAATCTAGAATGATTTTGTTGGATTTGATTCATCCAAAGTATGAGTATTGCTAATGGCATAAATATCACTTTGGTCATCGAATTTTGCTTCGCTCGACACTTTAATCATCCAACTTTTAAAAATTTCATTTTGGTCATTCAACTAAACCACCGTTTATCACTTTGGTCACTCCGTCTCTTTTCTCTGTCACTCCGTCTCTTTTCTCGGTTAACTCAAGGGTAATTTGGGGATGAAGACAAAAACATATTTCACAGAGAAAACAAAAAAAAAGAGACGGAGTGACAGAGAAAAAAGACGGAGTGACCAAAGTGATAAACGGTGGTTTAGTTGAACGACCAAAATGAAATTTGTAAAAGTTGGATGACCAAAGTGTCGAGCGAAGAAAACTTCGATGACTAAAGTGATATGCAATATGTATGAGAAGATTTCACAAGAACAAAGAAGTTTCTCCGAGTCTTAGTTCTTCTACTTTTTCTCAACATATATTTGTTGCAATTTTGTTAATACTGACAAGTTTTTCCAATGAAATTGCAAGTTACGGTCTTGTTACGATGTTGGTATTCACGAAATTGAATTTGAAAGTGAGGTAATGTGTGGTTTGTTTTGTAATCAGTTGGTGTAGTAGAAAATAAGAATATGATTTTGGGTTTAATACTTTCATACATATTCTTCTCCATAATAGGAGGTATATATAGTGATATAAGTCTATACCTACAAAGAAAATATATCTTACGATATTTCACCTATACAAGTAAGGAAAGTAAATATTCTAGAATATTCTACACTCCACCTCAAGTTGGCGCATAGATGTCAATCATGCCCAACTTGTCAATTGAGTCATCAAATACTTTCCTTGACACTCTTTTTGTAAGAACAATATTGACTCATAAGTTGTGCGCATTCATTAGAAGCGATACATAAGAAATCAATTCAATTTTCAGAATGAATTTCAAGGTGATAAACGTTGGCACAAATATCTTTAAATAGTGAGCAAGGTTTGATTGCTTCTTTATGCATATATAGCATATGTGACTTTGAATCATAATGTCATAAGACATTGAAACTTTTGAGGATGGGAATGCTCTATGATTATATGTAATGATCTAGTCATCATAGTCACAATGGATTTATAAAATTCATGAAGATTAGCTACACACTCATTGTCTCTATAATACATTCAGAAGAGTGTAGAGACAAGGTTTTATGCCAAGTCATATAAACCGGAATATATATGCAATTCCTATAGAGTGTGTTACATGGCGTGTAATATCACAAGATAAAACATAGACATGCTTAAATACGTAGTAAATACATCCGTTAAAGCTAAAAAATAGAGCCGGAAAACAACCAAATGAGCCAACATCGATACTATATAGACATAAATGTCTAAAAACCAAGTATCAAGGGCTGAGGCCATGAGCTAGCTATTCGACGTCGAAGCCAAGCCGAAGCAAGGCAAGAGAGAGACTGAGGTCATGTATAAGCAGGTGCAATGCTTCCCAAAGCCGAAACTGAGGTAGTGCACGGGCGGGCCGAGGCTGAGGCTGAGGCTGAGGCCGAGCAAGTGTCAAGGCACGCCAAGGCCGAAACCAAGGCGTGTCGAGGCAAAGCCAAAGGCTTATGGGGCCGAGGCTTGATGTTGGAGTCGAGGTCATGCGAGTTGCCGATGGCTAACCGAGGCCAAAACTAAGGCTTACCGAGGCGAGGCCATGCTAAAGAGCCAAAGGCATGCCGAGGCCGAAGCCAAGACGTGTCGGAGCGAGTGCATGGGCTTATAGAGCCGAGAGGGGCAACGGGCCGGGCCATGTGCAGGCCGAGGCCGGGGCGGGGCTAGGCGGGCGCGTGCGTGCCAAGGTCTGTAGACCGAGGCGTGCCTCATTGTTTGGTTGTGGCAGAGCTTTTGTCCAAGCACCGTGCAAGCCAAGCCAAGGCCGAAACTGAGGCTAGGCAAGGCGGGCTTTGGTGTGCGCAAGAGTGCCGAAGCCGAGGCCGGGCAATGCGCATGCATCCGCGCATGTACGCAAGCATGTCTATTTGTTTCTTGACGAGCATAACCTTGTTTATCTTTGTGATTTTCGAGTTAACATCACCAATTATATTGATGAACTCAAATCAACATGCCATGTAAATGTGTAATGCGATTCATTGCATTCACATATAGCTTTTAGAGAATCGAACCATGTATGCATCATAAATGTCAACGGTTACATCGAGGTCTGGACCATAAAGAGTGTATCGACTAAGTAACATTAGTCACACATGTGAGGTCTATGCCTTCACAAAATAAACGGATTTGTAGTCACTTTGACTATGAAATTGAAGTCATATGCTTCATATTTATTGCAAATTGTCTTTTGCTTTTGAAATTCGTAATCATGAGGATATACTCTCATTTTCTTCCATGTATCTCTTGTATACATTGACCATATAATTGCATGATTTGCAATTAGTGAACCGATGTAGAACTATATCAATGACATGATTTGTTTTTTTTTCAATGGCCCTTTTCTCTTTTTTTTTTCTTTTTTTTTTTCTGTGCGCATTTTGCGGTCAATGTTTCTTTTTTCTCAAAAGAATAAGAGGGAAGATATTGAATTTAGGTCGAAACCAAAATTATGGTAACTCAATTCAATATTTGTTGTGACAATTTCCGTCACATATCGATGTTACAGCGACAATTTCCGTTGCACATCATGAGTTTGTCCCTTTTTGACTCCCTTAGGATCGTCACAAGCATCGACAATATTCTGTCGGAATCGTGATAAAATAGTCACAAAGAGTTGTAGTTCACAGTGACATCACAGCCACAAGCACAACTTTAGACGGTAACATCACAGTTACCCCTTAAATACTGTAATACGCTGGGGTGGGTGAGGCCCCTTTGTATCGTCCTGAAAACCACACAAGTTCCAACATACAAGTTCAAATAATTGAAATTGCAAAAAACGGGAATTTTTATAAAATCATACTTGCTAGTTCGCCAAATGAACTGTATAGAAATATAAATTGCGCTTGATAAAGAAATATTGCAGTAACTGTTTTAACCCGTAGGATAAAAACATTTTTATCTGGGTAAAGATAATTACCGTTTTGCCCCGTAACCCATTGAATCGGGTCTGAGGATTGCCGATGCGGGTCGGGTGGCGAAACCGGGTCGATGAAACCGGGTCAAGCCGTTGAGGACGGCACTGTGTGGAACGTTGGCGGCTTCAGACGGGGCGTCGAGCAAGGCTGCTTGCGTCAGTGGCGCTAAGTTGCGTGCTGGCATGCAAAGCAATAGCGCTGGGTTGACGCCAAGACGTGTACAGCAAAGCGGCGCCGGGCTTCGTTGAGGAGGTTGGGGCGCGCTCGGGTTTCGTCGAGGAGGGCCGCCAAAACGTTGCAGCGAGGCTAGGGCGCACTATGGATTCGTCAAAACGGCGAGGAGGGCGGTCGTATTTGGAGCGGCACGGGGCCGAGACGTCGACAAGGCAGGCGTCGTCCCTGGATTGCGTCACGGCGGGGAGGCGACAAGGGAGGACGTCGTCGAGGCGCGGGGAAGAATCGATGGGTGGCCAGAGCAAATTTATGGGTGCCCATGAACATCTTCATCCTCTGCCAATAAAAATGTTGTCGGCAGAACTTGGATCCGACTCTTTCATTCTTTTCCGACGAAAAAATTGTCGCCAGAAGTACTATTCCACCGTCATTGCTGACAAAGGTTTTGTCGGCAGAAGGTAATTTCTTAGGTGGCTTTCTTTGCCGACAAACGGGTTGCCGGCAGAAAAGAGAATTTTGGGTTTTTAGATTTTCTTCAGATTGGAACCCTAGGGTTTATGAATTTTTCAGGGCTATTAGACAAAGGCTAGAGCCACGTGCTGATAACGTGTTGTAGGAGAAACAATAAATAAGCAAAGCGTAGTTTTATTGATTGATAAGGAGACCTTTATATAGGCATTACATCAAATATCCCGAATAATCAGGGATTCCCTATCTACTAAAGATACTACATATCTAGTCTAATTAGGTCAAGACACACCACAGAAGTTACAGAATTATCCTTCCTTGAGCAGTATATACTTAACTATTCAGTTTATTTTTTTTATTTTTTTAGAATGAGATATTTTATTTAAGGGGGATTCTAGTTGCACCTCTAAAATTATTGTTTATACCTCCATTACTTATTACACCTTATTTTTATTTTTTAACAATTGAAAAATCTAAATGTACCTTCTTTTGTTTACCAAAATGTCCTCTGACTATCTATATCCCTACATTAGTCATCGCTCTCTCGTAGACTTTGCACCACTGACCAAACTCTAGTTGTCTCTGAGATTGGCTACCCGAACATAGAGAAGATGAAGATTTAATGATTGACTTCGGTAAATTATTGAGATTCTAAATAATATGGTTCATATTGAGAAATAAACGGTTCTTATTATCATTTGTTTTTACGAAAAGGTACTATAATTAAAAAAATGGGCTCTTAATTGTATGATCAATTGTATTTGAGAAAATGAAAAATCCGCGAGTTTCCAGAATTATTTTGTTCTGGTGTAGTATCCAGAACTTTTGTTTTGCAAACTTCCTTTACCTGTCTGCATCTTTGGGTATTTCTTTTGCTTGGTCATGTCTAGAGATATCGGGCAATGGTCAAACATAAACCAAGTATAAACAAGTTTTAGGAGAACTGGAATTTATAAGGGAATCTGCATTGAAAGTGAAACCAAGAAAAGAAGAGATAGTGTGAGGTAGAAAGAGCAAATCTTTTTTTCTCTTCTAATATTCATTTATGTCTTTAACTGTCATTTCATTCAAGTTGATAAAGTCAAATGAAAGTTAACAAAACATGGAGGTATAAATAGCAGTTTTAGAGGTGCAAATAGAACTCCCCTTTATTCAATGAAGAGAGAAACAATTACAAAACATGGGTATTACTTAACTATTTAGTTATGTAGGAAGAAAATCATTATTTTGTTTCTAGAACATATGTGGTATTTTTGAAAAATCAAAATGCTGATTTAAATAGTATATATGGCATGCGAATTAGTATTTTCACGACGTGACAGGTAAATTCATAATGTTAATTTGAAGAACAACACTAGTTGTTGTTGTTGTTTTTTTTTTTTTTTTTTTTTAAGAAAGGAAAGAAAAAAAATATGTTGAGCAAACGTGGGATATAGTAATCAGGGACTACTGAGAATCAATGAGGATGGAGCATTGGAGCTGCTGACAGATGAGGCTGAGGGCGTAAAATTCAAGCTAACAGATTGTGTAGATGTAGCGCAAGACGGTATGATCTACTTCACAGATGCTTCATATAAAAACAACATAAAAGAGGTCCTCTGGGACTTTCTAGAGGGCAGACCTCATGGTAGGTTATTGAGCTACGATCCCTCAACCAAAGAGACCAAAGTGCTCGTCCGCGACCTCTACTTTGCTAATGGAGTAGCACTCTCTCCGGATCAGAACTATGTGGTCTTCTGCGAAACTTTCATGTATGCAATATCTGTGAAACCCTTATATAGCTAAACTGTTGCATTTGTGGTTTTGTCTGAAATATTTGATATACATTTTGCAGGTATAGATGTAGAAAGTACTACCTGCAAGGCGAGAAGAAAGGGAGCATAGAGAACTTCATCGACAACTTGCCAGGCGCCCCGGATAACATACGATACGATGGGGAAGGCCATTACTGGATCGCTATAGCTGTGGTGATTATTTTTGTCTCTCATATCATATAAACATGGAGCTAGCATACATTGTTAATTATTAGCATCATATATTCATAGTTCATTGACATATTTTTTTTTGTGCCAAATTGCCAGGGAATGTCACCTATTAGGAATATAGCACTTAGGTACCCTTTTATTCGAAAAGTGATGGCAATGGTGGCGAAGTATATAGTGAGCGGACCTTCTAAGGAGAGGAACTCTGGTGTAATTGCTGTGAATTTGGAAGGGGAACCTACTGCTCACTATTTTGATCCAGATTTGGGACTCATTACAAGTGGGATCAAAATCGGAAACTACCTCTACTGTGGCTCTGTTGTCTATCCATACATTATCCGACTTGATCTGGAACAACTTCCTCCACATACATGAGCTTCAATCACCAGAAATTTCATCCATCATCAATGTACGATTTCCCTTTCTCGAGCGGGACTGCTCCAGATGCCATGCTAGCTGTGTACAAGGTAATGTGGTTACCATGATGATGTCCATGTCTTTGACATATACTGTTGTCTGGTATTATGTTATAGATAGATGAAGCAGTTGATAATGTATTATCATTGTTTGTAAGTGTTGTTGCAATGCTTCCAACATGAAATACATCCATACTTTTGCTGCCATTAGATCTTCTATTATGACAATTGCAAGGACTCCTCTGAAAATCAGTTTTTACGATCTACTTGGTACATTTGATTCAACATTATGTGTAGGAGCAGGTCAAATTGATCCAAATCAAGCCCTCGTCCCGGGATCGATTAGTGGTAAAACAGAAAAAAGTTATGTGAACTATTTGTGCTTAAAAGGTTTTCAAACCCACCCCTGCTATGGAACTAAAAGATACCGAAGTTGCTAAGAACATTGACCAATACGTAAAATTATTAAATCTCAGTTACGAGGTTTGTGTGAATCTTCTTCATATTGTCGAGACTTTATAAGGACTTCAGAAAAGGAGAATTCTACTACGGTTATAGGCGAGTGAACAGATTCTAGAACCATTTGTACTAGCTTGAGCAAGTAACCCTATAGGCCAAATATGCAAAAGGTGAAGCCACGACAACAATCCAATTGATTTTCGAAATAATTTTAGGTACTCTTATTTTTCCTTTCACCACTTATAATTTATAGTTTTTTATCGAGATTATAGTTTTTTATCGAGATTATATAGTATCTTTAAAAGCTTTCTAAGTTCAGAAAATAATTCATGCTAGGAAATCATGTCATAACGGTTTCAATAAACATAAGCGCGATTCAAACTTGGGTATAAGAGTTTCATGTTCTTATGTCAACTCAACCACTTTGTGGTTTTATTGATATTATCATACGTTCAATTGAAATTAGTGTACGGGCGACATAATTGCCTTTGATTGCTATATGCCTATATTGACAAAATGAAGGTAATTTTCAATTTGGATGAAAAATTGAATTGCTGAGGTTGACAAATTGGCTACTGACATCAAAACATGAGTTAATTTTGGCAACCAAACGAGCGAGCTATTTATGCTAGCCTTTAATTTTGGCAGCAGAAACAAACTCTTGTCGATATAAATCGCAAGGGCTAGGCTGCACAGATTGCCTTGTGTACCAAGACACTGCTATCTCCACTGCACATGCACAAACATCCAATCTAACTTTCCGTTCCGACTCACCTCCAAAACTCGTCGTACTCAATGCCTAACTCAAGCAGCCAGGACTCACGTTCCTCTGCTACTGAATCCACCAGAAGATCATCATCATGGTCCTTTTACATGCTCATCTTCACAATACTGCTTCCGGTGGTGGCGGCTGCGATCCTCTACTTACCCGCTTCACGAACTGAGTGAGCCAGTCGCGGTTGCGCTGAGGCGTAATGATAACATGCTCAAAGGGTCGGAGTTTATAGGTGTTGGGGATTTAATGGCACCGGAAGACGTTGCTTATGATTCAAAGTCGGGACTCATTTACACGGGCTGTGCGGATGGGTGGGTCAAGCGAATCACTTTGAACGAATCGGCTGCTGACACGGTGGTGGAGAACTGGGTTAATACCGGCGGCAGACCACTCGGGCTCGCTCACGGTCATAACGGTGAGCTTTTGGTGGCGGATGCGAAAAAGGTCAGGCTCACTTGATACCATTCATGTTAACTCTTTAATGCAAATATGAAATCATGTACCTGAGCGCGGAGTTGGTTAGCTGATCATATATCCAAACAACTTAAAGATTCAAATTTATTGTCATAGACATGGGTCATTAATCAAATCTACAAATCAGGGATTACTGAGAATATACGAGGATGGAGCAGTGGAGCTGCTGACAGATGAGGCTGAGGGTGTAAAATTCAAAATAACAAATAATGTAGATCTTGCCAACGATGGTATGATCTACTTCACAGATGCTTCATATAAATACAGTATAGAAGAATTCATATGGGACTTTTTAGAGGGCAGAGCCCATGGTAGGCTACTGAGCTATAATCCAACGACCAAAGAGACCAAAGTGCTCATCCGCGACCTCTACTTTGCTAATGGAGTAGCACTCTCTCCAGATCAGAATTTCGTAATCTTCTGTGAAACTTTCATGTATGAAATATCTCTGAAACCCTTGTACTGGTTGAGTGTTGGATTTGTGATACTGTTATAAAAATAGTTGATATATGTTTCAGGTTAAGATGTAGAAAGTACTACCTGCAAGGTGAGAAGAAAGGGAGCATAGAGAACTTCATTAACAACTTGCCGGGCTCCCCGGATAATATCCAATATGATGATGGGGAAGGCCATTACTGGATTGGACTAGTTTCGGTGATTATTTTTTCCCTTCAACTTACCAATTTAAGCATCATATCTATATTCATCGTTCGTTCACATATTTTGTGCCAAATTGTTAGGGGATCTCATCTATTTGGAATCTATCACATAAGTACCCTTTTATCCGAAAAGGGTCGGCAATTGTGGAGAAGATCTCTGGTATAATAAGCAGACTGCAGTTGGTGAAGAATTCTGGTATAATAGCCGTAAATTTGGAAGGGGAACTTACTGCCTACTATACTGATCCAAACCTTCCTCTCATTACGAGTGGGATCAAGATCGGAAACTACCTCTACTGTGGTTCGTTTCGCAGTCCATACATTATCCGTCTTGATCTGGAACAACATCCTGCACGTACTATTACATGAGCTTGAAGCACCAGTACTCTTTCCTGTTATCTTGCAGAGACAATTACATGTTTGAATTCATCTATAAGCTTAATTTCTTCGCCGTTTTCGAAATGTTGTTCGCGGTTGTTCCCCATTTTTTGTTGTTGCTGAACTCCTTTAGTTGTCTTCAATGTTTGCTTATTATTTGTTGCTTTTTTTTCTTCATGTGTTGTCTCTATTGTCAGTTACTTATAATGGCATAGCTTAATTGTAATCTCATTCCTAGTTCACGTGTTCTCTTAATTCACTGAAAATTGTAAGGTTAATGTCTTCATCAATTCCTCTCTCTCTCTCTCTCCTCTTCGAGTCTGCCTTTACATTTTCCTATGAATTAGTTTGCGAAGTACCATGACGTAGTCTCTCGTTCGTAAATGGCGGATTATTAATTCGACTCACGAAAAACTCGTAATAGCATTTTAGTTGTATATCTGATAAAACAAAAAAATAAAAATAAAAAAATCTAGAAATTCTTGTATCATGTAGGTATGCACGTCCAATCAAAAGTTAAAAATTAGGTAGACGGCCATGTAAAATTACTAAAGTATAATTCTTAATGTAGTGAAATATCTAAAACTACTAAACTGTACGGATACGTAATACGAGTAGCCTGCTAGGTAATTAAGAATCTCTCCATTTTCTTACACCAAAATCTAATTAATGGGATATTACACATTGCCAACAAATTAAACAATTGGTGTGAGAGTAGTGGCATGTTTATGCATGTACTGGCAACCTAATTGCCTTTAATTGCTACATTGACAAAATGGATCATTCTCAAAGGTTTGACGAAGTGGAACTTGACATAAAACCGGAGTCAATTTTGGCAACCTGACCCAACCAGCTCTATATGCTAGTCTTTTTTATTTTGACTGCAGCTGCTCTCTAGCTATATAGATACAAGGATGCACAGATTGCATGCCTTCATTGCCTTGTAAACCAATACACTTCTCTCTGGCCGCTGTCCTAGCACAAGCACCCTCTCTTATTAACTTCCATTCCAAGTCACCTCAATAACTCGCCATGCACTCAATGCCCAAGTCATGCAACAAGGACTCACCTTCCTCAGAAGCTCAATCCACCAGAACGCCATCTCCATCATCATCATCAAGCCCCTTGAACAATATTCTCCTCTTCACAGTACTGGTTCCGGTGGCGGCCGCCATACTCATCTACCAGCTCGACTTGTTCAACCCGGCTCCTCTTCCGCTTCACGAGTTGAGTGAGAGAGTCGCGGCTGCCCCGAGGCGCGGCCTATTGCTCAGATATTCAAAGTGTTTGGGCCACAATTGGAATTTAAGCCAATTGGGCTTTTACCCCGAGGCCCAGAGGGGTTTTGATTAAATCAGACCCATCAATTCATACTTTCCCGCCTCATTTAGGAAAGAGTATTCAATGGGAGAGTATTAATTGGTTACCCAATCAGATTGGGGTTGTTTTGTAGCAATCCAATTACACGATATACGAATCTCCTTAAGTGATTAGGTGTAAATACTGATTGATATGATAAGGGATTGTTTTGATAGCAATCTATTAGAAAAGATATACTTGCCGAATCATGATGGATTCGCATCGGACTCGATTTGGCTTATCTCGACATTAATGACTGTCAATCTTGACAATATTCGTTGGAGAGTGAGTTCCCTCAATCAAAAGGAAGTCTAGATCGCATTATATTCTTTACCGATTTGATTGGAGGCAAGATAAGGAATGACACTCCTAGTGAATCTCGGAATCCGCCAGGCTGGAGTTTGCAGCCCTGGGGTTCCTCGATCTGTATAAATATAACTCTTCTAGCATCTAGGAAAGGGTTCTCAACCAAACACAAACAACCACAAGTTCTAGCGCAACGCTAACTTGCCAAAGCCTCTCCGGAGCAACTCACGCAACTCGCCTACGCCCTACGATCGATCTAATCTCGTACTTGTGCCGAGCGTTTGCTGAGCTTATCGAGTCAGTCCGCTACCCTCGGTAGCAATCGAGTCGTCACTCAGGTGACACACCCGTGGTCTTGGAAATAGCTCTGCTTTGCTTCTCCGGATCAGAGTAAGATCCTCAATCCTCAGGGGGTTGGGAAGAAAATCCTGTTAGAGAGTTCTATTCAGGTCTTGTTCGAGCCCTGTACGCCGGCTTAGTTAGCGCCCGCGTAACAGTCGCTTGACCAGGAAGTCAGAGTCGATTGGGAGCAGACGAGGAGACTCGCCAGGGGTCGCACGCGGTCGAGTTGCACCACTCCAAAGGTGCTGGCACGCCTAAGCACACAGAAACACACGCGAGGAGCGCGCCTCCTCCAACCCCAGTGCTGACTGTTCACCGGGTGCTGAATCCGCCACGAACATTTTGGCACGCCCAGTGGGACGAGTGTCAGAGATTGCGTGATCTACAACGGGTAATCCTTACGCAAGGGTAACCATGTCTTGTTTGAAGATTTCCCACAAAGGGCTGATCCAGCATGGAACAGCTGAGTGTAGGGGATTAACTGAAGCTGAAGTTAAGGAAGTGTTTGGCGGGACTTTGGCAGACGCAAAAGCTATTGCTGCTGCCCTTAAAGCCCTGCGAAGCAGGAAGGGTCTGGACCCGGTTTCCGAACCACCTGTTTCGGAGATTGAGGATGAGACAACTGAGATTTCGGCTGCCTCTCAGGCTGACGACCGCACTATCGGCTTCGTCAACCGGGTAGCCACATCTGGTTTCTTGGATTCGGGGTCCGCGGAGGAACCCGCTGATCCGAACGCGTCACCGGTGGTACAATTTACTAGGGAGTCTGCAACTCCTACAGAGGTGACGGATACTCTGAAGATGTTGATTGAGAAGTCTTGTCATACAGACGAGGCGCTGAAGAGGGCCATTGAGGTGGTCATTGACCTAAGTGAATCCGTTAGGCGTATGCAGACGGAGCAGAGGGGGTTCACTTCTAATTTCAATTACCTCGCCGAACAGCAGGGTCGGCTGAGAGATGATTTGATTGCCTATGTCAAGAGCTCTGAGGGCAGCTGGCAACAGCAGCAGGAGCAGTTGGCGGAAACCAACGCCACGCTCACTAACTTGAGCGCCTTGATGAATCAATTGCTTGATCGGAGTGACAACTCTGAGGGGTCCGGCCGTACAGTTACAGATCCAACTCAGCCAAAGGATCAGCGGAAGCGTGAGGCCGGTCGTGGCGGAACTGGCGGACCTAACAATAAGGCCACTAATAATCAGAAGGGAGGTCAGGTTCCGTCTACAGGGCCGGTTAATAACAATCTGCCGGTACCACCAGCGAATGTCATGGCTCAGATAACTTTGGATGACATTGGCAGGATTTTCTCTGAAAAGCTCAGGGAGCTGCAGGGGTTGTCCGACGTCGATAAGACGTACGAGAATCCACTAACTCCAGAGATCAATGCAATCCCTTTCCCTGCCGGTTTCAAGCCAATCCGTTTTACGCCGTTTACTGGCCAGACATCTGAAGATGCTGAGACGCACATCATGCGTTTCACCAATGAATCGGGTCAGTATGCTGAGAACCCGATCATGAAGTTGAAGCTCTTTCCTACGTCCCTGGCAGGGGAAGCAGCTATTTGGTATAAGCGTTTGAAGCCTGGGTCAATTCCAGACTGGAAAACTATGGAGGTTCTTTTCAGAACCATGTTTGGTGTCGTGGAAGCGAAGATCGGGCTCAAGGACCTGGCAGAAACTGAGCAGAGGCCTGGCGAATCTGCCACTGATTATCTACGACGCTTCAAGCTGGAGCTAACTCGCTGCGAGATGGAGATTCCAGAGGAGCATGCTGTGCGGATGGCGATTGATGGCTTGGTAGATGAGATCCGCCAGGGTTTTAAGCAGGTTCATGTGACCACGATGGCGGATCTGACTAATCGCTTGGGTCAGGAGCAGCACTATGTTGATCGGTCCAGGGAAAGGAACGAAAGAAGGAAAGGGACTCCTATGTCCTACTATCCGGGAACTCTGAAGCCCAAAACTCCAATTCCGACCGCTGCTAAGACCGTGGCAGCCATTCAGGCGGATGCGGTTCCCAGACCAATCCTAACATGGGTTGATGAGGAGATAGTGGAGGTCGAGGTCGCGGCCATCGAGAGGACTGATCAGAAGCCTTTGCAGTCCCAGGTAGCGAAGCCGGTCAGGGAACCTATTAAGTTAGTCACTCCTCTTCCAACCAAATCAGCCTTTGATGCATACACCTATAATGCCCACAGGGCTCACGAGATTTTGCAAGAATTATTCAACCAGGGGCGTCTGCATCATGATGGATTTATTCCCAAGCCTGATTATATGGCGGGGAAGACATACTGCAGCTACCACAACATGAACAATCATAATACTAAGGATTGTGTGAAGCTAAAGGACCAGTTCCAGATATGGATCAATGACAACGTCCTACAGTTGGAGAATCCTAAGGAGCCTCAATGGACAAAGGCTAAGGGCTAAGCCTCGATCGAGATCAGCGTTGGTCCGAGTCTAATCCAGCAGTGCAGGAAGCAGGTTTCCCGGTTTCAGGAGTATACTTACGACGCAAGCAAGGCGGAGGAAATCTGGGAAGCCATGGTGCACCAGGGGGCACCAGAAGTTCAGGAGTTTTACCAATGCCATCCCAACAAGGGGGATGGCGGATTTACATGTCTTTTCCATCGTTCTTTTGACCACTCTAGTTTCGAATGTGTAGGTCTGAAAGATCAGTTGCAGGAGTGGCTGAACGATGGCAAGCTGGAGTTCGACGCCAGCAGGACCAGGCCCTGCCCAGAATTTTGGGTTGGGGCGATTGAAGAAGAGGACATGGTGATGGTCCCTCGCTCCAAGCTCTGCCTCACGTGCAGACTGAATACAGGGCAGCCGATTACTTATGAGGAGTTTCAGGCGGCCTTGAAGGAGGCGGAGGAGAAAGCTGAAAAGAGAGCCCTCGAGAAGGCTAAGTCAGAGCATCCGCCGCCCGAGAAGTCAGGCAGGGAGAGTTATAAGCGGGTGAAGTACCATCACGGGTCCGAGGATACTTACGCCAGCAGGGCAAGGCCCAGGCAGGATCCAGGACCGTCCGGAGTTAAGTCAGCTCCGGCTGGGGGTTCGCAGAAGGCTGCGAATCCAGAACCATCTGTGGAGGTTTATATTCCGCCAGCGTCTAGGAATGATCCGAAGGCAGACAGGTGGTATACCCAGCGAGACGGCAAGGCAGTTGAGCTTGCTGCAGTGACCACCCGGAACGAGCGGAGACGCTTCGGCAAAGCAAAGAGAACCTTGGCGGATCTGGCTTCGGGAAAGGTAACGGAGGACGAGCTGTCAGTACCCGTTGAGCAGGTGGAAGAGGTCCATAGGCGCTACCGGGTAAGAACCAAGTCATACGTGGACTCTAGGCGACAGCGCTCCGCGGAGGTTCCACCGGCGCCTCGAAGGAGTGCACACGATAGAGTGGCGGATCTGTCAAGGTCCACTGGTGCTCCTCAGTCCAAACCGAGGAGAAAACTCGAGTTCTCTCCTGAGCCTTCGAAAGCAAGGCAGTCCCCTCCAAGGAAGTCACAACCGGAAGCTGCCGGGAAGCAGGGGGCATTAGAGGCTCAGGAAGATATGATGGTGATTGACACCAGCAAGGGTTCCACCGTTATGAGGTGGGTACCAAAGGAGAGCAGCACGTCATTAGCTGCGAGCACGAGCAACGTGGGGGTTTCTGAAAGGGAGGCTGCTCCCAAGGAATCCAGAGTAGCTCTGGCGGAGTCAAGTAGGCCGCCTGCTACTATATCTCAGGCAAGGCCAAAAGAGCCTAAGGCGCCAACCAATTTTCTGGAATACGCAGCTAAGAAGCTGCAGATGAATCCGCCAACTAGGCCATCCTCAGTCGCTTCCAGTGTACAGGCTGACTCTGATGCAAGAGACGCAGACCTGGATAAAGAAGAAGAAATGGTCGACTATGAGGAGGAACCCGAGGCGGTGGAAGAAGGGGAAATGCCAATGGACGAGGAGCAGGTCGGGGATGAGGCCATGGCTCACCATTGCAACATGGTCTTCATTCTGTCATCTGCTTATGCTCTGCCAGAGCCTGTGCCCACTACTCACTTCATCAGTGACGCAAAAGCTTCTCATCCCGTTTACTCAGTACAGGAGCCTGAGGATGAGAGTGAGGTAGAATCAGAGCCCGGGGTTTTTCGGTCCAGCCATCGATATCCTGAAGGGGCCGGAGACCTTCTAAAGCAATGCGTGATGTTTGCCAAGCCTACATTCGACATGTCCCAGCATCTGAAGCCTCTATACGTGACGGCGGAAGTAGAGGGCACATGAAGGTCCGCAAGATCTTAATAGATACAGGGGCTGCGGTAAACGTTGTCACCACAACTATTGTGGAGCAGCTGAAGATTCCAAAGGACAAGTTCATTCGGTCTGTCTCCAAGGTGAAGGGGTTTTCAGGGGATGTAACTCCAACCGCCGGGGTGGCTGTGCTCCGAGTTAAGATAGGACCCTCTGACGCCCATCACGCATTCTACGTGGCTGACGCGAACGCTCCCTATCATATGATCCTAGGGAGGGATTGGATCCATAAGGCGCTAGCAGTTCCTTCGTCTCTTCATCAAGAGATGATTATGTGGGATCCAGTCACGGATTTGCCAGTGCTCATCAAGGCAGATGAGCGCCCTTATTCGATAGCGGCCATCCAGCTGGAGGCCAGCTATTACAACAGGGACATGAGACCCCTCAGGATTGAGGGAGTCGTCCATAAGGGGCATCCACTTGGGGTGACCCAGAACGAACTGTCTCAGTGGGGAATTGCCCAGGCTATGGCAGATTATAGCCGGCCAGTTTCCATTGAGCTTCTTCCCAATACTTCCAATGAGTGACACATTCCCGCAAGAGGAGTCAGAGGCCTTTGCTTGTTTTATGCAACGTTTAGCGATCTATAGATTAGAGCAAATGGCCTGGGAGGAGGTTGCACTGGTCGAGTGCATTGAGGAAGAAGATTTTGAAGCTTCAACAGGGGTGGAAGTAATTCAGCCTGCTCCGGCAGCGCTGGATGACACTCCACCCAAGGTACGCGATCCCGTAGAGAAGATCAACCTGGGAACAGAAGCAGAACCCATGGAGGTGGGGATCAGTCAGTACCTTGAACCAGATTTGAAGCAGCAACTGATAGGGTTGCTGCATGATTTTAAAGACTGCTTTGCAGAGAAATATCAAGACATGCCGGGGTTATCAAAGGAGCTGGCTTGCCATCGCATTCCTATCAAGGAAGGGTGTAGGCCAATTAAGCAAGAACAGCGGCGGATGAATGCTGAAACTGCAATGGCGGTCAAGAAAGAAGTTCAAAGCATGGTGGACGCTGGGATAATCAGACCAACTCTTTATCCGGAATGGTTATCCAACATCATCCCTGTTAGGAAGAAGAATGGCAAAATCAGAGTATGCGTGGACTACAGGGACTTGAATGCTGCATCGCCTAAAGATGTCTATCCTATGCCCATAGCGGATATGTTGGTGGATGCAGTAGCGGGGCATGAGTTGCTATCTTTTATGGATGGAACGGCAGGTTATCACCAGATTCCAATATACGAGCCGGACATTCCTAAAACTGCTTTCCGCTGCCCTGGGTTCACAGGAGCGTTTGAGTATCTCAGTATGCCGTTCGGTTTAACCAATGCAGGGGCTACATACTAACGTGCTATGAACGTGATTTTCAGCAAGATATTAGGGGACATCCTTGAGGTCTACATTGATGATGTGGTAGTAAAGTCCAAGAAGAAGGAAGACCACATTGATCATCTCAGACGGGTGTTCACAATCATGCGAAAACATCAGCTTAAAATGAATCCGGCCAAGTGTGTCTTTGGGGTTTGTGCTGGTGACTTTCTAGGGTTTGTGGTACATGAGAGAGGCATCGAAGTGGCTGGCGACAAAGTACAAGCTATGTTAGATGCGCCAGCACCGAGAAACAAGAAGGAGTTGCAGAGCTTGCTTGGAAAAATCAATTTCCTCAGAAGGTTTATATCCAACTCAGCAGGCAAAGTGGCGCCTTTCTCGCCTCTACTCAAGCTCAAACCAGGAGAAACCTTTAAGTGGGGTCCTGAGCACCAAGCTGCTTTTGACAGGATCAAGGAGTATTTGGCTAGTCCGCCGGTTCTTCGGCCGCCTACGCCTGGTATTCCTCTCAAACTATATATCTCTGCCTCTGATATCTCTATTGCAGGACTGCTAGCCCAGGATGAGACCCTGGCGGATGGAAAGAAGATCGAATATGCAGTTTCCTACATTAGCAGGACACTATTAGATGCAGAAACCAGGTACTCACCAATCGAGAGGTTGTGTCTAGCCCTGTATTTTGCTGGCGTTAAGCTCCGCCACTACATGCTTTCGTTCACAACAATAGTGGTGGCACAGACTGATTTGGTGAAGCATATGCTAACCAGACCTATCCTAAGGGGTAGGATTGGCAAGTGGGTGTTAGCCCTGTCAGAGTTTTCCCCGCAATACGCGCCACTCAGGGCCATGACGGGTCAGGCTATCGCGGATTTCTTGTTACACCATCCTATTGAAGAGGAATTCACAGAGCCGCCAGAGTTCGTGGACGTGATCCGGTACCAGCCTTGGATCTTATACTTCGATGGTAGCAGTACCAGTAAGTTGGCGGGCGCAGGGGTTTGTATCCAGAATCCAGCAGGTACCAAGTATCTATACTCTTTTCAGCTGGAGTGGACGTGCACCAACAACCAGGCAGAGTATGAAGCCCTACTCATTGGGTTGGAGCTGTTGATAGACCTGGGGGCACAAGAAATTGAAGTACTTGGAGACTCCATGCTTGTCATTAATCAACTTTTGGGGGTCTACAAGTGCGTTTCCTTCCATTTAGTGCACTACTACGAGGGGGCTATTGAGCTGTTGGATCAATTTATTGATGTTTCCTTAGACTATGTTCCGAGGGAATTAAACTCAGCAGCTAACGAGCTGGCCCAATTGGCCACTGGAATCAGCCTAGCACAGGGAGTGAAGGAAAGAATCCTTAAGGTGGAGCGTAGAACTCTGCCATCTTTTGCTATCCGCCGGCGAGACCGCGGAGGGTGGTTGGTCGCTACAGTTGAGCCCGTCGATACTGACTGGCGGATACCAATCATAGCATATTTGAAGGACCCATCTGCACCATCTGAGAGGAGGATCAGGCATCTTGCAACAAATTACCTTCTCCGGGGAGACGAACTATTCCGCAGAGGGGAAGATGGAGTCTTATTGAGCTGTATCTTTGGCGTCGAGGCCAAACGGATCATGAGAGAGGTACACCTAGGGGTCTGTGGTTCACATCAGTCCGGACCCAAAATGAGATGGCTTATTCGCAGATATAGATATCATTGGCCATCCATTTTAAAAGATTGTCATAGTTTCGCTCAGGGTTGTCAGAAATGCCAGCAACACGGGCCAGTACAGCGGATTCCTAACATTCCTTTACAACCCATCATCAAGCCTTGGCCTGGTAGGGGTTGGGCGTTAGATTTCGTAGGAGAGATCAACCCACACTCATCTGCGCAGCATAAGTTTCTGTTGCTGGGCACTGATTTCTTTACTAAGTGGGTTGAAGCTATACCAACCAGGAACTGTGATGCAGACACCGTCATCCGCTTTGTGTTCCAAAACATCATCTGCCGTTATGGCATTCCAGAGTGCATAGTAGCGGACAGGGGGGCAGCTTTCATGGCTGAGAAGACCCAAAATTGGTTAGCGGATTATGGTATCCAATTCCTACATTCTTCTCCTTATTATGCTCAATCCAATGGTCAGGCAGAAGCTACTAACAAGGTTATCATATCCATTCTGAAGAAGATGCTAGTAGATAACCCAAGATCATGGCATACTCAGCTCGACAACACGCTTTGGGCCTATAGGACCTCCAAGCGGACTCCCACATGTACCACCCCTTATTCGTTGATGTACGACCATGATGCTGTCCTGCCAATGGAGATCAACGTAGCTTCTTTACGGGTTCGCGAGCAACATCAGCTGCTGGGTGAAGACTATGTACAAGCCATGTTCCAGGAACATGAAGACCTTGATGAAAAGCGGCTTGAGGCCTTGGACACTATCATCCAGGAAAAGCAGCGGATCGCCAAGGCATATGACAAGCTGACCAAGGGTAAATCCTATGGCGAGGGAGACTTGGTCTGGAAGGTAGCTCTGCCCCTAGACGAACCGGGTCGTGGTAAACGGAGTCCTCGTTGGGAGGGTCCATTTGTCATCGATCGTATTGTGGACAAGGGGGCTTACCAGCTCCGAGACGTGGAGGGAGAAGTTCACAGAAACCCCATTAACGGGCGATATCTTAAGAAATATTTTCCAAGTGTTTGGGAGTTCGAGGTCCCTCCGGCGGATGATGATTCTGGACAGAATTCTTAGTCCAGTACGCTCGGGGGGGGGGGGGGGGGGGGGGCAACAAGTTAGAATGGCACATCCGCTAGGGGTGTTTTCTGCCATATTTTTGCAGTTTTCTTCTTTTTCATTGCAAAACCGTTAGGGTTTTGTTTTCTTTTTCCTTATTTTATTTCGACATCCGCTAGGGGTGTCTATGTCCTTATACTTTTCATTATCAATAAAATTTATATCTTGGCGAATGATCAGTATTAAAATGGCAGATTGCTTTATTTATACAAAGGCTTTGCGGCCAAGGGCATTACAGGGAAACGAAAATACAACAAGAGCTACTAACTAGCTCTGATACCATCCCTACATCTCTCTCAGTCCTAAGGCTGGCGGATTCCTCGTGCTTCTTCTGGGTCCTCTTTCCAAACGGAGCTCTGCTAATTCCAGGAAGGGAAAAGGAGCTGGAAAAAAGGGGCGGAGTTTGCAAAACTAGGGAAAGAAGAGGATGAATTGGCAGCGCTTGAGGAAAAACACAAGGTTCCGTTGAGAGCGCAGGTGGATGGGTTGCCCGGGATGAAGGTCATTGAACGTGTCAATGACATTCATCCAAGCACCTAACCGGGTCGCTAGCGTTAGTCCACATGGGGAACAGCCAAGACTGGCCGGGTGTTGGTTAAACACCTCGAAGCACAGTTTCAGGGCGCCTAACGCTAGGTGACCGGGGTTAGGATTTGTTTAACGCTGGGTGACTGAGGTTATTGGGGTATTTACCCGGGATTTCAGTTTCTCTGGTGGAAAGGCTTGTGGCAGCCAGAGGGCTAAGCCATTTGCTAACAACTCTACGATTGCCATACTTGCTCTGAGCAGGGTGATCTGATGAGATTTTTGCTGCAACTATGGGGTCCTTTTATACTACATATGCGAGGGGATCCAACGGTTGGGGGTTACCGGAGCTTTAATGCTTCGGTCTGCCCATCTTTATGAATCTATCCATTTTTGGCGTCTGCTCGCTTGGGAACTGATGCGTGATCAATGGGGTTTGACTGGCGCCTTCTCGGTTCTTCCCACCGTTTTGGTAACTGTCAAATCCTACATTCATACCAGTTTACTTTTCCCACGCATCCGTTCGGGCTGCCTGTCATTGGGCTCACTTTCGATTTCTAGTGAGCCGGATGGGTTTCAACGACGGACGGGCTTCTACCTATTTCGTCAAACCTAGCCCGTTCTGGGGGAAACCACTTTTGAATCCTATCTAGTTTACTTTGCTTTACTTTGGCTTTGCACATCCGCGCAGCCCAGTGAACTAGGGGGGCAACGTAAGGGCAATATCCGCGCTTATCTTTCGCGTCGGATTTTGTTTTGAAATTTTTGAAATTTTTTAACTTTCTTTCGGGCTAAGCCCTGTTGTCCTTTGAATTAGGGTTTTTAGGAACATCCGCGTTGGGGTGTTCCCTAAATCTTTGCCTTTGGTAATAATTATGTGACGCAAGTCTTGATTCTGAAAGTTTATTTTTATAAAGTAAAGGGGCTTTGCGGCCATAGCTATTACAAAGGAAGCAATTAATTATACATATCCGCTGACTAGCTCTAATACCATCTTGGTATATGGGGATCTTCGCCATCTCCTTCGATCTGAACCCTTTCCGGGCAGGGGTTGAAGAGGGAGATCCTGAAAGCTCGGTGGATGAAGCATGGAGACGGGGTGGCAGAGACCGTCTTGGCGCCAAAGCAGAGTGGCTGATAGACGTCCGCTGCCTACAATCTCTCGATTATGCAATGAGTTCAGTAGCCCAGCGCTTTCCACTGTCGTCTGATTCCCCTTCATATTGGAGAAGACAACTGGTCTATTGAAGCTCATTGCTCCTCTCACCAACACGACCTCGGCTCATACGAGGGCTGATGGAAACATGCGGTGAGAGGAGAGTACTCGAAACCGCATCCATGCTAGGCCGCCGGCCAATGCGAATAGAGGGGTGCCGAATCAGCAGCTACCAATCTATGATCACATCCGCTCGGGACATAACATGGGATGTTATGGTTCGGGATTTGTTTAACATGGGGTGTTATGATTCGGGGTGTTTAGCAGAACATCCGAACTAGATCTGGTGGAAAGGATTGTGGAAGCCATAATGGCTGGTAGGAGAACCTAAGGGAAGAAACGTAGAACATCATTCTAAGGCAGTTTTTGGGTTCTCAGGTCTGGCCAGAGGGGGTTGCTTTTATAGTCTCACTTAGAAACAATCCAAGGGCTAAGATGAACTTGCGCAGTTATTAGGCAGTTAGAGGTTGGAACTGTTTTGCGTTTGAAATTCAAATTCACGCGAAACGGTTCTACAGTTTCTGACAACATGGATAAGACTGATGCGCAGGGTTTGGTTTGCGAATCAAACTGAATAGGGCTCGATAAATGGGCTCATATCATTAAACTCAATAAATAAAGTACATCAAGCCCATTTTAGGGGTTAAGCCGAAACTCATACAAATGTAGGCCCAACCTTCTGATGGTGGTCTTGGTTTTGCTTACCCAACGATCTAACTCTACCGTTTCCTTCTTCGTTCGCGTCCGCTCCTCTTGTAAGTTAGTCGCTTGGACTTTTTGCTGCTCTACATCGTTTGCGCACTGGACTCGTTTCTGGCGGAGGAGGGAGATTTGCTGGTCTATAGCTGCCTTCTGGTCTTCAAGTTTGGCTATTTCAGCCGCTTCCGGATCACTAGTAGCCATGGCAACCAAATCTTTGTAAGTGCGAGCAGCATCCGCCACCAGTGGGGTTGCACTTTGGGTTGCCTCCATATCATCTTTCACCTGCTCATAATCAAGGAGGATTGTGAGCAGTTCAAACCAAGGGAGGTGTCAATTCAAAACATAAGGAGTATATACCTCAGCAGTCTCTGTCAAAAGGGTCTCTTCGGGCTGAGGAGATCCCGGTTGCCCTGATTGTGCTGGCTGATCAGCTTCAATTGGATCATCAGCATGGGTTGAAACTTGCTCAACTCGGGGGGCAGCACCCGCCAGGGATTCCACACCAGCTAGAGCCTCTGCCTCTTCCGGAGATAGGACAGGTGCAGGGGAGGAGGGCTCGTCAGCCGCTGGCTGTTCTGCGCCCTGGATCGGCTCCTCTTCTTCTTCTTCTACTTCTTCTTCTGCCTCGTGCTCCTCCTCCCGAGTTGAGTCTGAGGCCAGCGGATTTGAAGTTGAGGAACAGCCAGGAGCGCCACATAGCATTAGCAGAGGCCTATTTGTTAGGGCCTCTGCCATGGTGTCATCTGGGTTTTCCTCCGCCTCCGGTCCGGTTTCTGCAGCAACACGGAGTGTCAGAATTGGTTGGGAAGAACTCTGACTAACTGCGAGGGCTAGACTGGGGGAAGTACCTGCATCAAGACAGCGCAGAGGAACAGGTTGAGGAAGACTATCGCCGCAAATCTCACGAACAGTTTGATAGAGGTTCAGATAATCCTCGTCGGAACCAGAAGAACTTGTTTCTTCAAGGGGGTTAGAGGACTCACCAGAGGAGATGTCAATTACTGCGGGACCTCGGCTGGCAGCCGCAGCAGACGATGAGCGCCTCCTTTGAGGTGGAGGGGTCTGCAGAAAGGGATAGAGTTGGGATATCTACATCAGGTAGGTATTTATGAGCTAATATTTAAGGACATGAGGAAACGAGGGAAAAGTTGAATTCACTTACGGGAGTATTTTCCTCTTCATCTTGCTCTTCATCCGCCTCAACAATGGTCTTGCTCTTCTTTGGAGGCGGATGTGACTCGCAGACAGCTTTTCGTTTCCCCCTACCCGCAGTGGTTTGTCCGGATGCCTGTTCATTAAACAAGTCAAGAATTACGCAAGGTTATCGGACAAACCAAGATAGCAGTTAAAAGAAGAGGTGCACTACCTTCTTTGGGGACAGGTCTATCTGCAGCGGATCGCCCTCTAGCACCTTTTCATCAGCAGGGGTAAGGTGCGTGCCTTGATTCCGAAAGAGCCTCCGGAAGTAGAAGACAGATGGTTGGTTGAAGAGCGTGCCCCGAAGATGTGCCCACCAGTGCTGATAAGGGCCAGTGGCATTCATTGAAGCCTTTACGTTTGGGTAATAGTCCCAGTTCTGCTGGATGCCAAGAGGCTGCAGACGAGACCGATCGCTATGATCAGATACTGGGGGGCAACTTTTGCTATTCCGCCACGCGGAGAAATAGTTCACGCTCTTCAACGGCGGGTAAGGCAGAAGTTGTATGAGGCCGAACTGCCGGGCGAAGAAGTGAGGCGCATAGACCTCGTGGACGGGAAATTTCTTGTCACGGGGGAGGATGGGCAGGTCCGCCATGGAGGTACTTCGGGTGAAGATCCGTCGGCCCGTGGCGTCTTGCCTAGTAGATGGAAGGAAGCCCCGGAGTAGTCCGCGCGGATGCTTCAAATGGACCAGCCGCTGCGCCTCAGTGAAGAACTCGTTGGCAGTAGTATTGAAGAAGATATCCAGGCAGACACCATAGCTGAGATCAGGACTGGCGGCGCAGCCAGCATACTCCTGCCCCACAACTTCATCAGGTTTGGGTTTCCCCTTCATGGCTGGAGCGAGTTGGGGAAAGTGCATTTGGCACCAGATGTCTAGGATCCAAAGCGGGCCTGATTTGGCACAATTCATTTGATGGGCGGATATCTGATGCAGACAATGATAGAGGTGTGCTAGAGCGAATTGACCAAGGCCAATTTCTGCGCCAGCATACATTATCTCTGCCATACGGTGGTAAAGCTTGGTCATTTTGTTGGTGTTGGAGCAGACCACAAATTTGTTAAGCCAGAAAGATAGAAAGGCTATTCCGCCGAGGTCATCGTCCCTCTGAATGAACGCATCTTTCCACTTCTCGAACCCACCAACTTTAAACATATCAATTTCGCTCCGTGGATATTTCCTCTCTGAATAGAGGCTCTCATCATAGTTTTCTAGGCCGAGCGGGAACCCAAAGCCGGCATAGAGGTCTAGTAGGGTCACGGAGGCGTGACCGAATTTGAACTCGAAGGCATTGACCGTGGGGTTCCAGAGGCTGATCAGCGGAACTAGGGCGCACCTGTTGCCTCCTTTTGGGCTGAGACTAAAGCAGAGCTTGAGCACATCCGCGATTCCAGCCTGTCTCCATCTGTCTTTATCAAGAGGAAGCCGTATTGCGTACCAGGCTTTCATCCAGGGCTTAACCAGAGGCTAGGCGGCATGATTTACGGTGCATTGGTGGGGGTCTTTCTAAAAGTTTGGGCATTCCACCGGGTCTTCAGAGCGGAAAATCGTTGGCAGCGGGCGGGCCGGACCGTCGAGCATCTGGTGTGCTCCGCCGTCGTTATTAGCGTCATAGCCCACTACATGAGGACCTAATGAGACAAGATCCTGCTGGGACTTTTTGAGACAAGTCCGGTCATCCTCTCCGGAACAGGTGAGGAGAGTTTCGAGCTGTTTCTTGGCTTTGGCCGCCGTCGAGCAGCGGATGGCGAAGTTCATGGTGGATGCCATTGTAAACTGAGCTCTGGGTTTCTTCTGAGGTCGGGCTAAGGAAGAGAAAGAAAAGTGGTCGGATGGAGAAACCGAGGGGTCTCTATTAGAATTTATAGGAATCCAAAAGGGGTTCTTGGTTCGTGAAGCGCTGGGTTTTGCAGCAATCAAGGGTTTAGGTGAACAGTGTTACCGTTTCGAATTGGGAAATTGTGATTGGCGAGGAAACGGTGCAACAGTCCAATTATTTAAAATTGCTGCGGATGGACCGGCGTTTTGGGCTAAGTCTCTCTTCTATTTCGTTAGACTCTCAATATCGGAGACTGGGGGGCAATGTTTGGGCCACAATTGGAATTTACGCCAATTGGGCTTTTACCCCGAGGCCCAGAGGGGTTTTGATTAAATCAGACCCATCAATTCATACTTTCCCGCCTCATTTAGGAAAGAGTATTCAAGGGGAGAGTATTAATTGGTTACCCAATCAGATTGGGGTTGTTTTGTAGCAATCCAATTACACGATATATGAATCTCCTTAAGTGATTAGGTGTAAATACTGATTGATATGATAAGGGATTGTTTTGATAGCAATCTATTAGAAAAGATATACTTGCCGAATCATGATGGATTCGCATCGGACTCGATTTGGCTTATCTCGGCATTAATGACTGTCAATCTTGACAATATTCGTTGGAGAGTGAGTTCCCTCAATCAAAAGGAAGTCTAGATCGCATTATATTCTTTACCGATTTGATTGGAGGCAAGATAAGGAAGGACACTCCTAGTGAATCTCGGAATCCGCCAGGCTGGAGTTTGCAGCCCTGGGGTTCCTCGATCTGTATAAATATAACTCTTCTAGCATCTAGGAAAGGGTTCTCAACCAAACACAAACAACCACAAGTTCTAGCGCAACGCTAACTTGCCAAAGCCTCTCCGGAGCAACTCACGCAACTCGCATCCGCCTTACGATCGATCTAATCTCGTACTTGTGCCGAGCGTTTGCTGAGCTTATCAAGTCAATCCGCTGCCCTCGGTAGCAATCGAGTCGTCACTCAGGTGACACACCCGTGGTCTTGGAAATAGCTCTGCTTTGCTTCTCCGGATCAGAGTAAGATCATCAATCCTCAGGGGGTTGGGAAGAAAATCCTGTTAGAGAGTTCTATTCAGGTCTTGTTCGAGCCCTGTACGCCGGCTTAGTCAGCGCCCGCGTAACAGTCGCTTGACCAGGAAGTCAGAGTCGATTGGGAGCAGACGAGGAGACTCGCCAGGTGTCGCACGCAGTCGAGTTGCACCACTCCAAAGGTGCTGGCACGCCTAAGCACACAGAAACACACGCGAGGAGCGCGTCTCCTCCAACCCCAGTGCTGACTGTTCGCCGGGTGTTGAATCTGCCACGAACACAAAGCATTGGAGTTTATGGGTGTATGTTGGGACTTTGCCGGGGATGTTGCGTATGATTCCAAGTCGGGACTCATTTACACGGCCTGTGCGGACGGGTGGATCAAACGAGTCACGTTAAACGAGTCGGTTGCGGACTCGGTGGTATATAGTACTGAGCAAACCATCTAAGGTGAAAAATTATGGTGCAGTATGGCTGTGAATTTGGAAGAAAATAATAATGCTTACACTCAACATCTTTCTTAACCACATGATCAAGTTAACTACCCATGCCATCATGTGTTGTTCTATACAAATAATTTAGCAAAACCTAATGTAATTTATGAGGTCAATGTCGAACGGCAATTAAAATGAAACTATGACTCTTCTCGATGAGTCATATAATTTTTCCTTGTGGATATAAAATAATCAAATGTCTTCGTCTGCACCCGCATTATTTTGACTAGAAAACAAAAGTTACCGAATCTGTTGGCATGGCTTGTCATCAGTAAGTGAGATTCAACTCCCATCTTATGTATTTCCACATTATAGACGTAGAAGTGTGTGTATAGTTTACGAAATCTCATGAAAGCTCTTTCATATGTTGATATATATCTTCTTGCTTTACGTGTGACACCACAATACGGCATTATCAAACAACCTTACCAGGTATATCCTCAAGCTTCGTCTTCTACATCCATATCCGACTATCTGCAGCGAGTCACCTCCATAACTCGTCAACCGATGCCCGAGTCAAACGTCGACTCACTTTCCTGTGCAACTCAAGCCTGTAGGAGATCAACATCTTCATCATGGCCTCTGAACTTTCTCCTCTTCTCCATACTAGTTCCGGTGGCGGTAGCTCTGCTAGTCCTCTACCAGCTCGACCCCTTCGACCCGGCTCCTCTGCCGCTTCACGAGTTGAGTGAGAAAGTCGCCGCTGCCCCAAGGCGTAGTGATCATATGCTCAAAGGTTCGGAGTTTCTAGGTGTTGGCGCTTTAACGGCGCCGGAAGACGTTGCTTATGATTCGAAGTCGGGACTTATTTACACTGGTTGTGCTGACGGGTGGGTCAAGCGAGTCACGTTGAACGAGTCGGCTGCTGACACAGTGGTGGAGAACTGGGTTAACACCGGCGGGAGACCACTCGGACTCGCTCACGGTCATAACGGTGAGCTGTTGGTGGCGGACACAGATAAGGTCAGCGTCACTGATCTGTCACCAACATGAATATTTAGGGTTAGGGGACCATAATTTTTATTTTCTACTTTTATCCAATAAACTTTCATTAATAATAGATTGTGAAGATATTGGCCATATTGACGTATAGTTTTTTTTTTTTCAATACTATTGTAAAGTTTGTTGTGAGTCTCTGTACCTAGGTAAAGGACGTGGGATACTGATCCTGGACATCTTATAATAATTTGAAATTCAATTAGAAAAATAAATAACCTATTCAGGAAAAAAATAGAAAAATAAAATTTATCTACTATTGCATATAATTTCCCACTATGTGCATCTCCCTATTTATTAACAAGCGCACACGTTTATTTATTTAATATTTTACACCTATTGAGTATGTTTATTTTTTTTATCGAACCTATTGAGTATGTTTTGTTCTAGTGTTTTTGTATGAAAAAACCACTTGTTTGATGTACATGTTATGTTATTATTAGTTGCCGGTTGATTTTCAGACACGTTGCAATTTGGGGACCAGAATGTCATTGTCACACAATGTAGTCCTCTTAAAGCATTTCCAGCAATGAAAGTCATATTTTAGTTAAATTTTAGTTAAAATAGCTAAAAATCATGAGGTTTTTATCCAAAACTACAATTTTGTGTTAATATTTATCAGTAGTAAGATTGTTTTTTAAAATTACCATTAGCAAGTTTCCACCCAAAACTAACAGAATTCGTTAACTCATAAATTACAAAATTAACCTCATAAATCAATACCACTGAGTCTCATAAATCAATACCATTGAGCCTCAGAAACCAAAATATTCTAATGCTACTGACCCTCATAAACTTTATCTCCTCTGTCTTCCGCCGCAATTCTAATGTTACTGACCCTCAGAAACTCCGCCGCCCTTCCAATATCACTGAGCCTCAAAAACTCCGCCGTCCTCCGCCCGCTCCAATACTAAAGAACCTCAGAAAATCCACATCCGCTGCGCTTCCAATACCACTGAGCCTTAGTAATCAAGATCTGAGCCAGATCTGATCAAATCTCAACCATAACCAACACACAAAGCAAAAAACCCACACACAAACCAACGCACAAACTCAGAGAGAGAGAGAGAGAGAGAGAGAGAGAGAGAGAGAGAGAGAGAGAGAGAGAGAGAGAGAGAGAGAGAGAGAGAGAGAGAGAGAGAGAGAGAGGAGCTGGTGAGGCTTCAGATTGGCGGCGGAGGAGGAGGAGAAGAGGCAGCGGCGGCAACCTCGAAGCGGCTCCAGAATCGGTTGGAGAGAGAGGCTAAGCTCGGGGGAGGAGGAGATTGGAGTCGGAGGAGAAGCCGGACCAGGATCGGCTGGAGAGAGAGAGGCGGCGAGGGAGTAGTCATTGGCGGCGGAGAAGGAGAGAGAGATGGAGACGGTGAGGACTGAGAGAGTGAAGGCCGGGCTGGGGGGGAGGAGGAGATTGGAGTCGAGCTTGCGGAGGAGATCTGGTCGATGCAGCGGAGGAGGAGATCGGAGTCGGCTCGCCTTCGAAGCGCCTTGCTTGGCTCCCCTCCTAGCGCCTCCTCGCGCCTCTATCCGCCGTCCTCTGCTCGTGTCTGATTAAGGTTACAAAATGAGACTGAAAATGATAGTATAGATAGGATGACATTATTGTGATTTTTGACGTTTTTAGGGGTAGTTATGTTTTATATTTGGATGAACTGACTTCTGTTACTGTTAATTTTTGGAGTGTATGGTATAAAAAAGTTAGGTCTTGCTATTGGTAAATATCACTACAAAATTGTAGTTTTAGGTAATTATGTAAAAAATCATTTTGGCTAGACATTTTAGACATACGTCTGTATCAGTTCTCTCATATGAAGTACGGATACGGATACGGACACGATTCGATACGCGGACACGAGAAAATGAAATTTTTTTAGACACGGACACGTGGTGGACACGTTAATTAAATATTATTTTTAATATATATATATATATATATATTTTTCCCCAGCTGACTCTCTCTTTCTCTTTCTTTCTCTTCCTCTTTCCCCGAGACTCTCCTTCCTTTCTCTTTCTTTCTCTCTCTCTCCTTCCTCTTTCTTTCTCTCTCTTTCTCTTCCTCTTTCCCCGAGACTCTCCTTCTTTCTCTTTTTCCTCTCTCTTTCTTTTCCTCTTCCTCTCTCTCCGGCCGACTCCCCTCACTGCCCAGAACCCCGGCGACCTCTACATGGCTGGATTGGCCGCTGCCTCCCTCTCCAACCACCTCCGCGACCTCCTCCTCAGATCACACGTCCTCCACCTCCAGTGCCTCTCCTCCCTCGGCTCTCCTCATCCCTCATCGCCTCTCCTCCCTCGCCTCTCCCACCCCGCGTGTCCAACCCCATCTCGCGTGTCCAAGACGTGTTCGAATTACAGTTCGCGTGTCCGAATTACAGTTCGCGTGTCCTACCGTATTTAGGCGTATTTAAGCGTGTCCGTGTCCGATACGTGTCTGACACGCGACACGCCAGTACAAGAACGTGTCCGTGCTTTATAGGTTCTCTCTATTTTAGTTTGATTTGAAATTAAAATATTTATTAAATAAATAAAAAGTAGTTTAAATGTATATATAAATTATTTATAATTACATTATATGGAATGTATTAAATTTAAATGTTTTAGCTTTTAGCTATCACGCTCTCTAAATTTGGCTAGAGAGATAGCTAAAAAATAACATAGAGTTATAAATAGAGAGTTTGATATAACTGTTATTTTTCACAAAAAAAACTAAATATACTCTCCAAAATAGTTAAGGAGCTATAATAGAGAGTCTGCTGAACATGTTCTTATATCCTTTCAAAATAGAAATACAATATATATATATATATATATATATATATAGGATAATTTTCAAATACGGACGTCCGTATTTTAGTTAAGATACGGATGTCCGTTTTTCCCCCATTTCCCGACCGAATTTCATCAAACTTCCTTCTAGACTTATCTAGATCATGTTGTGTAGATCATCCCTGCAAAATTTCAGCCAATTTGGTGATCGTTAAGGCCCTCAAAATCAAAAAACAAACCGGACGGTCTAAATCGGCCCGGTTTTGATATACTTTAGAAAAACTGAAGTTTGAGGGCCTTAACGATCACCAAATTGGCTGAAATTTTGCAGGGATGATCTACACAACATGATCTAGATAAGTCTAGAAGGAAGTTTGATGAAATTCGGTCGGGAAATGGTGGAAAAACGGAAATCCGTATTTTAGCTTAAAATACGGACGTCCGTATTGTAGACGGACTGTATATATATATATATATATATATATATATATATATATATATATATATATATATATATATATATATATATAAACAACAACAAAAAATTCTTCTTTGTTAGTGAGGGAAAAAAAACAGTGAAAAAAACTGTTTCTTCAGTGTTCATAGTTGATAGACATTTTTAAAGCTTAAAAGTGATGTTTTTGTGATTGTGGGTTCATAGACTGGGGATTCCTCTTTGTATTATATATTAATGTTTCCTAGTTTCATGTTTGGGTCCCTTTTAATTGTGCCGGTTCAATTTTTCATTTTAATAAAAAAAATATGGGAACATAAATCAGGGACTACTGAGAATAAATGAGGCTGGAGAAGTGGAGCTGCTGACTGATGAGGCTGAGGGTGTAAAAATCAAGTTTACAGATGCTGTAGATGTAGCAAAAGATGGCATGATTTACTTCACAGATGCGTCGTTTAAATACAGCTATAAGGACTTCATTTGGGACGTTTTAGAGGGCAAACCCCATGGAAGATTACTCAGTTATGATCCAACAACCAAAGAGACGAAAGTGCTTGTCCCCGACCTCTACTTTGCTAATGGAGTTGCAGTGTCTCCGGATCAGAGTTTTGTGATCTTCTGTGAGACTGTCATGTATATTGTTCTCACCCTCATGTGAAGTGTTTGGACTTGTGCTTTTGTTCTAACAGGAACAAAGTTTTTGACTGTTAAATGGTTGATATTGCAGGAGAAGATGTAAAAAGTACTACCTGCAAGGCGAGAAGAAGGGAAACGTAGAGAACTTCATTGACAACTTGCCGGGCACGCCTGATAATATCCGATATGATGGGGAAGGCCATTACTGGATTGCATTCTCTACGGTAAACTCATTTTCTTTCTCTTCTAGACAAGGAGAGCATTGTGAGAGCTTCATGCATTCTAATTTGGATGCAAATGACATGAGTTAAAAGGATCGTTTCGATTGTTCTTCTATTATGAATGAAAAACAGAAAGCAGCTTATTCATAGTTCATTGACATGTTTTTGCCGAATTGGCAGGAGATTACAGTTTCTTGGGATCTAGCACTCAGGTACCCTTTTATTCGAAAATGGCTAGCAATCATGGAGAAGTATACAGCAGGCAAACCACACATGGAGAAAAATTCTGGTGTGATGGCTGTTAGTATGGAAGGCGAACCTATTGTCCACTACTTTGATCCTGGTTTATCACTCATTTCAAGTGGGGTGAAGATTGGAAACTACCTATACTGTGGTTCGATTATCTATCCGTACATTATCCGCTTTGATCTGCAACAGCATCCTGCACAGGCAACTACATGAGCTTCAGGCACCCAAAAAGACCATCCATAATGGACTAATGCATTATTCCTCTTGCTGTGTAACTTCAGGATAAATGGAATAGTAAATTATTTAGTAGCGCTTTGTTCATAGCTAGAACTTCCTTGTATAAGACTTGTTATAGCTCATTCAAAAGAGGCTACCCAAGACCTTTGCTTTTTCTCTGAGAATGAACTTTTGTGTCTTTCCTGTTGCAGTCTTTGGTATATCATCAAAAATGACTGTTGTTAACATAAGTCATGAATATTGTGTAATATTATGTAATTAATACTTTCATGTTCTGTATATGGTAGTACAGTTGGTAGTACAGTGTAGTACGTAGTACATCTTGTATTCTCTTTATATAGCCTCCAATGTGAGATGAATAATACATCAGAAAATTATTCTCCCAAATTGTGTTATATTCAACTTGGTATCAGAGCAAAGATCCGAAATGACTTTGTCTCTTTATTTTCCGCTGCAATTCTTCGTCTGACGTTGGTTCTCTGTCAGACGTGTGAAGAATATTGTCTTCTTCCGACTAAACCCCATTGTTAGGGTTTTGTTGATCTTTTCCTAATTAGATCATTCGGTTTTTTGTCCGGTGTTGGTTTTCTTAGCCAGACAATTTGCCGACAACAGAGTCGTCGGCAAAGAAGACCTTGCTCTCTGCACACGTTGGCCGACAACCTTCTTGTCGGCAAAGAAGCCTTGCTTTCTGCACACTTTGGCCGACAACCTTCTTGTCGGGAAAGAAGCCTTGCCTAGTTTCGCCTTCTTGTCAGGTCGAGCCGCCGTTCACTTCTCCTCACCGGCGCTTCTTTGCTGTTCTCCAGGAGATCGAGGATCTCTTTAGTCTGGGTGTCTAGTCTCTGGTGTTTCTCCGGCATCCTCTACTCCCTGGCGTGCCTCGTCTCCGGTCACACTTCGGCATCTTCGGCTCTATCCGGCATCCTCTACTCCCTGGCGTCTCACGCATCTGCTCGGCATCTCCCCGGCGTCTCATACATCTCCGGCACGCATCTCCGGCTCTCCTCCGTCTCTCGGTGTCTCCCCTCTGCTCGACCCGTTTCCAGATTATCAGTCCAGCCCGACCCGATTCAGCTCGGCCCGACCCGGTTCTGCTTGGCCCGACTCGATCCTGCTCGGCCCGACCCGATTCCTGCTGCTCCTTGTTGTCCGACCCGCTCCGGAAGAATGTCTCGGGTGTATGTTGGAAATTTGGGTTCTTGGATTTCAGAAGGAGAACTCGAAAATGAGTTCCGTGGTTTCGGAATTTTCAGAAGAATATGGGTTGCAAAAAGGCCACCGGGTTATGCTTTCATCGATTTTGTGCGTAGTAAAGATGCAGAGAATGCTGTTTATGAGTTAGATGGCAAGAATGGCTGGAGAGTTGAGTTCTCACATAAATCTATACATGCGGTTGGTCAATACTGCAACAATGGTAATATTTTCATACCTAATCTGACTCCCGCATGTGGTAAGATCGGTATGACTTTAAAAGTTTCTCGCTTTGTTGGTTCTGATACGTGAATTATTGATTCTGGTGCCTCGGATCATATGACTTATGATAATTCTCATTATATTACTGATTTGTCTCCTCCACCCGTGTCATATGTCACTAATGCTAATGGTGAAGCTTTTCCTGTGTTAGGGATAGGGTCAGTCTGTGTTTTAACTCTTCATAATGTTCTATATGTACCTGACCTGTCACACCATCTGATATCTGTTCCTCAGTTAAATACTGAGTCTCGATGCTCTATAACCTTTTTTCCCATGTATGTGATTTTTCAGGATCTTCTCACCAGGGAGATAATTGGTCGGGGGGACTTGAGGGGCAGATTGTTTCACCTGGATCAGACGTATGCGGGAGAGAAACCAGGAGCACCGTCACGCACTGCTCTGACTGCAAGTTCAAATCAGCTAAGTGAAATTTGGTTATGGCATCGTCGATTGGGGCATTCATCTTTCCATGTTATGAAAAAATCCATGCCATCTCTGTTTTTTGGTGTGGAAGAGTCATCCTTGCGCTGTGAAACATGTGTTCTTGCTAAGAGCCATCGTTCTACCTATTCTCCGAGTTCCTCCAAGAGTAGTATCCCTTTTGAATTGATTCATTCTGACGTTTGGGGACCTTCTAAAGAGCCTACGGCCATGGGTATGAGGTATTTTGTGACTTTTATTGAT
Organism: Potentilla sterilis; assembly: GCA_963682095.1. Lineage (NCBI taxonomy): Eukaryota > Viridiplantae > Streptophyta > Magnoliopsida > Rosales > Rosaceae > Potentilla > Potentilla sterilis. The sequence continues at coordinate 42,364,455 of OY821764.1, forward strand.
GATTGCACAAGGTTGACATGGGCTGTTCTTCTTAAAACCAAAGATGAAGTCTTTCCGGCATTTCAAGCCTTTTATTCCAATGTCCAAACACAATACCATGCCACAATTAAAGTTCTTCGGTCTGATAATGGGGGGGGGGGGGGGGGGGGGAATATGTCAACCATACATTTCAGGAGTTTTTTCAAACACATGGGATTGTTCATCAAACAACGTGTCCTTACACACCTGAACAAAATGGGGTATCTGAAAGGAAAAACAGGCATCTTCTTGAAATGGCTCGTTCCATCATGTTTAGTGCCCATTGTCCTAAGAACCTTTGGGGTGATGCTGTCAAAGCTTCTGCTCATCTTATCAATCGCCTTCCATCTAGTGCTCTTCAAGGAAAATGTCCAGTTCAGGTTCTTGCATCTTATGTCTCTCTTCCTTCCTATCATAATTTACCTGCCCGTGTCTTTGGTTGTGTGGCTTTTGTTCATGTCCCTAAGAGCCAGAGATCGTCTAAATTAGATCCTCGGGCGATCAAGTGTGTGTTTGTTGGTTATGAAAGCCATAAAAAGGGGTACAAGCTATGCAGCACGGACACGAGTTCGAGTGTCCAATACGGACATAATTCGATACGAAGACACGTCAAAATCAATTTTTAGTCGGACACGGACATGCGGTGGACACGTTAATTAAATAATATTATATATATAATTAAAAAAAAAATACATAAACAATTACAGAACAATTACAAACCATTCCTTGTATAAATCATACCTTACTGGCTGTTTCAGTGACCGTTTTAACTTCCAACTCCTTTTTATCTGAGCTTGTTGCTGGCTTCAAGAAATTCTTAAAATTAATCTTTCGAATCCGAAGAGGTTTCTTTTATCAGATGGAACCACTTCTTATGTGATTTATTTGGATTTCTGTCGCTAATGGCAATTGCAAGGTCAGTGGGAAAGAGGTCTTGGAGCACAAAGGCATGCAAGACTGTTGTTATGAAGAGAGCAGTGACCACAAGCGTGGCAATGATTGATAGTATGACTGCCAAAGCTTGAGTTGCTATATTCGTCACTTCATTCGAATACCTGATGGTTGCAATGGCTGCACCAGTCATTGGGAAAGTGTATGCCCACCATGCCAATGAGAACCTGTTTGAATTGATGTTAGAAAATAATTTGATGTACAAACTAAAAGGAATTCTTTCGGTACTCGAGAACTAATGAAATTGATGATATCTTACTTGAATCCTCGGAAAAAATTGATTCGGACTACCTTTACAAGCAGAAAAAAAAAGGCAGAAAAGAATGTAATCCAGAACAATAGCAGAACAATTCCAGAACAATCCATGTAATCCAGAACAATAGCATAACAATTCCAGAACAATACCAGAAGCATTACAAACCATTCCATGTAATCCAGAACAATTACAGAACAAGAACAAGATTTGTGAAGTATTGTGGACATACCAGAAACTGACGACAGAGGGAGGAGCGGAGCGGAGGACCGAAGCGGGGGCGAGGAGTGGAGAACCCGAGCGGAGAAGATGATAACAGAGCAGATGCAGATCGATACACTGGAGCGGGAGAGGGAGCGAAGCGGAGAAGGACTGGAGATGAGGAGCAGAGGAGTGGAGGAGGAGCCGAGCGGGAGCGGGAGAGGAGCAGAGGAGCCGAGCGTAGCGGAGGTGAGGAGCGGAGGAGATGACCGGAGATGAGGACCGGCGCGGAGGGGAGGAGGAGAGGAGAGCGGAGCCCAGAAAAATCAAGGATCGGTTTGGACGAATGAGGAAATCGAGCCCTAACCCCCAATTCAGTGAGCTAAAAGACCAAAATGCCCCCGTGTCCAACCCATCTGGCGTGTCTAAAGCGTGTCCAATATTGAATTCGCGTGTCCGGCTGTTTTATGGTGAATTGCTTCGTATCCGTGTCCAGATCGTGTCAGACACGCGACACTCCTCCTTCCTTGCGTGTCTGTGCTGCTTAGGGTACAAATGTTATCATCCACCTACCAGAAAATACTATGTCACTATGGATGTTACTTTCTTTGAGGACATGAGCTATTTTTCCTCGGATGATCCAGCCCTTCAGGGGGAGCATTCATACTTTGAAGAGCTGTATCATGGTGAGGGGGAGCAAACAAGAGTAGAAGTCTCAGTACCAGCAGCACCAAAAGTGACAGAAGCTCAACCAGAGGTAGAAGTCTCAGTACCAGCAGCACCAAAAGTGACAGAAGCTCAACCACAGGTAGAAGCCCCAGACATCCATGTTCCAGGAATTGAACAAATAACTGAGAGCACAACAGATGTAGAAGATCAATCTGCCCCTCCAGCCATCACTCATACCCCTGATCCTCAACTCCCTACTGTAGAAGATCAATCATTTGAGGTATGTCCTTCCACTAACCCTAGTAGTATTGAGCCTAATAGTGAACAATATGTATTACCTAACAGGTCTACTAGAGGTCATCCCCCCAAAAGATATGAGCCTAGTTTACAAGCCAAATCAAAATATCCAGTAGCCAACTATATGTCTACTAGGAGATTATCAAAGTCATATGAATCATTTGTGAATCAAATATCTGCTGTATCAGTACCTAACAAAGTGCAGGATGCGTTGAGTGATCCAAAGTGGAGGAAAGCAATGGAGGAGGAGATGGAAGCATTACAGAAGAACAATACTTGGGAGCTTGTATCTCCACCACATGGAAAGAAGGTTGTGGGATGCCGCTGGGTGTTTACAGTAAAGCATAATCCAGATGGGTCAGTAAGCGGGTATAAAGCACGCTTAGTAGCAAAGGGATTCACTCAGACATATGGCATAGACTATGATGAGACTTTTGCACCTGTTGCAAAGATGAACACTATTCGGGTATTGCTTTCTTTTGCTGCTAGCTTAAACTGGCCTCTTAAACAATTTGATGTCAAGAATGCATTCCTTCATGGAGAACTTACAGAGGAAGTGTATATGGACCTTCCACCTGGATATGTAGCTGCTTCTCCAGGTAACTTCGTATGCAGATTAGAAAATCTTTATATGGTCTTAAACAATCACCTCGTGCTTGGTTTGGAAGGTTTTCACAATTCATGAAAAAGATTGGTTACAAACAGAGTAATTCAGACCACACATTGTTTCTCAGACACCAACATGGGAAGGTAACTGCTTTGATTATATATGTTGATGATATGGTAGTTACTGGTAATGATACGGTTGAGATAGATAGATTACAGAAACAGCTAGCCACAGAATTTGATATGAAGGATCTGGGTACACTCAAGTACTTCTTGGGCGTTGAAGTAGCCAGGGGGAGTGAAGGAATCTATCTGTGCCAGCGGAAGTATGTCCTTGATCTACTGACAGAAACATATATGTTGGATTGTACTCCAATTGACACTCCTATAGAGCAGAATCATCGATTAGCAGAGTATCCTGATCAGGTGCCTACCGACAAGACTCGTTATCAGAGATTAGTTGGACGCCTGATTTATTTGGCACATACCAAACCAGATGTTGCGTATGCAGTAAGTGTAGTAAGTCAGTTCATGCATAATCCAAGTGTGGACCACATGGATGCTGTTGTGAGGATTTTGAGATACTTGAAGTCAGCTCCAGGTAGAGGAATAATGTTCTCTAAACATAACAACATTCTTGAGGTTAGTGGTTTCACAGATGCAGATTGGGCTGGAAATATTACTGATAGGAGGTCAACATCGGGTTATTTTACCTTTGTGGGAGGTAATTTGGTTACATGGAAGAGTAAGAAGCAGAAGGTTGTAGCTCGATCAAGTGCTGAGGCTGAGTATAGAGGTATGGCTCATGGCGTGTTTGAATTGTTATGGTTGAGAAATCTACTACGTGATTTGGGTGTTAAGTTGCCAAATGCAATGCGGTTATATTGTGACAACAAAGCAGCTATTGACATTTCACAGAATCCAGTACAACATGATCGTACTAAACACGTAGAGGTGGATCGTCATTTCATAAAAGAAAAGTTAGACGCCAAGATTGTTAGCTTCCCGTTTGTTCCTACTGAAGAGCAGCTTGCAGATGTACTCACTAAAAGAGTTTCCAGAAAGGCCTTTCATGACTCATTAAGCAAGTTGGGCATGGTTGATGTGTATGCGCCAACTTGAGGGGGAGTGTTAACATAAGTCATGAATATTGTGTAATATTATGTAATTAATACTTTCCTGTTCTGTATATGGTAGTACAGTTGGTAGTACAGTGTAGTACGTAGTACATCTTGTATTCTCTTTATATAGCCTCCAATGTGAGACGAATAATACATCAGAAAATTATTCTCCCAAATTGTGTTATATTCAACTACTGTCCGGGGAGCCATGTAATGAGGCATATGATCGCGGCAGAACTCAATTCGTTCTTCTGCATTCACATTAAAACCCTCCTTCAATTTCACAAATGCACAAGGAGTTTGCCCCCAATGATTATCAGGCCTTGCAACAACTGCAGCCTCAAGAACTGCTGGATGGCTAAATAAAACTGTTTCAACCTCAACTGTGCTTATGTTCTCTCCCCCAGATATAATCACATCCTTCAAACGGTCCTTGACTTCGATATAGTTATCAGAATGTTTCACAGCTAAATCCCCACTTCTAAACCATCCACCTCTAAATGCTTCCTCTGTGGCTTTCAAGTCTTTGAGATAACCACTCATCACAGTGTTTCCCCTGAACATAATTTAACCGATCGTCTTGCCATCAGGCGGTACACTTTCCATAGTGACGGGATCTTTTATGTCAACCTCTTCTAAACAAACATGCTGCACCCCTAGTCGAGCTTTAAGCTTTGGTCTGTCATCCAAAGGCAGAGAGTCCCACTCAGGTTTCCATGAGCAATAGGTCCCTGGACCATAAGTCTCTGTGAGACCATACAAGTGATTCACCCCAAACCCCATCTCTTCCATCTTGAACAAGATCTGCGGTGGTCGAGGTGAGCCACCTGTCATTACTTCCACCTTGTGAGGAAGTGGCCTTCGGTCACTCTCTGGTGAATTAACAATCATGTTCAGCACTGTTGGTGCCCCTCCCATGTGTGTCACATTGTGTAGAGCAATGTTGTCGAATATGCCTTTCGGAGTGACTTTTCTGAGGCAAATGTTAGTACCACCCTGAACAGCCAAACCCCAAATGAGGCACCATCCGTTGCAATGAGACATAGGCACAGTCCTGTTCGTGGCGGATGTAGCACCCAGCGAACAGTCAGCACTGGGGTGTGTGTTTTTGTGTGCTTAGGCGTGCCAGCACCCTTGGAGCGGTGCAACTCGACTGCGTGCGACCCCCTGGCGAGTCTTCTCGTCTGCTCCCAATCGACTCTGACTTCCTGATCAAGCGACTGTTACGCAGGCGCTGACTAAGCCGGCGTACAGAGCTCGAACAAGACCTGAATAGAATTCTCTAACAGGATTTTCTTCCCAACCCCTTGAGGATTGAGGATCTTACTTTGATCCGGAGAAGCAAAGCAGAGCTATTTCCAAGACCACGGGTGTGTCACCGGAGTGACGACTCGATTGCTACCGGGGGTAGCGGACTGACTCGATAAGCTCAGCAAAACGCTCGGCACAAATACGAGATTAGATCGATCGTATGGCGGAGGCGAGTTGCGTGGGCTGCTCAGCAAAGCGCTCGGCACAAGTACAAGATTAGATCGATCGTATGGCGAAGGCGGGTTGCGTGAGTTGCTCCGGAGAGGCTTTGGCAAGTTAGCGTTGCGCTAGAACTTGTGGTTGTTTGTGTTTGGTTGAGAACCTTTTCCCAGATGTCAGAAGAGTTATATTTATACGGACCAAGGAACCCTAGGGCTGTAAACTCCAGCCTGGCGGATTCCGAGACTCACCAGGAGTGTCCTTCCTTGTCTTGCCTCCAATCAAATCGGCAGAGATACTATTGGAAGTATGGTTGATGTTGAAGTCTTGCAGTTTGGAGCAACACGTCATGACCTTGCTTGTTATGCTTCTGTTACTGTTCGGCTTCTGTCACTGTGCAGTATGGCCGGTTCCTCTAAAAACTTCCTCAACGCATGGCGCAGCATGGTGCAGCATGGCTTGTAGTTGTTAGTGGTTGATAGCCTAGCGTGTGTATCATAGCATTGCTATGTTGCTTCTCAACTTCAACAGATATCTTGTCTAATGGATTGCTACCAAAACAATCCCTTATCATATCAATCAGTATCTACACCTAATCACCTAAGGAGATTTGTATATCGTGTAATTGGATTGCTACGAAACAACCTCAATCTGATTAGGTAGCAACTCACGTTCTCCCTCCAAACCCACTTCCGTAAATAAGGCGGGAAAACATGAATTGATGGGTCTGACTTAGTCAAAACCCCTCTGAGCCTCGGGTTAAAAGCCCAATTGAAATAAATTCCAATTGTGGCCCAAACAAGTCCATAGATAAACCTGCATTGAGCCTATTCCGTGAAGCAAAACTGTGGCCAGTGAATTGAGATAAGCGCCACGGTGACTATAGACAACCCCTTTCGGCCTGGAGGTTGTAGCAGAGGTGTAATTCACACTGATAGGATCCCATTCACTCTTTGGTCTCCTAATCTCAAATCCACTATTTCCGCTCTCTAAAAGACTTTCATACTCATAAGTTGGTTCTGTTTCTGAAGTAAAGCTGGTAGATGACTCGTTAGAATCAGCAATTACAACTACAATTGGCGATTTTGAATCAACTTTTTCAGCAAGTAATTCAAGTGCTCCATCAACAATTCCAAGTAATTGGTGATCCACAAATATGATTTTAGCTTCAGAATGACTAAGAAGAACTGATATCATAGCTGAATCCTGGCGAGTATTTAGTGTACAAAGAACTGCCCCAGCCATTGGAGCTGCGAAATGAAGCTCATGCATAGCTGGCACATTTGGGGCCAAAGTTGCAACCTGAACAAAACATGAATATTCAAACATAGATCAATAAGTTTCAATTGGGGTAGTTATGAAAACACTAAGAAGGATCGAACTAATATACTAGAAGGAAGGAGATTGAAGAAAAACAGAAACAAAGAACACAATGATGTAACTATAGTGGAAATCTCATAAGAGATAAAAACCACTACGAGACTTGTTAAAGTAGTCCACACTTCGATCAATCCAGTATGTTGGAATTCCGTTTACAGAAATTCAAGTAGAGATGTTCAACACAATCTCTTTACAAGCATATATCAAAACTAACTTGAACAGCAATTTAATCCTGTAAACTAGCCTAGACAATTCCAACAGATGATCTGACTTGCACGAAGGAGCACTCCAAAGATCTGAGATCCTGCAATCAGTAAATCACACAAGTGATATATGATCAGGAAGATGAGTTAAACAATTTGTCTAAGACAAAGAAATGTTCACAAGAACAATGGTTATCAATCTGCTATGTAAAAAGCCACCCACTTAGTAACTGAGCAGATGTATATATATACACAAGTAATCCCTTTAATCAGTGCAAAAATAATTGCAACAGATTGCAATTAGAATCTAATCTTTCCTTAAGCTGCAACACAAATTTATAGCACAAAGTCAACCAATAAGAAAAGGAAAACCAATAACCATAAATGCAGAGAAAGAAATAATAAGGAAACAGTTAATAGAAAGAAATTCTGAAATCAGAAAACTGATAAGGACACCCAAGAGGATTCCTAGTAGAACTAGGAAAGGTTGTGTTAAGTATCAAACAAAACACACAGCTTACAAACTCCCCCTTTGATGCTTCACACAACCTGAAAAGACAGCAGCAAACATCCAGCAGAAAATCACTAAGAAAGGGAGAATCAGTTTCCATCATTTTTGACCCTTTCTTAGAGAAACAAAAATAACTAAGTTTCAAAGATAAAAACGAGTAATGAGTTCAAAGTAAACAAAACTTGAAACATAATAAGTCTGATGCTTATGCATCATTACAAACCAAAACCAAAAAATAAAAAGTTCAGCAGAGTTAAAAAAAAAAAAAAAAACAGCACAGCAGGCAGGTCTTTTACTCCCCCATTGTGGAAGCATCACGCATTCTCCCAACCCTTAGACGCATTGGAACCCCAAGCTTGCGAAGTTGCAGCAGCCGCAGCCAACTCCTTCTCATGCTGTCTCTGAATGGCCTCGTCCCAGAGATTAGGCTTAGGAGAGGAAGGAGAGGGGCCAGGATCTGGGGAGCACATAGGACTCGGGATAGGAGAAGGAATTGTAACAGAGAGAGAGTCAAGTCTGGAGTGAACATTTAGAACCGAGTCAACCAGAAGACCAATGGTGGAGTTCAACCGATCCAAGCGACGTTCAATCTCAAGAAACTTTTGTTCCAGACGGTTGCCAGTGAATTCCTGAGAGTGCTGAAGCCGAGAGAGAGATGCAAGAACATGATCAGGGCCTTGGCGAGACGAGCCAGCAGTAGAGTTAAGAGCATGCAAGGAATTGAATCTGGGATCTTCAAGATTAACAGAATGAACATTGATATTTGCCCTGCGCTCAGCATCACGACGCCTCTGAAGTTCACCAACACGAGTGGGATAAAAAGTACGAGCCATGATCAAAAAACTGCACACTTAGAGGAAAAACGTGAGATCTTATAAAACAGAAAAGAAGAAGATGATATGACTACTGATCAGAAGTTATCCTTATATAGAGAAGAGAAACCCTAACACACAGAACCAACAAGGAAGAGAATGCCTACAGAATGTGAAAAGATACATATCATAAATAATATGTAACTTCAAGGGGAAAAAATCAAGAGAGAAGCGGAAGCGAAACCAATTTGTAATAAATACAGAATATACACAATATTTAGACTCAAATCACGATATTGCATGGAATGGAACATGGAGAGAATCTCGAGAGAAATCTTTTTCAAACATTTTTACCATTCTGCATTTAAGCTAACAAACATCACTCCCCCTTGTAACAACCATTCTGACATTCTTTTAAAGTCACATTTTTGCATCTTGACAATTGTCAAGATCAGACAGTAATACATCCTCCAGAATGACCAGATCATTTCTGTTTCTCACCTACAAAATCGATTAGAGCATAACCAATAGAGTAGTTACTTTAGAAACAACCTGGTCTTTTTAAATTGTTCAAGGAATTTTATGAGACATTTTTCAAACAGTAATCCTTTTTCAACTCCAACAGACAGAAAGAACAAAGAACTCTCGAGATTTAGTAGATCCCACATCCATACAGTACAGTGAAAATGAGATAGATGAGCAAATTCACACATAACAAATAATTCATTACTGAACCATTTATCAAACATTTGACAAACTCATTACTCCAAGAGCATTTCTGAGAGTAATGAATCTATCAGCATCCAAAGCTTTAGTGAATATATCAGCAAGTTGATTTTCAGTAGAGACAAAGCTTAATTCCAGAATATCTCTTTCAACCAGATCACGAATGAAATGATACCTTAAGTCAATGTGTTTGGTCCTTGTGTGTTGTACTGGATTTTTTGAAATGTTGATGGCACTAGTGTTGTCACAGAAAATTGTAAGTGTGCCTTGAGAGAGACCATAGTCTTCCAACATGTGCTTCATCCATAACATTTGAGTACAACAACTACCAGCAGCAATATATTCAGCCTCAGCAGTAGATAAGGAGATGCAATTTTGTTTTTTGCTGTGCCAAGCAACAAGATTCGTACCAAGAAAGAAACATCCACCAGATGTGCTTCGTCTGTCTTTAAGATTGCCTCCCCAGTCAGCATCAGAAAAGCCTGCAATTTCTGCATTTGTCTCACAAGAATAAAAAATTCCACAATCTAGTGTAGAAGAAACATAACGAATGATGCGTTTGGCAGCTTCAAGATGAGATTCTTTGGGATCAGACTGAAATCTGGCACATATTCCTACACTGAAACAAATGTCAGGTCGACTGGCAGTAAGATAAAGCAAGCTTCCAATCATACTTCGATAAAGCTTCTGATCAACTTGTTTCCCTTCCTTATCCTCACTAAGCTTAAGAGTAGTGCTCATAGGAGTTAGAATAGATTTTTTCTGTTTCAAGTCAAGACCAAATTTCTTGACAAGATTTTCTGCATATTTAGTTTGACACAGGAATATGCCACTTTCTGATTGTGAAACTTGAAGACCAAGAAAATAATTTAAGCCCCCTACCATGGACATTTCAAATTCATTTTCCATAATACTTTGAAACTGTTTAGCAAGTTTATCACATGTTGATCCAAAAATAATATCATCTACATAAACCTGTGCAATAACCAAATCATTACCAGACCTTCTTATGAAGAGAGTTTTGTCAACAGAACCACGAGAGTATCCTTTCTCCATCAGATAGCAGGAAAGTCTATCATACCAGGCTCGAGGAGCTTGTTTGAGACCATATAAGGCTTTCTGCAATTTGTACACATAATCAGTATAGTGAGGGTCAATGAATCCTTTAGGCTGTTCAACATAAACTTCTTTATCGATATTTCCATTCAAAAAGGCAGTTTTTACATCCATCTGATGTAACTTGAACCTGAAATGACAAGCAAGAGATAACAGTAATCTAACAGATTCAAGTCTAGCAACAGGAGCAAAAGTTTCATCGTAATCTAGACCCTCAATTTGTGAATACCCCTGTGCAACTAATCTTGCTTTATTTCGAATTATATTCCCCTTTTCATCACTCTTATTCCTGTAAATCCATTTTGTACCAATGATGTTGCATTTATCAGGTCTAGGAACAAGTTTCCACACATTGTGCCTACTAAACTGATTTAGCTCATCCTGCATAGCACAAATCCAATCACTGTCAGATAATGCTTCAGTAATATTTTTTGGTTCAAAAGCAGACACAAAACCCAAGTTGTTAATGGCTTTCATTTTAGTTTTGTTAGTGATAACAAAACTCAAGAAGACATTAGTGGAATTTGCTACTTCAGTTGCATTAGTTTGAGGAACAGATTGTCTTCTCGTGACAATGCCATCATTTATTCCCCCAATAATGTCTTTAGAGGAGTGATCCCTAAGAACCTGTTTATGACCTTGTCTGATTTTGGAATGATCACCATATACAGAATCCTCATCCTCAGAAAGTCCTGTTGGAGGTTGATCAGAATTTGTATCTGGTGGTGAGGGTTTGTACAGTGGAAATATTTCATCACAAGCATCAACCTGTCTAACAAAAGCATCATCCACAGCAACATTGAAACTTTCAGTAATATTTTTAGTGGTCCTATTATACACTCGATAAGCCCTGCTGTTTAAAGAATAACCAAGAAAAACTCCTGGATCACTTCTGGAATCAAATTTAGCAAGATGCTCTCTATCTTTATAAATGTAACAGGGACTACCAAAAACATGAAAATGTGCAACATTAGGAATTTTTCCTTTCCATAGTTCATATGGAGTTTTGTCAGTTCCATGTCGTAGAAAAACCCTATTGCTTGTGTAACAAGCAGTGCTTATAGCTTCAGCCCAGAAAACAGGTCTAATACCAGCAAAATGTAACATAACTCTAGCCATTTCAAGCAAAACTCGATTTTTTCTTTCCACAATGCCATTTTGCTGAGGAGTAATGGGAGCAGAAAATTCATGAAAAATGCCTTGTTCATAACAAAAATTGGAGAAAGCAGAGTTTTTAAATTCAGTACCATTATCAGACCTGATCCTGGTGATTTTAAGACCAGCAGACCTTTTTTCATTCCCAAGTTGTAAGCTCAGTCCAAGAAAAGAATCAAAAGTTTCACTCTTATCTTTAAGAAAATTTACCCAAGTGAACCTAGTAAAATCATCAACAACAACCAGTATGTAGCTTTTACCTCCATAACTCTCAGGTTCAGCAGGACCAACAAGATCCATATGAAGAAGTTCCAAAGCACAGGTGGTATTCTTTGCATTCAGTACTTTGTGTGGGGATCTGGTGAGTTTTCCGAGTTTGCAGCCATTGCAAAACTGAGAAGATTTACCAGACAGTTTAGGTAGACCCCTCACACATTGCTTAGATGAGAGATTCAGCAAATCCTGAAAGTTGACATGACCCATACGTCTGTGCCACAAGGTTAGAGTTTCTTCTGCATTAGAGCTTATTAAACAGGAATTATCATCAGATGAATTTTCAGCATAAACATGATAGCAGTTATCAGATGCCCTTGTTCCACTCATAATCAGATTATTGTTAGTGTCAAGAACAATGCATCTTTTCTTATTGAACCAGATGTCTTCATGGTCATCTGCCAGCTGACTTACACTGATTAAATTTGCTGTTAATCCTTCGACATAATAGACATTTTTAAGTTCAGGTATATTTGAAGTTTTAACAGTACCCTTTCCCAGTACTTTAGCTCTCCTTCCATCACCAAAAGTGACTTTTCCAGAGGTGAATTCACTATCAAAGTAAACAAACCAATTCATATCACCTGTCATGTGTCTAGAACAACCACTGTCCATGTACCATAGATTTGGATTTTTTGTTGTTAAAGCAGTAAAAGCAACAAGGCAAGTGGCAACAGTAGGTTCCTCTTCTGAATTAAACCTAGAAAATAGACAAACATCTTCATCATCAGTAAAAGTAAGTTTTTCAACTTTTCTCCAGCTTTTACTGTTACTCCCTTGAGTATTTAGATTGTCAAATTTGTTTGTCAGATTTTGAATTAATCTCATCTGTAATTTTAACTGTTTCTGCAAGGAGCCAAATTTGTCAGAATCAACAGAAGAGGTAAAATTCAAGAACATAGGACAGTTTGGTCTAATGTGACCAGAAATTCCACAGTGATGACAAGTAGGTGTGAAGTGAGTTGTAGCAACCATTGACTCAGTTACCTCAGTTGGAACTGCAGTTTTATGCATTTTTTCATCATCTGAACAGTATTTTGAAGTCTCTTTGACAAAAATAGTTTCAGTAGAATTTTTACCAGAAAAACCAAGACCAGAAGTTCTGTTATGAGATCCAGAGTTGAGCAGCATTTTAACAGCTTCAGAACTTCCTTCAAACTTGTTGAATTTCTCATGAGCATCGTCAAGCTTAACCTGCAAAGTGTTAACTTCAGTAGACAGACTGTTGTTCATGTTAGAACTAGTTAACAGTTTCTCATTTAACAAGTTTATCTCATTAGTCAATTTTAATCTTTCAGATCCCCATTCAGTCTGACTTAATTCTTCTTGTAATGCCTGCACAGAAGAAGTAAGATTAGATCTTTCAGTATCCCAGTCACATTGTGCAGATAAAAACAAAGATTCAATTTTTTCTTTCTGACTAGTAAGAGAATCAACTGAGATTTCTAAATGTCTCATTTTCTTATTCATGCTTTCTAAAATATCGCAGAGTTGTGAATATTTATTCAGCAGTTCATCATAATCACAGATCTCATATTCACCCTCACTAGTATCAGAATCAGATTCAAATGATGCCATCAAAGCAACATTTTTCTCTCCCTTGTCATCCTCATCATCACTCCATGAAGATTTCATGGCTTTCTTTTCCACAGACTCCCTGTATTTTCTGTTTCCACAATCTGCAGCTAAATGACCAACTCCACCACAATCATAGCATTTAGGTTTAAAAGATGATGACCTGTTATCAGGCTTACTACCTTTATTTTCAAACCGAGCAAACTTTTCATTTTTGAAATCTGGACCATTTTGTGCCCTTTTTGAATCAGAAGAATTTTTTGTAAAGCCAGATCTTTTATTTAAGATTTTTCGAAATTCTTTTGTCAGCAAGGCATATTCAGCAGCACCATAGTCCTGATCAATTCTTTCTGAAGTTTTTGCAGCTTTGAAAGCAACAGTTTTCGGTTCTTTCTTTTCTCTTTTATCCTCTTCTGCAAGTTCAGCTTCAAAAGTTTTCAGGTTACCTATGAGTTCTTGCAGGGAGTACGTATCTAGATCATAAGCATCTGAAATTGCAGTCTTCTTTTCTCTGTATTTTCTAGGCAGGGATCTGAGAATTTTCATGACAATATCATCTTCAGCAATAGTTTTCCTGGGATTGACACTTTTTATAGAACTAGTAATAGCAATCACACGTTTATAGAAATGATCAACCGATTCATCTTTATGCATTTGCAAAGAGTCAAACTCATGTAATAACAATTGTAGTTTATGTTTTCTTACTTTAGCATTTCCTTCATACGAAGTGGCTAAAGTATCCCATGCCTCTTTTGCAGTACTACAGTGCTTGATTTGCACTCTTTCATCTTCTGAAAGAGCAATAAATAAGGCATTCATAGCCTTATTTTCAGCTTCACTGTAGGCAATTTCATCAGCAGACCATTTAGAAAATGGTTTAAGAATGAAAACATCATTTTCCTTCTCAATAACCGGATGAGACCAGCCATGCAAAATACATTGCCAAGCACGAGAATCTTGAGCAGATATAAAGGCTTTCATCATACCCTTCCAGTCCTCATACCCTTCACCTTTAAAGAAAGGAGGAGTGTTGACAGAAGTTCGTTCCATCGTTGATAAGAACAAAGGATCACACTAATCAAATTAGTGACCTGCTCTGATACCAATTGAAAACACTAAGAAGGATCGAACTAATATACTAGAAGGAAGGAGATTGAAGAAAAACAGAAACAAAGAACACAATGATGTAACTATAGTGGAAATCTCATAAGAGATAAAAACCACTACGAGACTTGTTAAAGTAGTCCACACTTCGATCAATCCAGTATGTTGGAATTCCGTTTACAGAAATTCAAGTAGAGATGTTCAACACAATCTCTTTACAAGCATATATCAAAACTAACTTGAACAGCAATTTAATCCTGTAAACTAGCCTAGACAATTCCAACAGATGATCTGACTTGCACGAAGGAGCACTCCAAAGATCTGAGATCCTGCAATCAGTAAATCACACAAGTGATATATGATCAGGAAGATGAGTTAAACAATTTGTCTAAGACAAAGAAATGTTCACAAGAACAATGGTTATCAATCTGCTATGTAAAAAGCCACCCACTTAGTAACTGAGCAGATGTATATATATACACAAGTAATCCCTTTAATCAGTGCAAAAATAATTGCAACAGATTGCAATTAGAATCTAATCTTTCCTTAAGCTGCAACACAAATTTATAGCACAAAGTCAACCAATAAGAAAAGGAAAACCAATAACCATAAATGCAGAGAAAGAAATAATAAGGAAACAGTTAATAGAAAGAAATTCTGAAATCAGAAAACTGATAAGGACACCCAAGAGGATTCCTAGTAGAACTAGGAAAGGTTGTGTTAAGTATCAAACAAAACACACAGCTTACAAGTTATCACATATACAGCAAATGTGAAAACAATCAACCTAAAACCAAGTAAACCAAAAAAAAACCCGAGACAAACAATCAATCTAAAGCAGAAAAAGCACGTCTTTGACACATACATGAAGACAAGACCATCACTTGCATCAGTTGCATGTAAACAGAGAGAGTAGCCACTAGCCAGTACCACCATGATAAGGGTATTCAGTTTCCTGCTAAGGCCTATCAGAACTAACAGTATAACCAACTCCACTGAGAGGGGGGGGGGGGGGGGGGGGGGGGGGGCAAAAAGAAGGAAGAGCTCATCTTCCAGCTCCAGCCTCATAAATTACCCAATATTTTCTCCAACAATAAAACAAGCAAAATCTCCCCACATAAGGCACAGAACAGTTTTGTAAAATTAAAAAGAAAAAATCTGTATAAATTGACTAATAAAATTCTCCTGATGTCAGGAAATTAGTTTATTAAATGTATTGTTTTTCAGAGTTGAGAAAGACCACTTCTTTCAAGTTCCAACTATCTTCTTTACATGATCAAAAAAAAAAAAAAAAAAAAACTCTCTTCTGTATCTTCCCGCTTTATTCCAAACTATTGAAACTACCAACGTGGATCAACAACGGCCTCTAACTAATATGAGATCACAGGCAATAACAGTATCATGATTATCATCGTCAAAAAAATAAGTTTCAATCTGAAAAACATGATATGATATATTGAAAGAAGTGTACTAAAAACTAGAAACAGAGATCGTCTCTGAACCGATCACTCACCACATCGCCGCGAGAAGTTCCCAACTGGGTGATAGCAGAAGCTAATTTAAGGCAGCGTTGATGGGTTTGAGCCCAAGTGTATTTCAGAGAGCCATAGATTACAGAGGTCCTGTGACTGTAGGCCCTTTGCAGCTCGCTCCAAGAACACTATGGGAGATAAAGGGACGTGATTTACTAAGCACCGAACTAGACCCTCCTTTAAACCCCATAACTCTTCAAGCACAGAGTTATTACCAATATTCCCTGATGAGTAAGAGCAATGATCAAGGGAAGAATGAGAAACAGTGATGAAGTGAGAGGGAGTTCTGAGAGTGGAAACTTGGCGAGTGCAAGAAAGACGTTGGGTGTTGAGAGTGGAGGATCTGAGCAAATGCGTGGAGTAAATTCCAGGAGAGTTCTGAGCAAATGGCTCATAGCCATGGCGGAGAGTGACCAGACTTTACAGAGTGATACAAAGCCGTGTATCTTAAACTCTTAATCTTTGGATTGTCTTTTGTTTTTTGAGATGGAGAAGATAGATTGCATTGATACGTAATTGAGATAGTTACTACACATACAGGTACATCGGTATTAATATCGAAATTGAATGCGTTCGTTTCTTGGTGGCTTATATATACGGACACTACTGTATACTACTTTTTTTCTATTGTGGCACTGAAGTGAGAGAGTGCCCACATTTTCTCCAAGACCTCCGTCAAACTCACTGAGATAGAGACTATAGTCTATAGAACCTGAGGTCCCAAACCTGAGGTCCCAAACCGTATTTGATTCGTTAAATAAACGGATCAACATATCAACTTTTTCAATCCAAAATTGTTTAATAACTACGGATACGGATCAAAATCTGGTCCATTTAGAGGTCACACCCTATAGCAATTGCGATCCAATAATAGCTTCCAATTAAAATGTCAAACATAAATCACCAAGTTTCAATTGGATTTTGAGAAACCTATCTAGAAAACATGATATGATATTTTTGAAACAAGTAAGAACCAAAAAACTAGGTAAAGAGATGAAGAACAAATCACTCACCACATCGCCGCGAGAAATTCCTAGCAGGGTGAGAGCAGAAGCTAATTTGAGGCAGCGTTGATGGGTTTGAGCCCAAGTGTATCTCAGAGAGCCATAGATTACAGAGGTCCTGTCCCTGTAGGCATTTGCACAGCTCGGTCCAAGAATCCTATGGGAGACAAAGGGACGTGATTTGCCGAACACCGAACTATACCCTCCTTTGAACCCCACAACTCTCCAAGCTCAGAGTTGCTACTATTATTCCCAGGAGGATCAGAGCAGTATTGACGGTAAGAATGAGTGACAGTGATCAAGTGATAGCGAGGAGTGATTAGAGTGGAAACCAAGCGAGTCCAAGAATTCTTGAGCCAATGATTCGTAGCCATATATGGCGGAGAGAATAAAGGTGAGATTACCAGGATAACAGATAGGGAAATGAAGTCGTGATCCTGTCTTTATCTTTGGAACTCGTTTTGTATTGAGATTCATTTCTTGGTCGCTCTGACGTAACTGGACAAGTGTGAGATATAATATAAAATTAAGTAAATACGAGTTCCTAGTTTCGGTTCCACAAATTAAATTTTTTAGATTGACGAGGTAAATTAATAACATTAATATAAGTTGTCTAATTTAATTAGATTCAATATACTTTTTTTCCGAAAGAATATTTTATTGATTAATTTGTTATTTGCACATGAATATTTAATTACTTTATTGTAATTAATAGTATAAATTAATTATATGTCAAAATGCTTCTTTCTCGGCCACCAGGAATAAATTAAGATTTAAACTCCAATTAGCGTCGGTGGGATTCGAACCTAGATATAAGAGATTTTCACACAAAACCTCTTACTAACTCGACCACTTTCGAAAACTCGTAAAGCTACTCAAGACATCGATGGCTTGCTCTATTGAAGTTTATCAACATGTTCTACGAACTTAGTACCAACATGTACTAGCTTAGTATTATGTACATGGTTTTTAACCTTTCAGCTTTAAAATATAACTATATATTATTGTCCTTGCTAATGAGTAGTAGAAGAAGCTCTTTACTTCTCGTTTGTTACTGTGCGCTTCCTTTGTTGCCTAGTCCCTGCAACTACTCTAGCTTACCACCAATCTCTGTGAATTGTATTCAGTATCTGTAAGTAGAGGATTGAACCCCAAATGAGATATGGTACCATTGTCTCGCTATGCGTACAAAAAAATGGAGGAAGTCATCAAGCATTGAGCATAAACGTGATCAGGATTCATATAATTGTTCATATTTGAAAATTATTAAACAAAATGGTAAACATCTAGTGGTCAATCAAAGAATTATGTAAAAATAAAACCTTGAAACAACGCTTCAAAACTGTGGCAAGTAAACTCCCTTGCTAATAGAAAACTCTATATGATCAACTAAAGAATATCTTCTCTGTCAATCTAAGGCAGCAATGACCGCATCAACAACCTCTTGGGTAGTGCTATGTCCTCCAAGGTCCTTTGTCCTGAATTTGCCTTGCAAGATTACTCTTTCAACAGCATTTTCTAATCGGTCGGCGAAGGAAGGAAATTGCAGATGTCTCAACATCATGGCAGATGAGAGAAGCAGGGCCACTGGGTTTGCTGTCTTATGCTCCAATATTTTCTGATTACCCACGTTTCCTGCTGAAGCACCCTGCTCAAAAATAGCATGATCAGCCCCCACATTTCCTGCAAGCAAAACACGAGAACTAGTCATCCATCATCGTTACTTTGCAGCAAGAAGCATATTATTGGAATGAAGACCATACATGTTTTTCCTATAGTTTTCTTATTCAATGGGAGAATATGTGAAATATTGAACAAATGTACCTCCTGGCATGACACCTGTGCCACCAGCAATACCAGCTGCTGTATTTGCAACTAGATTACCATAAAGATTGGGTGTCACCTGCAAAATGTAGATCACACAACTTCAGCCACCAACTACAATTTTCTCTTCATATTAAAACTCGCAAGATAAAGCAGAGATAATAAGATTGTAAAACATTAAATCTGTCAAAATGGGAAATCCCTCGACACCCTATACTTTCTTCAACTCAAAACACATCGGTTTTCCCTGAGAAACCATATTTTTATGCTGCTTCAGTACTATCTGGAAAAATTAACTAGGATTATGCACTAAAATGGATATCTCCCTAACTTAAAAAAACATTCATGGTCCCCTTGTTTAAACTCAGACAAAACCAAGAATCCTCACTTCTGAGGCATCATTGGCTGCTACGAGTTGAAGTGCTCTGCTAACAGATGGCCCTATGGTACTATTTCTCAAAACAAAATCTACACAACTGTTGTCAGGCAAGCTACATGGCATAACAACACCCATAATTAGTGGAAGAACGTGGCATACCATAACATCAAACTGCTCAGGCTTTGAAACAAGTTGCATGCAGCAGTTATCAACAATGATCTCATTGTAAGCAATCCCTGGATAATTTGTAGCCACCTCGCGACAAGACTCTAAGAACAGACCATCTGCAAGCTTCATAATGTTTGCCTTGTGCACAGCAGTCACCTTCTTTCTGTTGTTAAGGTACGCATACTCAAAAGCATATTTAGCAATACGCTCTGAACAAAACTTTGTGATCACCTAGCAAAAGAGTAAGCATAAGTGGCAAACATATTGCTTATGTACACAATATGGACGAGATAAAAAGAGAGCTCCTTTAAGTTGGAGAAGAAGAATTTGAAAGACAAGAACTTCAAATTATGTTATAATAAAGAGAATCAATCAATCAATCAATCAATCCTCTCGAGATTACTAGTCCTACATAGTACAGTACTAAGGGGAAAGATTCATGCTGCAACTGCTGAAACACTTGATTACAGTGTAAACTAATAATAGAAAAATCAATGAGTACTAAGACCTATGAAACACCAGCTCGAGGAGGAAAATGACACCAGCAAGGTTTATGGCATTGGGGAAACGACTGACCAATTCAATTTACTGTTAATCTAGCTTTCATATAAGACAACAACATTTTTAATTCTAATAAGAATTTAACAATATCTTTATCTATTTGGAATTTCATATAAGACAACAACATTCAGCCAGGATTAAATAAGAAGCTCTTAACCAGATATGGGGCCACATACAATAAACAGTGGTAATGATATTTTAACTAAACTAATCACACCATTAGCACTGCAAAAAACAACAATTAAATCAAATCCATAATAATGAGAAATTAAAATTGTGTTTATACGTACCTTAAGGCTCTCAACGACTCCAGGAATGACCTCATGCTCGAGCCCCGAGTACTCGCCCTCAGTGTTCTCCCTAATCACCACAATGTCCACATTGTCATGCTTGGTCTGCAAGCCACGCAAATTGAAGCAATTCACCAGCGAAGCGTATAGATCGAGATCTCGCCGGAGCTGCATGTTCAGCGAGTTCACTCCGCCACCCATCGGCGTCGCCAGCCCGCCTTTCAGGCACACCTTGTTCTTCCTGATCGACTCCATCACCTCCTCCGGCACCCGAGGCATGCCGCCGGTGACTTCGTACTTCTCGAAGCCCACCGGCGCGTGCATCGCATCCATCACCTGCTCCACGGCGTTGGTCACCAGAGGACCGATTCCGTCGCCGGGGATTAGGGTTACGGAGCGTGGGGTTCCGTCGCCGGGTCGGGGCATGTAGGTCACCGATCGGGTTAGGGACGGAGTGGTTGGCTTCGTCAGAAGGCGGCGGAGGAGCGGTATGGATCTTCGGGCCATGGCGGTGGGGTCAGCTTTGGGACTGTGAGAGAGAAAAAGAGAGGTGATTTGATGGTGATGGTGAATCGGTTAAGCGATCATCTTCTTCAAGGTTTCGCGGAAAAACGACGCCGAATTAGATGTGGGCCAGAGATGGTTTGGGCCGTCCGATCTGGTGCAGTGGGTGGACCATAGTGGGCCCGAGGCATCTACGGGTGGACCAGACAATTTACGCGGGAAAAGGCGCCACTTTTGGGAGAGAGCTGATCATATCAAGAGTTCAAGGCGGCCATAGATTTGATTAATCTATTAAGAATTTTTGGTTTTTGCTTTGTCATTAGTTTATAATCGGTATCGATGACAGTCTAATCAAAAGTTTAAGATATGAGCTTGGGGGTGGTGAAATATTCGTTAGTTTAAAATAATTGTTCTTAGCGTAAGGTGGCTACATATAATTATATAGTATGGAATTACAATAATATATAGACGAATAAAATTAATGATAGATATATAATGGTCAAAACATTAGAGTGATTAGACGCGGTGCATACAAATGTGTCGTCTATATGTATTGACTATCATGTATTTATATAAAAATCATCATTTTTTAACTATTTATGATGGGTCATACATTTACACGCCGTACATTGAAAACTCTATACTATATGTATATAAACCTAATTGAAAGTCTGTATATATATCTTGTTTGGGTAATCCTTTGGTAGTAGAGGAATAGTGAAGAAGAAATGAGAAACCCAACAAAACATACTAACATAGAGCTGTTCGTGAGTCGGATATACATCATCAAAAATGGAGTTTTATAGTCGAACTCAAAAGGACACTGTCCCTTCAAAAATCTGAGGGTTCTGAATCATGATATTCGATCGGGAAGAATAATTACAATAATAGAGATGAGAGAGAGAGAATGTCTCTGGCCGCGTACACGACTACATACAATATCAGCTGCTTCTTCTTCATCTTCTTCTGCTCCTACAAACCCTAGTCTGCTCTCCACTGTTGAAAAGGAAGAAGACACTCTGCAACTACTCTCTGCTAGCTTTTTAGTTGCGGCCTTCACGTGCCAGAACAGTAGTGAAGAACAGTAACCAAATAGGATCCGGTTTCTCTGCTTGGATTTTTTGTGCTTGAATTTGCTTGGATCCTTACACCCATTAGATTGAGTAAGGACACATAGGTGATAAGTTGGTTGCATCATTTTACTCAATCCAATGGATATAAGGAATCCAAGCAAATCCAAGCACAAAAAATCCAAGTAGAGAAGCCAATTCCAACGAAGTAAGCGAACTTTATGCTAGCTTTCCAATAATTTATCGATCTAAAAAGCTTCACCACTCATGATGGGTTTGCAGAATAAAACGCAGAGTGGTGCTGATGATTGCTTCCTATTCTTCCTCGATCAAACACCTTCTATTTTTACAATATGTATTTACAGTAGTGAAAGCCATCCACAACCTCTTCATATGTATTTACATTGTGCAGTATGGATAAGTTTATCCGAAGAGGCAAATGAAGAAGAAGTAAATTGGAATGGAATTAGAGTTCTATAGATGTGTCAAATCGATCAAAATGATAATTTGGACGACATACATGTCCCATCGGATTTGTCAATTCAGTTATTTTCATGATCGACCACACCACCATAGTCAATTTGAGGAAAAATATTGCAGCAGCCTAGCTAGCTAGTTGATCAATAATTCCTAGCTATAATTAAGACGGGGACAAAGTTTTTTCTTCATCAAGGACCTATCGTTTAAAAGGTTGAGCAAGTAGTAGCTTGGCTCGACTCTTCTTCATAGAGTCGATAATACATTTGTGGTGACAGATACGTAGGAAAGGGGTGGCGATGTCAGTACGATTGTATTAGCTGTGGCCGTGAAAGAAGGTGGCGATGAGGCGGAGGCCGCTATACTCATCTGTCAATGTAAGTGGTGTGCATCTGTGTAGAAGAAGTACACATATAGATGTGAAAGGCGTTAACTCGAGAGAAAATATATGTGTATGATGGATCACTCTGAATATAACAAGTAAAGGAAGTTGGAAAACAAAATTATTGACATCCAGGGGCGGACGCAGAAAATTATGTGAGTGGGGGCAAAAAAAAAAAGTTCTAGTTGCGCGAAGCGCAATTTTTTATTTTATTTCAATATTAGTCTTTAGTTTTTTTAAAATATGTGTACGTGTTGAGATCTGTCATAAAAAATGGTGTAAATGAATGCGATGCCAAGTTCTCAGCAGCGGATCTAGAAAATTTGATCAGGGTAAGGCAAAAATAATGAATCGTATCTCTTCTATCAGTTGTCGAACGAATACAACGCATAGTAATAAAGATATACAAAAAAATTCTCTATAATTGAGATTTATGAAATTTAACACAATTCAATAAAAATTACGTCATTCAATAGAAATTACGTCTTATTTGAACTCTTGCATGCATCAGTTTTTTCTTGGTTTATTATAAAAGTTTTTGGCCTATCATTATTCAAATCAATATCTCAGAAAAATGCAGTATTTTTGAGTTGTGATAAGAAGAAAAAATAATTAAGAAAAACCTGAAAGTCTCCCCAATTCACCATGGTTTTGCCCTATTTTTGCCATTTACACAAAACTTTTCTTGTACTAAATCTATATAATCTATAAATAATTACCCAAAACTACAATTTTGAGTACATAATTACTAATAACAAGGTCAGATTTTTGTTTACCATTAGCAGGAATTAACACTAACAGACTATTAATCAGTCTAATATAAAATGACAAAATTACCCCTGAAAATTGTAAAATTACAACATATGCCACTATATATATTTAAAAAAAAAAAAACCACCCACCCACACCCCAAACTCTCCTTCCCGATCTGGAGCCGCCGACCCGACCTTTCCTTCCCGATCTGGAGCCACCGACCCGACGGAGAGATGCAGGTGGGAATCGGAGAGAGGGAGGAGGCCGGAGAGAGGGGCGAGGCCGGCGAGGCAGCGAGCGCCGAGGCCGGTGAAGGCGAGGAATCGAGGCGCGAGGGCGAGGCAGGAGCGGAGGCGCGAGGCGGAGGAGCGAAGCCGGAGGCCCAAGGCAGCGAGGGTGCGAGGCACGAGGCCGGAGCAGATCCAGGCGCGAGGCAAGCCGGAGGGGCGAGGCGCGAGGGCGGAGGCGCGGCGAGACTGGGAGGTCGGCGGAGCAGATCCAGGAGCGAGGAGGTGTGAGGCTCGAGGTGCGAGGCACCGAGGTGGAGACGCGAGGCAAGTCGGAGGCCCGAGTCAGCTAGCGCGCGAGGCGCGAGGGCGGAGGCGCGGCGAGGCTGGGAGGCCGGCGGAGCATGGCCTTGGCGGTGTGACGACTTCGTGATCGGGGCTGGGCCGGCCGATCTCCTCCTCCGCCGCCTTCTCTCTCTGTTTTTTGTTTTTTGTTTTTTTGATTTGGTGTTTGTTGTTTTGATTTGGTGTGGTGTTTGTTGTTTGATTTGGTGTGGTGTGGTGAGATTGGGATTTGGTGGTTGGAATTGGATCGGTGGAGGCTGGTTTGTGGAGGAGTGAGGGATGTGGAATTTTTTTTGGGAGAATTAGGGTTTTGAGTAGGAGATACTGAGGTTCAGTATTATTGAAGTGCGGCGGAGTACGGCGGAGGACGGCGGAGATACTGAGGCTCAGTATTATTGAAATGCGGCGGAGGACGGCGGAGCTACTGAGGCTCAGTATTATTGAAGTGCGGCGGAGGACGGCGGAGCTACTGAGGGTCAGTATATTAGGTTGAGTTCTGAGGATCAGTAGCATTAGACTCACTGAGAGTCAGTAGTATTAGGTTGAGTTCTGAGGATCAGTAGCATTAGGCTTAATGAGGGTAATTGTGTAATTTAAGACTTAACTGATTCTGTTAGTTTTGGATGGAACCTTGCTAATGGTAATTTAAAAAGAGAACCTTGCTATTGGTAATTATGTACTCAAAATTGTAGTTTTGGGTAAAAAACCCTATAATCTATTACTAACTACAAGAACCCAGTCTAGGCAATTGCCTAAACTTGGCTCTACATGGATCCGCCCCTGTTGACATCGACCTTGCCATACATGCAAAGTTACATAACATATATAATTCTGCCATTGATTCGACATGCCAAAGAAAAAAAGTTCTTACTTATAAGACGCAAAGACTACACTGGCAAAAAAAATTAAGTTTATGTCCGACGAAACATGTACACCAACTTCGATTGTGATTAACATATATATAGACTAGTGTGAAACACTTAGATTTTCTTTTAAAAGAAAAAAATTCTATAACTATTTGGCAAAAAAGTTCTTACTTATAAGACGCAAAGACTACACTGGCAAAACAAATTAAGTTTATGTCTGACGAAACATGTACACCAACTTCGATTGTGATTAACATATATATAGACTAGTGTGAAACACTTAGATTTTCTTTTAAAAGAAAAAAATTCTATAACTAGTAGTGATGTATAATCCGAAACGCATAAATTCAAGGAATCAGAATCTATATTCAGTCTGGGAAAATCGAAAAATCATGGAATAATTACCTGGGAATTAAATAGAATATCCAATGGGTTTAAAAAGCAAAATCCAAGGGGGCTTTAAAAAGGGGAAGAAGCAAACACCACCAGGTATGCGCCATTCATATCATACAATCTTACCTTTTCTTTTTCCCCAGGTCCCCCTCCCTCTTCTTCCACCAGCGCACAATCGAAACGTGAAAGGCCGAAACGCAGCGGTTTTGGTCCAGAAAGACACGAGGACCACAAGACCCACTCTGAGCGACCCAGAACAAACTACACCACGTACCCGCCTTTATACTCTCTCGTATCAAACACAAACACGCACTTTTCTCTACCCAACTCTGTTTTTGCTCTATATGAATATTCCTCTTCTCAGACCCTCTTTCAAAAGCTAGCTTGATTTTCAATCCGTCTCTCATGGCCTGCGTGACCGACGAGAGCTGGGTCGCGCTGCCCAAAATGCTTTCGGAGCGTTTGTCTTTTAGGGAGGACGAGGAAGAAGAGGATGAGGATCCCGTGTTTTTCGGCTCCGAGTCCGCGGCGTACCGGTTGGAGAAGGTTTTCCCGGTTTACGCATTGGGGATTCAGAAACCCGAGTCCGACCCGGTTGTTGTGGCTGACAGTTCGGGCGACCCGATTTGGGACGCTGTCAGGCAAGAGGCCAAGTTGGAGGTATGCAATATTATTCGGTAGTTACACTATGTTAGTTTCTTTTTAAACACTCTTTTAGCTAATGAGTTTCTATACTTCGGAGCATGATTTAGTGAGAGAAAGTTTAAAGCTTAAATATACTATTTCACTAATGAGTTCCGACACTTTGAAGCACTATTGAATTATGTGTTGGTTTAATGCTGCATGTACCATTTTAAGAAAGATTACTTTTTTTTGTTTTGTTTCTTGATGTAATTTTTTATGGTTTTGACTTTTGAGCATTGTAGGCAGATAAGGAGCCAATTTTGAGTAGCTTCTTGTATGCGAGCATCTTGGCGCATGATTGTTTAGAGCAAGCGTTGGGGTTTGTTCTTGCAAACAGATTGCAAAACCCGACGCTGCTGGCGACTCAGCTGATGGATATATTCTCTGATGTGATGATGCATGACAGAGACATTCAGCGATCCATTCGGTTAGACGTGCTGGTAATTTATTGAATTTGTATTGAAAGAGATGCTGTGGACTTTGTGTGATACTCTACTTAGTGATGGAAGCTTTGTTCTATTTTTTGTTTTTGACTTGTTTTAGAATACTGTTTGCTCAGGCGTTTAAGGAACGTGATCCAGCTTGTTTGTCTTACTGTTCAGCTCTATTGTATCTCAAGGTATTTTTCTCTTGTTGGTAACTATCTATCATCTCAAAGAAAATTTAACCAATTAGGTAATTCTGTCCTACGTAAAGAAAAGGACTGATCTTTCACATATGTTCTAAGTAGTGGATCAACACAGTTAAGTAAAATAATATGAGCTCCTGATATAATACATTTTACAACTCTAATTTCCTAACTTTACTTTTGCAGGGTTACCATGCTCTGCAAGTACATCGAGTAGCGCATTCACTGTGGAGTCAAGGACGCCAAATATTGGCTTTGGCATTACAAAGCCGAGTTAGCGAGGTAGTTTTCTATTTGGTTGATCCTGGATGAGCATTACTAACTGTTATAGTGGTTTATGTTTTTCTGTTATCCTTCTAACTTCAGAACATTGTATTGTAGGTGTTTGGAGTGGACATTCACCCTGGTAAGTTATATTCTAGTGAGATCAAAAGTAGTGAAAATTTGTGCTGACAACTTAATCCTTTGCTGCAAAATGGTTTTATCTGTATGACTAAGGACATCTGTACCATAATTTCTCTTTGATTCCTTCTGTAGCTTCAAAAATTGGAGAGGGAGTATTGTTGGATCATGGTACGGGTGTGGTTATTGGTGAAACTGCTGTTATAGGAAACAGAGTTTCATTGATGCAGGCAAGTTTTTACTTTTTTTTTTTTTTAAATTTGAATTCTTTGTTAATGGTACATGTTGATAACAAGAAACTGTGTTTGGCATTTCCTCAACAGGGTGTAACTTTGGGGGGAACAGGGAAAGAAGTTGGGGACCGTCATCCAAAAATAGGTGAAGGTGCACTAATAGGAGCCAGTGCAACTATACTTGGGAATATAAAAATTGGTCGAGGAGCAATGATAGCTGCTTGTTCCCTTGTGCTTAAAGATGTCCCTGCCCACAGGTGGAAATTCTCAGCATACTCATGGTTCTTGAATAAGTAAAATTTTGATTTATCTACAGTCTTTTGAAGGTAACATTTCTTTCTCTTGTTCTCAAGCATGGTTGCAGGAATACCAGCAAAGGTGATTGGATATGTAGACGAAAAAAATCCTTCATTAACCATGAAGCATGGTATGTTAAGGGCAGGGGATGTAATGTCTTAAGTCTTGTGTTTGATTCATTTGAACTCTAGCTAGGGACGTTGTGAACTTGTGATAGGCAAAAAAGTCAATATGAAATATTTGACATGAAAGAAAACTATATTATACCAAAATCAGCTTCACATTCTGTAACTGTTTCTGAAAAATCACATGGAATGACAAAATGTCTAGGATTCTTTGGCTTCATTTATGATTAGTTCACTTCATAGCTACCAAAGAAATCTCTCTTAAAGCATGTGGTTGAATGTCGTCAATTCATCTGTGCTCTCTTACAATTGATCTTTGTTTGGGTCAATTCATGTCTCTCACTACCAGGATTGTTGATATGAATATGCAGATGCTACCAAAGAATTTTTCGAAAATGTAGCTGTTAAGTTCAGAGATGAAAGGACTTCTGGTTAGTATGATTTGCTTTTCTTTCTTGTTACTTTGTTTGGGGTGATAAATTGATGCTGTAACTTTTACTGGTCTGGAAAGCTCACTTTTTATGATTTTTCAAAAGGACACACTCCAGAGAAAAGTGATGGGAGCACTTGACAGATTTAGGTAGGGTAGGATCTCCGCTGCTATGATTGCTAATGTGATGGCAATTTGTGGTCTTCAGAGGGGAAAATGACATACCATCACAGCTTGTATCTTAGAATTTCATTAACCATCTTCACTCTTCTGCTACTCTGCTGATGTTGAGGTTCTCATACAGAGGTTTTGGAGCACACAGGAGATTTTTAACTAAGCTCCTGATCTCCTTCTCTTTCTCTGACCAAATTATTGTTATGGTGAGATGATGAAGTAGCCATGTCGCAGAGAGATTGACCCCAGATCATATGAGAAAATGAAGTTTTTACATTCTGTGCTGTTGTAATCAAGCCGAACTGAACTGCCTTCAATTCAGCAAATTTGATATTAAAGAAGCAATAGTAGCTCAATTTATTTGAACTTATTGGTGGGTGTCCATTTACTTTTTTTATCAGCTTTAGTGCATTAGCAATGTGACTTTCTTACTAGAATCAAATGAAATTACAAGAATATAAAAGAGTAATGTTGGCTTTTCTTGGAGAGGGTATGACTAATCACAGCATTATACAAGAAAATAAAAGGTAAAACGATATATAAAATGTGATTAGATGACAAAATTCGAGTTCCTCATTTATAAGAATTCAAGAGTCAGAATTTCATTATATTTTCTTAATTTGATGTGCTGAGTATCAAACTCCGAGTATGTATTTTTGATTGTTCTTGACGAACATGTAAACTTGCAGTCTTGGGTTTGAAGAATGTAAACTTTAAATTTACATTGTAAACCTAAGATTTCATTGTAATGTTCACATAAATAGTTACTCCTTTACTTGTACCACAAAACAAAAAAGTTACTAGTTGCCAACCCGACGGTACAATCTCCACTCAATTACCGAAACACCCTTGGAAAAGTAAAAACTCTGTTAAAATTTGACGGACGCATCGACCCTGCCCTCTACCGTAACCACCGTTAGGAGACGTAAAGCAGATACAATAGCGTAGAGCTCAGACGACGACGTTTCTAAAGTCCCGCCCTGCTTTGCTTAGCCTTGAGCCACACCTCCACCGATCTCTCTCCATCTCCGCCGCTGAACAACCAGAGAGAGCTTCCGTTTTGCTTCACGGATCTTCAATCCTCCAGCTAAAAGGTACACTCTCTTTGCTTCAAATGATCTTATGAGATCCGCAAATTGATTATCGAATTGAAATTCTAGAACGTACGAGTTGAATTCGACGAAGCGTTTGAGCAATGTCCGAAGAGGCCGAGGCGGCGACTCAAATGGAGGAGAATTCGAAGCCGCAGAAGCACGGCGGCGATAGCAACGGAGATCTCGCGGTGGAGAACGGCGGCGACGCTCATGATCAGCTTGTGCAGATGGTGACGGAGCTCAAATTCCAGAACGAATTCCTCAAGTCTCAGATTGAAGGCTTTCAGAGTTTGAAGCAACCGGAACCGACTGCGGCGGAGGAAGGCGGCGGCGGTTCTGAAGAGGTTGAGCAGCTCCGGCGGAGCGTAGAGTTGTTGAGTGCTCAGCTTGAGGAAGAGAAGCAAACGCGAGCTGCGGCGGAGGTGGCTCTGAAGCATTTGAGAGAGGAGCACTTGGAAGCTGATTCGAGAGCGCAGGACCTCTCTGCAAAGCTGGCTGAAGGTCAGATCGTGACTCTGAATTTGTAAAATGTGTGTAGTTTGTGTGTGACATTGTAGGTAATGACTGCAAATGCGAGTTTTCGGAGTTTATGTTTAGTAGTCTGAATGTGTAGCAGCATTGTGTGTTGAATTGGTGTAGCTCAACAGAAGTTGGATCAGGAAATAAAAGAGCGTGAGGAGAAGTACTCTGATCTCGACTTGAAGTTCACCAGGCTTCACAAACGAGCAAAGCAGCGTATTCAAGATGTACAAAAGGTATTAGTTAGTGTGTTACATTCTGTAGATAAAATGTATGAGAGGAAAACCGATGCTTAAGTGGAAATTGAGTTCAGCTGGATGTGTTAATGTTTTCAGGAAAAAGATGACCTCGAGGCTCGGTTTCGTGAAGAAAATGAGAGAGCTGAGCGAGCATTATCCCAACAGATGGCATTGCAGCAAGAGCTTGACAAAACCAGGCAACAAGCAAACGACGCACTGAAAGCAATTGATGCTGAGAGGCAACAATTAAGAAGTGCAAACAATAAGTAATATACAGTTAACCGCCAACTATGACCAATTTGTGCACATGTTGAGATAGTACAACTACTTTTGTTATTTCGTATATTAACTTCAATTATGCTGCCGATCAGACTACGAGACAACCTGGAGGAATTGCGACATTCGTTGCAACCAAAAGAGAGTGCTATCGAGGCACTGCAACATACAATTTTGGAGAAGGATCAGGTAGGAATGTCTATGCACATCAGCAATTCGGTTTTCTTTCAAAACTCTACTGTCGATAGATCAGGAAGTTCGTCGTTCATCTAGATAACCTATCGTGAATTTTGCTTTCTGTCTAGATGTTTTCATTTGTGCTTAATTTACAATCCATGTGTCTTACCTATATACATTTGCTTGCATATTTGTTACATTTAGACCTTACGTTTATTTTAAGACCACAAATGCTAGGGCAACTTATTGTTCAGCTGTCCTGTTTGGTTGTAAATGCAAAATTCTCTCTGTATTCATCTTGAATCTTCTGGGATCTGGATTGTTATGATAAATTCAAGCAGCTAAAATCTTATATGTAAATGATCATATCCAGCAAAAAAGTTCATAATAATCTAAATGAAATATTTATATATATATATATATATATATATATAAGGTGTAAGGAGATGTTTTTGTTGATGTTAACTTGCGTTGTCTCAGATGCTGGAAGATATGCGAGGTTTGCTTCAGGCTGCTGACGAAAAAAGACAAGCTTCAATAGCTGAACTCTCCGCTAAACACCAGAAGGTGTATTTGTGTTCACAGACCTCAATTTTGGTTCCTTTTGCATATAAGTTCTTTCCTTACATTCCCTACTATTGTAATCATAAAAGGAATCATAACGTAGTTCCTGTCTGTCTTTAGAATTTGGAGAGTTTGGAAGCGCAAATTGCTGATGCATCATCTGAGAGAAAGAAAGCAACTGAAACTATTTCTTCACTGCAGGTGAGAGTAGTAATCTTATTCCATTTTCAAGTATGACTTCTCTGTAAGTGCCATTGTATTGGTTGGTAGCCATTGCCAGTCCAATACCACTAATCATCACGTATAGTACTTAAATTTGAAACCTTTTTAATCCTCTTCCTTGTCCTTTTATGTAATTATAAATTTTGTTATTTTAATTCCCTTTATAACGCACTCGTATTCAACATTGCTAAGCTCATAGTTAGGTCAGGTTCAAGTCCACCTTCTTGTTTGCGAGTCTGCTTAGGAGCAAGTTGGCATGTTTTAGATATAAAATCATAATCAAGTCAATTTATGCTTTGAGTGTTCAGCTCCTTTCAGTTGCAAGCTAGTTTTAGTATGAGAAAGGTATTATTACTCACAAATATTCTAGGGGATGAAAAGGTTGCTTTTATAATAAGAAGCCACTGAAGTTGATATGGATTACTGGCTTCTCTATCTTATATCTTTCCCGCTTTAGTAAATTTTCAGCGCAAGTTTCATAGTATGTGTCTGGATTTTCAAATTAATCAGACTGGGAAATGATTGTAATTTTCCAGATGCTAGTTGCTGAGAAAGAGTCGAAGATTGCAGAGATGGAAGCAGCATCAACGGGTGAGGCAGTAAGGCTTAGAGCAGCTGCAGAATCTGTAAAAGGAGAGCTTGCTCACCTGAAACATGAGCATGTATGAATTGAACTCGTATGATGAGTAAAAGTTGTGTGTGTGTGTGTTATGGCCTCCAGAACATAAATTTATTATTTCTTTTATATAAAATGAATTCTGTTTTGGCTGCCATCTTGCTTAGGCCTGTAATTTATGACTTTTGTTGACTTAGAGGGAGATTCTATTTTACGTCTCCTTTATAAATGTCATTGTCAGCCTTGCCTTCAGTTTGATTACGGCCCATATAGCTTTTGGATATACTGCTTCTAAGTTTGCTTCTGAATATACTCATTTGTTCAGGAGAAAGAAAAGGAGAGCTGGGAAGCTGCCTCTAGGGCACTGAAAACGAAGCTGGAAGTCGCTGAGAGCCATAGGATATGTGCTGAAATAGAAGTAGCCAAAATGAGAAGTATATTTGTTTTTTCCTTGCTAGATATTCATCTGTTTAAGTGTATAATAGGGGTATTTATATTAGTGTGCCATACTATTGGGCAGGTCAGCTGGAATCAGAGGTCTCTGCACAAACCCGAATGCTTGATGCAAGAGATGCTGAACTTGCAACTGCCAAGGAGGAGGTATAAATTTACTCTCTCTTCTGTGTTAAATCATCATCATCAGAGTTGGTAGCCATTGTTAGAATGCTCTTCGAGTTGCAAACCTTTTACAAGGACCATAATCTTCTTCAAGTATTCTTGAAATCTTGATTTTGTTGAAAGTGGAGTTACAGAGATTTAATATTTCTTCTGTCCTTACTGGTCTACCTATTATATTTCTGCAGATTAACCGCCTCAAAAATGAATTTTCTTCTTACAAAGTACGTGCTCACGCACTTCTCCAAAAGAAGGATGCAGATCTAGCTGCAGCTAAAGACTCTGAACAAGTTACAGCTCTCGAGGAAGCACTAAAAGTGTGTGCTTGAAATTAATCTCTACTATTGTAGCACGAAGAAATATTAAATTAACCTGCTATTTCCATTCACTTTTAGTAACATACATTTCGTCTTTTAGGAGGCTGAAAAAGAAGTTTCGTCTCTGAGTGCTGAAAGAGATAAGGCCCTTCAGGATCTTCAGGATGCCTTGACTAATTATAATAAAGAACTAGCAGAAAGGTAATATTATTTGGGAACTGAAATTTGCACTCCTCATTTTACAATCCACACTCCCACTTTCCTTTTTAAGTAACTTAATTTTGTCTTTTAGTAACATGTGTTTTGTCTCATTATAAAAGCTTCAACCAAAAATGGAAAGTGGGAGTGTAGATTGCAAAATGAGGAGTGCAAATTTCAGCTCCCTATTTATTTTGTGTTCGTTTAATCTGAAGTAATGTCTTTCATCAAAGTTCTCATCTAGTCATTACTTTTTGTTAATTTTAATCTAGTCTTCTTCTTGAGCAATAACTAATAGGCCCAAAAATGGGTATATCAATACATGGCCCATCATTGAATATGAAATTCTTCGCTATGTAATATACTTCTGTCAAGTGTCAAGTGTCAAGCTATTGATCTTGATCATCATGTGCCACACTTCATACAGAGATGCAGCTCTTAACAGTAGCATGGAGCAGATCAAGAGCTTAGAAAAAAAGCTTGAGTCTACTAATGCCCATCACCGATCTGCCAAACAAGCATGGGAAGTTAACCTTAGTAATTTGGAAGAAACATGGCGCGGTAATATCCTTGTGCTAATCTACTTTCAAATAGTGTTTCTTAATGTTTCTTTTCTGTTTTGTTGACTCTCCTAGGAACTCATTATTCTTTGCAGCAAGATGTGAGACATTAAGAGCTCAAAATGAAGCATCTGCTGGAGACGACATAAAAAAAGAATTGGAAGAGCTCAAATCACGGTATAAAAAACTGAAGGTATTTGCATTCTTCCTGCTCTTTCAGCCTCTAATACACATGTTCATTATTACTCACTCAATTGTGTGATCATTTGCAGGAAGAGCACAGTTCATTACGAGATCTTGCTGATAGAATGATGGAGGAGAAGGACAAAGAAATTTCTAGACTTGTAGATGATAATAAGAACCTTCATCAATCTTTGGAGTCGAGACCACAGGTAGGCTCCATTTCTTTCTAGTAACTTTACCCTGATAACCCAATTTTGCTGTTTTCCCCATATTTGTTGGCCT
Organism: Potentilla sterilis; assembly: GCA_963682095.1. Taxonomy (NCBI): domain Eukaryota; kingdom Viridiplantae; phylum Streptophyta; class Magnoliopsida; order Rosales; family Rosaceae; genus Potentilla; species Potentilla sterilis. The sequence continues at coordinate 42,398,506 of OY821764.1, forward strand.
TTGTCCTGACACTTTTGTATATAAATTTCAGGTTGATCGTAACAATAGTTATAGTACAGGTAAACAGGCTGAGCATAATTACTGGATTTATGGTGGTTATAACCAGGATGCATGGTGGAGTTCTAACATGTTCTTTTCTGGACAATATCAGGCATGTATAAACAGGATGCATCAAATTTAAGCACCTCCGCGTTAGAACAGCAGATTCTGGTAATCATATATTCTGTCAGTATATTTCTCACTGTGCAACATTGTAGTCATAATGCCTAAATTCCCATTTCTACTTTCATGCACGAAGTAGTGAAAACCAACTATTTTGTTGAACTGATATTAGTACAGGAATCAGACAATTGAATTTGTTCAAACTAGAATATCTAGATGCTTAATATGGTTATCAGAATAAAGAACATTGACCGTACTGGTAACCTGTAGAGGCAAGGTTGATTTATCTTTCGTAAACCTATTTATCATTAATGTAAATTTCCTCATCGTGCAATAGTTGCTAAGATGGTTCAAAGTTTACTCTTCATATCTTACTGATATGCTATGATGGTCTAAAGTGGTGAAATTTATAATATTTGTGATTAAGTTGTTTAAGATCTGACTGATCTTAGGTTTATGGGCTATTATTATTTATATGTTTGTATCCTTTTCTATAATATGGTGCTGGTGTGATACTCATGAACTGAATTAATAACAACTCAGATTTTGGCAAGGCAACAAGCACAAAGAGAGGAAGAGCTCGCACAGTCACAGAGGCACATTCTAGCGCTTCAAGTGTGTAATCCTCCTCATCTTGTTCACTACTAAGCTGCAGTGAGTTCGCTTATATATGTTTATTATTTAAAATCAGGAGGAAATTGAGGAGCTGGAGCGTGAAAATCGTCTGCATAGTCAACAGGTACAAGAAGCCTTGATATTTAAAGATCTGAACCAATTAGGCTTGGTTGGCTTTAGTTATTTAAATTTCTTTTTTAAAGTTGTAAGAAACTGTAGACTGAGGGTCAATCAAAGTTTTGAATGAATTTTTCATATCTGTAATGAAAATGCTGATGAATGGCTTCAATGACTGGACGATGGAAGTCGATAGAAGTTTTGATTGCTTCATTTCATGACACACTTAGGAAACAATGTTGAAGACTGAGCTTCGCAACATGGAAAGATCACAGAAGAGGGAAGGAGTAGATATGACTTACCTGAAAAATGTAATCTTAAAGCTTCTTGAAACAGGTATTTTTATTAAAGATTGATACAACAATAAAAGGACAATTCATTTTATGTGTATAAATAAGCATCTAGTGAGATGCAAGTAATGTTTGTAATACTCATCATTTTTGTTTGCCCAAATAGGTGAAGTGGAGGCTCTATTACCTGTAGTTGGTATGCTTCTTCAGTTTAGTCCGGAGGAGGTGAAATTCTTATCTCCGACTTGTTTCTGTAGTTATATTTTTATGAAATGATATGTTAAATGCTCTGGAAGCTATTAGAAAATAGGTTTCAACTAGCTGTACTTGACTCTCAGACTCAGACAGAGACTACAACAGGACCATATAGAGAAATATAAATCGACAGACAAGATTATCACATTTAGCAACAACACTGGTGTCATTACTGGTCAATTGGCTTTCTGTATAATGACTGCCCTAGTACAGTACAGCGTGACACGTATACATTGATATAGTTTCTGGTTATGATGATGGGATGCGTCTCACTTACATTATGATGGCATGACCCCAAATCTAATTAATCAGGAGTTCACCTCTTGTAGCTTGTAAAAAATAATCAAGCCTGTATGGAACTTTCAAGGGTTCTGCAATGGTTTATACTGTAAATTGCATTCTAATTTATGCTTTATAATGCAGATCCAGAAGTGTCAACAAGCATATCGCGCATCTGCAGATGTCCCTCCTAGTCCAGCAAGTGATGCTTCAGGATCGACCACCTCTCTTTTCTCAAGATTCTCATTCTCTTAACGGCAAAATGAAGGTTCGTAGATGATTCTTTGCACAAAAACATGGCTGCTAAAGCTGCTTGTCTCCACACAAAAGATGGAGGGGTACGATTCACAGTAAATCTTGTATTCTTTTGTAAAAGTGAACCATTCATTCTCCACATCGTCCAGAAAATGTAAAGTACGACAACTCAATCGAGTCACAAAGAGACGGAAGAAAAGAGAACATTCTGGGCGTCGTTCTGTCGTTCCATGATTTCTTGTAAAGTATAACAAAAAAGAAAGGCATGATTTTGATATTTATTGGGACGAGAATACGAATGTTGAGGCCATTGTTTTATTTGACATCTGATTAAATAGTACAGTTTAAACAGTCAGATGGTAGCCTCATTAGTTTTATCTGTTGTAATGTTGATGTTGGTATTCATATGCATGAGTCAATTTTGTGACCTTCGGTTTCAATTTTCAGGTGGGTGATGAATTGATCATTAGGTCATTGTCTACAATAACTTTCGTGTTTGGTTCATAATGGAAGATCAGTCTCAGCAATATTAGCGGCGATTTTAATTTCACTAAGAAAGAGAGAGACAAGCCTCCCAAAGATTTTCCTTCTTGGTGGGTGAGGTCCTTGGAGAGTGATATGCACGTCTGCTAATATTACTGTGAAACAAAGAGCCGACAGTAACAGTTCACCTGAAAAAACTGAGTTATTCATTACTCTCATCTTATGACATCAAAAATTACATAGCAAATTTGTCTAATCCCCTAAACTTCATCCTAGATGACAAGAATTCCATAACATGCATCCAAAAATGCACCTTACATTGAGCAAACAAAACAACAAAGGCCAAAAGAATACAAAAACAGAAGAAACCAAAGGATGTCTAGTAGAGATCTTAGGTAGCTGAATCAAGCATGCTTAGCCTGAAAGTCCTTCATGAAAGCAACCAACTTCTCCACCCCAGCCAAAGGCATAGCATTATAAATCGAAGCCCTCATTCCTCCCACTGACCTATGCCCCTTGAGCTGCACCATCTTCTCCTTGGCCGCCTCCTTAATAAACTCGGCCTCCAGCTCCGATTTCTCAAGTGTAAACGGCACATTCATCAGCGACCTCACCGACTTCTCCACCGGGCACCTGTAAAACCCATTGCTCCCATCAATGGCATTGTACAACAGCTCCGCCTTCCTCTTGTTCTTCTTCTCAATCCCAACCAACCCGCCCTGCTCCAGCAAATCCTCAAACACAAGACCACACATGTAAATCCCATAACACGGCGGCGTATTATACAGCGAATTGTTATCATCGTGAATCTTATAATCCAACATCACTGGCGTAACCCCCTGCGCATTCCCAATCAGATCCTTCCTTATAATCACAATAGTCACCCCAGAAGGACCCACATTCTTCTGCGCTCCAGCATATATGATCCCGAATTTCGACACGTCCACCGGCTTGGAGCAGAAATTGGACGACATATCAGCAATCAAGAGCCCATTTCCATTTTTAGGAGTTGGGTAGTTCTTGAACTCGACTCCATGAATAGTCTCATTGGCACATATATGCAAGTACTTGGCATCCGGGCTCTGCTCCAGCTCATCAAAACCCGGCGGAATCTTGGTGTACTTGTCCAGCTTACCGGACCAGATCACCTTCGGTTTGCAGTACTTCTCGGCCTCCTTGGCCGCTTTATCGCCCCATGACCCGGTGACCAAGTAGTCGACTTTATCTTCTGGACTGCAGAGATTTAATGGGATCGCGGCGAACTGGGTGGTGGCGCCGCCTTGGAGGAAGAGGACGGAGTATTCTTGGGTGATGTTTAGGAGCGTTCGGAGATCCGACTCGGCTTTTTGGATGATGGAGGAGAATTCTTTGCCACGGTGGCTCATTTCCATGACGGACATGCCAGATCCGCGCCAGTTGTAGAGCTCCGATTGGGCTTTGAGGAGGACGTTTTCAGGGAGGTTGGCGGGGCCGGCGGCGAAGTTGAAGACGCGATCTTGGGGTTCAGGTGGGTTGTTGGGGCGGAGATCTTGGATTGTCTTGGTGGCGGCGCATTTGATGGAGATTGAGATTGGGGAGGGGTTGGTGGTGGAGCCGAGGCGGGTGGCGGTGAAGGGTAGTTTGGGGTTTTTGAGGAGAGTGAGGTGTGGGTTTTGGAGGAGGAGGGAGTGAGGTGAGGTTGCCATTGCCATGGTGGTGGGTGTTTGGTTTCAGAGAAGAAAGAGGGAGGGGGGCTTTGTTGGTGAAGATCTGAATCTTGGTGATGGGGGTATTTTATAGTATTGAGTATTGAAATTGGATATTCCATTTGGTGTGGGTTGGTGAAAAGGTTGGAACTTGGAAATTGGGATCAGGAGTACGACGTCGTTGGGCTAGCATCACTTTCACTCACTCACTTCCCAATTTTTCAAGTGTGATATGTTAGTTTTTTTACCATTCAGAGCAAAATTGAAACTTTCCTCTGTATTTTAAATTTGTGGGGTTATGAAATGTGTAGAACTAGTATTTTTTTTTTATTGTATTAAACAAAATGTATCAAACAAACAAAACATAATTCAAATGAGAATCAAATATACATCATACTTCAATTAGTATTACAACCTGTTCTAATCCAATGTTGGTGTGGAATATGTTAAACAAATTAGACACTACTTTGTCCAATATGAGTCATATTTTCAGTTTCTCTATCAGTATACCTAATAGTCATTGTCTAAAAACCATCTCATTATTTCTATTTTTGATTGTCCCTAAGTTTTACCAAATAGTGTGTTTCCAAGTTTTTAAAAATCTTTTGCTCTGAGTTGTTCTTTTGATAACGCCTTCATTGAGTATTGCCGCTGGTGGAGGCAAAGGTATGTCGGAAAATTCACCACATGCGTTAAGTGACATGAATCATGGTAATTTTCAGTTACGACATTGGAATATCAGGTTGTGTAAAATCCTACTTTATTTTAGAAACTCTTTATAAGTAGATGTGATGATTTATTATGCAGCTATTTGTGAAGTAAATTATAAAATAAATGCATTTGATATGTGGAAACAACTTTCTTTAGCATTATTTTTATGTCCTCCAATACTTCATTATAAACTATGCGACATGACATAACGCTAGGAGCTAGGAACAGATTTATGTTTCGTAATGAATTTATAAGTTCCTATCATTGTCAAAGTATGTGCTTTAAACATGAATACTAAAATGAATGAAGTTAGTATTCACAATGAACCTGTTATTGTCACAGGTCTAGCATGAAAATCTACTGATGTAATTACTACAGAACTAGCAGTATTACATATATTGACAGCAAAGCAAGTTCTGTTTCTTCTTTCCGTTATTCCCAGCAAGTAACTGATGCTAGTGATGTGGGTTGTGAACTCAGTTAGGTATCATATAATAATGGACTTAAAAAACAGAAAGCACAATCCAAGTAGAGAACAGATGAAAAAAAAAATTGTATTTCATAGAATTATTGTCATGGAACAACTAAAGTACAGTCAAAGAATGGAACGAAAAATGAGTATGCTCAATTAGAACATACATACAGAAGAATCAGCCATGGCTGTGAAGCAATGAGCAATTGAGGCTGCAAGCTTAGAAATCTAGAATACCAATTCCCAGGTGCAACCACAGTTGCTGAATTATTATGTGCATATTCCCCACCCACCCAATCAACCCAATTACAAATGTCATGTAAGGTTAGTATATATGCCTTGCTATAGTTGGGTCTGTAAGAGAAACTTTGCTGGTTCACAATTTGCGATGAAGCCAAACTTGGATGTGCAGAACTTCCTATGTACCCCTGTGAGTTTCCCTGTAGCTGCTTTTTGGTGGAAACCAACCATCAACTTCGAACATTCTCTGATAACAATGAAGAAGTTGTCAACATTAGTAGTTATTCATGTGTTGATAATATCATATAGTACCGTATCATATGAAGGTCATATACAAAAGCTGATCTTCCCTAGTAAGGGCAAGAACTTACAAAAGCTGATCTTCCGAGTAGTTTGTGTGCCACTCACAGGTTCTACTCCACTGCTTGAAACCATAAAGAGTACACTGAGCAGCGTAGACTGCACTAGCAGCCAACAAAGATGGCGAGAACTTAAGCATCTCGTACTCCACTAGAGAGAGCTCGATCAAGAAGAAGGATAGAAGTTCAAGCTGTTTTGAGTACACAATAATAGTCACTATCTTATTACTGTGAAAACTAAACTGATGTTAGAGGGTCAGTAGTTGGATTTACTAGATTCACTACCAACCTTTTTGTCAGATTGTGCTGCCTTGAGGAACCTTTTCATAAAAACATATGGTGTTGGAACTGACATGTTAAATTGTAATGTGTTGAGGATCAAGCTCTCCTGCAATTTTTTATTTATGGAAACATATTTTCAGTTAGTACCATATTTTCTAAGAAGTAGCAAAAATTGAGCAGGATAAGCACAAGCAATTGAATTACCATTTCCAGGATTTCCTTCCTTGTGTAAGCCTTGTCGGATATAAGAATTAAATCGCCCACAACAGGCACAGAAACTTCCTCATACTTGCAAGCTAAAAGCATGGCAACCAGACCAACTAACTGAAGTTTCTTTCGGACTACTCTTTGCTGAGATAAAAATCTATCTATGAGATTAACAGTAAGAAACAATGTCTCGTCCAGGAGTTCAAACTTGTCATGCACCTGTTGATTTGGATATGCAGGTAAATCATTAGAAGTGAATGAGAAATCAAATTACACATTGGTCAAGTAGGAAAGATTAATGTACCTCAATTAGCCAGTCAACTAGTATAGCCCTCATCTTCTCATTGATGTCAAATTGTTGTTCCAGATAATCAGGTGGGACACAGCTAAAACCCTTCAAGATACAAACACAATTTAGTCATCACACTTTGGTTGGAATTTATAAGAAATTGGTTATTGAAAGACCAGATCAATTATGATCAACTAAAAGCACAATGAAACAATGATTATATTACCTCCATTTTCCTGTAATAAGTATGAAGGTCCTCAACATACTCCACAACCGCTAGTGAGTTCTTTAAATCACAGCTATCAATGTCCACAAGTGGCTCCTCCACAATATCCTCCATTTCAACTTCCTTCTGAAACATCAAAATTTCAATTGAATCAGTACAATGTATTTTTGCCGATAAACAAAGACAATCCAAAACAAACTTAAAATGAAGAAGGATATACCATATCATTGGCTTCACTAGGCATTGCTTCTGGTTGTTCTAAGAACATTGGCTCTGGCTGGTCAGCCTGGTCATCAGGTAACTTGAATTCCTCATCTATGAATATACAATCTCCAAAACTATCTGAGGGTTTCTTAATTTCCTGTCAATATAAATCACACCACCCATTAGATAAGATAAAACAAACCAGTGAAGTCAAAAATCAATCGAAGGAGGATTAGTAGGTACCTCTTTACTCAATTGCTGAGTGCTTTCAATTTGTGCAGCTGCAAACTTCCTATGAATTTCAAATCAAAACCCAATGTTAAGATTTAAACACATTCACTCATGATTACTGTCTCAATATGAAAATCATTGCTCCTCTTGAAAACTGAAAGATCTAAGATCTAATTTTTGAAATTCATTTACTTTTCCCACCTTTTTCTCCACAACCCAAATTCAAAATTTTCACTCTCTTTTCACCTCACTTTTACTCAACAGCAATACAATTGAAACCAAAGGGCTCAAATTCTGACCTTGTAATGGGTCTATGCGCCGGATCTGCCTGCTTCTTTTCACAGATCTCATGTTTTCTGAAAAACACACCAAAAACAAAACCACATTCAATCCAAGAACAACAAATATAACTCCATAGAAGATTGAAAATTTGAATCAAAGACAATTACCCAGGAAAGCCTCTCTTGTTAACAACACAAGGGTACGGCTTAGCTCCAATCAGACTCTGATTAATAACACCCAATGCCCTCCTGTTATGCCCAATCTTCCTGCTACCCATTTCTACTCCCCCTACATTTCACCCAAAACAAACCAAACAAATCAGTAAGAAACTAAAAGCCACAATCTTTATGGGTTTCAAATCCAAATCAAAATCTGGGTCACCTTGAACATTTGTGGGTCTGACCAGATTAGCACAGTTCTCATCAGAAAAAACCATCTTGATGAAGAAACTCACAGATCAAACTCAAACCCAAATTGACAGAGTGAGAGAGAGAGCAATCAAGGCTGGGAGAGCATGTAACAAATACAAGTAGAGTGAATAAAGACAAAGCTCTCTCTACATAATAATAATAAAGAGAGAATGAGTGAGCATTTGTCTCAAGCTCAAAGAAGCCCTTAAACCCTGTTTCAAATACAACGGCTAGTGAAATCTGGCCGTTGGATCATGCCGATTGGGATGGACCTTTCTATCTACATGGTCTGAACAACGGTCTCTTCTACCTTAGCATGTGGCGTGTGCCGTAGTTTCAAATCAAACGGCAAATTTTTATTTCCTATTCTATTTTTTTTTCTCAGAGTGAGAGATTTTGTTTTTTTATTTTTTCATTTTTTCCAGTCGTTAAATGTAATCAAACACCCAATGATTGGGGGGTGGTCAGTACACATGGCAGGATCATATGCGCTCCAGCCCACTGGAGCCTGTTTTCATTGTTATTCTTTTTTTTTGGATGAAAATGAATTTGACCAGAAAAAATGAAAGGAAACGATTGTATATAGTTTACCAATTTAGGATGGTTATATATGGTTAGATGATAAACTCACAGGATTGTAAAAATATGACCAAATTGTGCAAGTTCAGATTTGTTGGGATGATTTTAGAATGAAGTTATAGTGTGAATGAGACGCATCGGATGTATTTTATTTTTTTTATATGCCGGACAAAGATTCTATTAGGTTTCAAAATTATGTGACTCCAATAGATAAATTATTGTTTGTGAATTTAATGAAAATAAAAATAAAAAAGTGAATTGACTTTGCTACATGTAATGGTATTTCTTAGTTATGTTTCTTTAACTTCAACTAGAGCGCGAGAGAAGAAATTATGAAAAGCGCGGTAAATGTTTGTGAGAGCGAGAGCCGAGAAGCATTTATGAATTCTGTAGTTATAGAAGTATTATTAATAGTATGCCTTGTTCATTTAAAACTTTAAATGGGTTTAATTTTAAAGAAATTGAATGCAATGTGTTTACTAGGAGGAGAGTATACCTTACTGATATTTCCATACATATTTAATCGAAGTCCATTTCTTTTAATATATATATTTTTTAGGGGAATGAATAACTTCATTGACTAAATGTCATTATAATAAGAATTTATCAACTCCATTACAAAAGAAGGGGGAACTAAATTAAACTCACCATGCCCTAAATTCAAAGCATCAGATGCCAGACTATGAGCAACTCTATTAGCTTCCCGGCGAACAAACCGAACCCGTACTGATGGGATTTGTTGTAGAATCTCTCTGAGATCATCCAAGAGATAACCTAGATTTGACCAATCCATAACTCTAATCCCCAAAGCGTCCACTAGTACCTGACAATCCGACTCTATAATGAGAGGAGAATAGCCATATTGCTGAGACAATTGTGCCCCTTCCAAGAGAGCGAGAAGCTCCCCATGGCGAGCCGAACTAGAAGCCGAAACATGACGACGGAAAGTTCCCCTACAGACTCTTTCCACATCACAAAAAATGCCTCCTCATAAATAAATTAATAGAACGTGTACTCAATGACAACATTCGCTGGCAAGAATTAACTAACCGGTTTAAGCGGAATAAATAAATAAAAGAGACACCAGGAGGAGCGTAACCCAAGTATTTTTTCTCTTGCTTAATCCGGAAGAACAAGGCTAATTGGTATCTTAGGCTATTGTGGACCACCAACCACAAGAAAGTGAAGAAACTGGAAATGTCACCCTTTTGCCTATTTCAGGCCCATCCCATGTGTAATTGTGTATGTACCAAAGAAAGCAAAGATTCCACTTCCAAAAGATGATGATCTTCATTCAGCGCCAGCAATCATGGTATAAATACAAAACTCCTAATACAAACTATTCCATAATATGCCTCATAATTAAACGTATATTACCTAAGCCTGTTTCAAAAGGTGCTAAACCTGTAGAATGAATGTTACAATGAGCAAAACTTGGGGTATGAGGATATGTCTCAGCTTCTACATACCTAAACATACATAAGTCTTTCTGTCAGTTGCGAAACTATGTTTTACTTGAAGAGACTAGATAGCCGTCGACTGCTTTTCTCCCTCTTGTCGGCGGCTTCTTCTCTGCGTTTCTGTATCTTCTCACCACTGAAGAGACTGGATAGACTGCCATTCTCCTTGTCTATTACTTGTGTGTCTTCTGGAATCTTTTCACTGATGTCCTCTAGTATGTTTTCCACGCCAAACGTCTCCTTCTGATTTAAATTTGTCTTCTTAACTGCCTTTAGCTCTTGCTTCGCTGCCTTGTCCAGTGGTATGCACTGCTGCTTCTTCTCCATCTTTGAGTGCATCTTCCGCTTACTCTGGCTGTTAACTTCCAACTTTTGTTTTTTCTCTATATGTCCCAGAACTGAAATCAATTCTGCCTGAGGTGATAATCTTTCAACCTCCTCTGGCTTATCGATATCCATCTCTTGCTCCAAAAGCCCGCCTTTCTTTTCAACAAACTTATGTTTCTTGGCCAATTCTTGTTTTGAATCAGGAGTATCGAGTTTAAGGCTACGTTTTTTACCCGTGTGGCAATTTTCCCTAATGCTCTCCTGCTGCAGGTGTTGATAGTCCTCCTGAACAACTTCCTCTCCTTCCGAAATTCTGCTGCTCATGGTTTCCAAAATAATTTTGCCAAGCACAAATTGTGTCTCGTGCAGAAAACCTTTCTGAAGTACAGGGTAATCAATCTCATAGCTTTTTCTTTCTCTATTGAAAGATTCGATGTCACCCGCCAGAACTCTAAAAATTTCAGCAACACTTTGGCCTGTTTTCTTTGGTACAAATACCTAGAATTCACATAAGTTGCGAAATATTAGATGTGTAGTAAATACATACAAATACTCAGACTAACTTGTTATATTCAATCACTAAAGGATACCACAAGGCATGAGAAGAGCATAGCTACTCTAACTTCTCTATACCACCTCTGACACGTATCATATGGAATTACAGACCAACACAGTAGAACTATGATGCTCCAACCTACAGCTTACGAAATGATTAATAATATGTACTTACCAACCCAGAGCATGGAGATTCAGGATTGTTAGACTTCATTTCGACAAGACTCTCAGTTTCAGTAAGAGCAGCAATAGAATCTAAAACAAGAGACGCAAATTGGGAAACTTTTCTTTCGAGCTGTTTCTCTGATTTGCATGCAGATGGAATTGAGATCTCTGGTGAATAGTCAACTATCTCTTGAGCATTGCCTTGAGCAAATTTAAGACCCTTTTGGCACCCCCCCTGATACAGGATAGAAGCAAAGGTGTATACCACAAGAGCGTCTTGAGGGTGACGAAGAAGTGCCATGTGAAACGCCAAGAGAGCTATCCTGTAATACAAACACAATAATCATTAGAGACATCCTGCTTCATCATCCTTCCCCAAGAAGATTATTCCACGGGTTAAGCACTAGCCACTGAATCCCCAATAGAATGAAAAAAAAAAAAAGTGATTCTATGACTTATGATGGTAGCTATGACTCTTGTAACTTGACCAAGCTAATTTGATGAACCACAACTTTCTATACGCATTTTCTTTATTTCACCATAGTGAAAGCTGTGATCTAACAGAATAATGACAAAATTGACGATTATCTCTCCACCAATGGAGTCATAAGGTCTATCAACCGTGACAACTTTATCCAAATAATATAACAATTACATTAATGGAAATTATCCAATATGTAGTGAAAATGGTAATGGCTCTAAGATAATTATCTCACCATAAACTGCAGTCAGATGGTCGATCAACCGTGACAACTTTATCCAAATTTGAGAATAGTTTCTGTTGGAAAAGAGGGGAAAAACAAACAAGCTAAATAAATTGTCGGTTAGAGATATAAAACAAAGAGTTGGTCACTACTGATCCACAATATATATAAAGTGTGGGAAAAGAAATATAGAAATCTTTAACAATTCTTGTTCTGGAAAATCTGTATTCTAGTGAACTTCATTAAGTGCGGAAGTTCTCACATCATTCACCACTTCCCTGAAGCTTTGAAATTGAAAAAACTGAGGCTCTCTTAGATGAGTACAAACAAATAGCATCTGACTAACACAACTGATCTTTTAATACCAAACAGAAATTTTCCCAAACCCACTTAGTGGGCTTGGCACAAAATTAGGACCTCCTGCTTAAAGCTACAACCTTTACTTATCAAATAGATAAGTAGGTACAGCGAGGAGGTACGAACTCCAGACCACATGGAAGGGCCTCATCGTTCCTACTAACCCCTCAGTTTTCTACCAATCCTATTTGGGAAAGCAATCAAATACGCATAAAAGTTTTAACTTTTAAAACTTCACAGATGCTCCTAACTTTTCAATTCTGATAATACTAAGGTCGTTTGTAATAACTCAAGAGTACAAATACCACATGAGCACCGAAATATGTTCCCATATTTAAGTTTTTGTATTGATATGCTTACCATCAACATCGTGGAATTCTGAGGGAACTCCCTCAGACTCTGCTGATCCAAGTAAGCTGCCTGCAACACAAAAAAACTATCATGCAAAGTATTGACTAAGAAAGTATTTGTATTATGGAATAGAACTCAGAGAACACATACATGCATTGGAAGTAGAAGTGTGAGTAAATTGAATCTCCAAAGCAAACAGAGAGATGGTTCAGCAGCTCCATAAGAAAGCATATAGTTCATTTCCATCATAATTCGACTCTGAATGGACAAGGAATGTCAGTTAGAAGAAGTAGCATGTAACATTATCCCTCAAATAGACAACAGAACAAAATAAAGGGAAGAGCAAAGAATAAAGAGCAAAATTTAAAACAAGTAAAGGTCAAACACGGTTACCGTTGCCAATATTTTGATGGATGAAGACAACTTATGTATTGCTGTCTCGGTTTCTTTTGAAATTGACAATCGCAGTCGAGCGGCAATTCTTAAGCCACGCAAGATTCTTGCTGTATGACAGAGTTTGCATAGCATTCAGAATCCAATAAGATGCTTAACTAGTGCATCAACTAGTCTCAAAGGTTTATTCAGGAAAGGTCAGAAAACCTACCACAATCCTCTTTAAATGACAACTTGGCTGGGACTAACGAACGTAGCTACATCCATGTCAACCAACAATAACATATCTTAATAAGCTTCAAATGATATGTCGGAAATATGTGCAGACTTCTATAAACAAAATAAAACTGATAGTTACCTTTAAGGACCTCAAATCCGCCATTCCATTTGCGTAATCATATATTTTATTTGATAAAGGATCAAAGAACAAACTGCTTCCAGAATTTCACAAGATATCCTGGAGTTAGATGACATTTACCAAGTTCAAATGAACATAAGAGTGTTACAACTGATAATATAATTCAAAGTTTGAAACTTATATAAGTGAGAAAAGTAGAACAACATAATTTTGACCCAAAAAAAAAGTGGAAAAGGAAATTACCTGTTAATTGTGAAGTCCCGACGCATGCTGTTTCTCCAGCGGATAAAATCTTTTTTATCACAGCCTTTTGGCATTTGCGAGTACATAACTTCATCTTTATCAGAGTATTTGGACACTGTTTCAAAGCTAGATACCTGTTACAAAAGATAGAGAAATAACATAAGAACATCAAGATGGCATGTGAATGCAATGTATGCAGACCATTAAACAAGACAAAAAATCATCCTATGAACAAATAAGAGTTACAACAGCACCAACCAACCTCCACGACAGAGCCTTTAAGATGCACCATACATATAGGAAATCGACGTCCAACAATTTGCGCACGGTGGAATTGGCTCTTGATCTGCAGTAACATAACATCAGACAACCAAATGAATTCAAGTTTCAAACAAATTCATCAAAAACTCAAACCGTCACTGCCACAAAACCTGTTTGAGATTAGCTGTAGTGATCACATCAAAGTCTTTCGGCACTCTTTTCAGGATCAAATCCCTCACACACCCACCCACTAAGTAGGCTTCAAACCCTGCATATACACCACCAACACAACCACACCATAAAAACATCGAAAAATCGAATGAAACTTTAACAATGTACCAACATTAACAAACACAATGACCAATGTTACCTCCTCCTCTAAGTATTCTTATTATATTCCAAGACGACTCGGGAATCATGGACCGCGTTATCCCAAACTGCCTCGAGTCGATCTTTCGCCATTTCGACATGTCAATCAACCCTAACCATTCACATTTGAAACTTAAAACACCTCAAATAGTCAAATTACAACTAAAAAGATTGAGACTTTCACATTGGCCAATGCGGAATCGACATACCCTCTGCAGGGACAGACTCGGGGACCATCTTGGGGCGTTGAGGGCCTTCGGAGAATGCGTGGGCGAGTCTCTGGTGAGTTCAAAACCATGGTCACCAAGTGTTCGACGAAATGCCTCAATGAAAAAATAAACAGATATGTATATAAGGAGAAGAAGAAGAAGAATAAGGAAGGACCTGTTGGTGGTTGAGTAAGAGTTTGAAGCGAGAGAAGAAGAGGGTGTTGTTGGCTCTGAGGGATGTTATCGCCATCGGAGTGTAGGAAGAATCATAGTATTACGGTCATGGCGCGCTTTGCTCTACCACGGCCCTCTCAAATTTGCTTTCTTTTGTTAGGCCTTTTTTAACTCGGCTTTCCTTTCGCATAAACCTAGTGGTGTTGTCACCCGGCTGTGACCCTTTTCCGTCACCGCCTTGTCCTCCACCGTCTACAAATATTAGTTTTTAAATATGTGTATCAGTTCTCTCTATTTTAACTATTTTAAACTTATATTACTAATTAAATTTAAAAAAAATAGCTTAAATACAATTATATATTACATAAAATCATCTAAAATAAATATTTTAAATTATAGAGAGCCTCATCTGGCTCTCTATATTTAAGAGCGAGATAACTAAAAGTTAAAATGGCTAGTCACTTAAGAGTCTGGTGGAACTCCTAATTTTAATAAAAAACTAAACAGACTCCCTAAAATATCCAAAGAGTCAAAATAGAAAGTCTGCTAAAAATGCTCTAAACTAGCTAGCCAAAATAATTTTTTAGTTATTTTGGTTAAAATTTGATAAGAAAAAATGGCTAGTATTCCTAAAGTTGCTCTTTAGACAACTTTTTTTTTAATAGAGTTTTTGACAACTTTGTTAAGTCAATTGAAAATTTTAATCTTTGTTTTGCAAATTCAAACATACCTGAAAATTCTCCTCACACTCTTACTTTCTTAGTAAAGTTACTAGTAAATTAACTTCTTAGGGGGAAATTTACATAATTAAGTAACATGAAAGTGATAATGCAAACATGATAATGATAAATTTAATGAGTTATAGCTCATAGAGTAAAATTGAAAATAATGTGAGATCATCGTATATTTTACCGGTTTATCTACTAAGCGGTACACTTTCTTTTATAATAGTCAATATCGTTATTTTTTAAACATAACATATTGAATATTCAATTACTTTACACTTAAATGAATTCTGTTATTTATGCATCATCGTTAAAGTCGTTCGAGAAACTTCTAACATAGATTATGACACTCCAAACTTGAGTTTTAGAAATACTCACTTATTGCTTCTGAAATTATACAAAAAGACACTATTGCATGTCACAAGAATTAAATCATCGCAGGATCTGCGGTTCCTACTTGGACAGTGAGTTTTCATACCCTTTTCTTTATCCAAAATCCCACTGTACAGAGTACAGTACTTGTTTTTTACCTTAAAAAATCCTCCTGATTTTCTCTATTATATATATCCCTTCCGGCTCAGGTGGGCTAAAGTCACCTCAGATTCCACCTATTTATCTATTTACATTTATTAAATTCCCTTTCATTATTTTTCCTCCCCTTTCCTTTTTTCTCTCTCTTTCCCATTGGCACTGCCACTCTCCACTGTGAAGGTCCCTCAAGCTCTCCTCTCATTCTCTCTCTTCCTCAAATCCCTTATCGTACGTCAAATCTCAACCTAGGGTTTCCACCTCTCTCCCTTCTCCTTCTTCTCCGATCTTCCTCTCTCCTTCGACCGAGACATCTCTGACTATGGGAGGCGGAGTCGACGAGACGTCGACCAAATCGGACGGCGGAGATGGAGTCAACCTCAACGTCAAAACTCCCAACGGCTCCAAGTACGCCGCGCGCATCAGCCTCGACGCCACCGTCCGAGCGCTCAAGGAGGCTCTGGTGCCGAAGTGCGACATTCCGGTTGATCAGCAGAGGCTGATTTACAAGGGCCGGATCTTGCAGAACGATCAGGCTCTCCGGAGCTACGGTATACTGTTAAATTCTTCTCAGTAATTTTTGTTTTTACTGCTTGATCGTGTTACATTGTTCAAGATTACTTAGAGCAGTTGAATTGTGTAATGCGTTGTGCTTGAGGTTGCTAATTTTGGACTGTGTAGATAGCAGAAGGTTTAGGCTCTGCGAATCGGCTCTCGAAACCTAGGCTACTTAGATTATGGCCGAAAGAGTTGATTTTTGAGTGTAGGAGTGGAGTTGTAGTAATAGGAGAGGTGTAAATAGGAGTAGAGTTTAGTTGAGGTTTTTTAGTAGGAGTGGAGAGGTTAGATCATCTGCGGAGTTCTTTCGCTTTTCGGTTAATGCAGGTTTTATCTGTGGTAAATTTTATCCTCCAGGTTACCAGGATTTAAGAATATGTTTGGAGAAGTTTTTGCTGCTTGGATTACTTTTTCTTTGAAAAGATTCTGTTTGTCGAAAGATTTGCTTGTTTTATTTGTGTTTTTTGGAATGCTGGTAGTGTTGCTCAGGTCCAGCCTTGATTCTTTATGTTCTTTATTTCTTTTTGGTTTGGTTAAACATTTGCAAGTACCAAAGAAAAAATTATATTATGTAGAAGATTTGACTAATAAAGGGAATTCATATTTGGGATACTAGGGATATGTTTACTGACCTTAAAGATGATTTGATATTGTCATGTATATTTCTTTCATGTGACTTCTTTTTGTCATTATAAATAGGTTTGGAGGCGGATCATGCTGTTCACTTGGTTCGTGGCTTTGCACCATCTGATGCAGCCAACAGTGCTGGTGCAACCAATGCTGGAAGTGAACATTCTACCCAAGCAAGGGGTGTTGGATCTGATGAAGGTGGAGCATTGGGAGGTTCTGGCAATGTCAATGGGATGGGTAGCACTGGTGGTTTGTTTGGTTCTGGATTACCTGGCTTGGAACAAGTGCAGCAACAATTAACGAGAGACATGATGAACATCCCTCTCTTTGACAATTTTGTGAACAGCACCGACATGATACAGAACATGGTTATGAACAACCCTCAAATGCGTGAAATTATTGATCGGAATCCTGAGCTAGGACACGTACTCAATGATCCTGGCACTATTCGTCAGACACTTGAAGCAGCAAGAAACCCTGAGCTTATGCGTGAGATGATGCGCAACAGTGACAGGGCTATGAGCAACATTGAAGCTTCTCCTGAGGGATTTAACATGCTTAGACGTATGTATGAAAATGTCCAAGAGCCACTACTGAATGCATCAACCATGGCTGGTAATGCTGGGTTTGATAGTTCAAATCCATTAGCAGCTCTTTTCATCCCCCAAGGTGGAAACCCAACCAGAACTCAGTCAACTGCTAGTTCTGATTCAGCAACTAGGCCCCCTGCTCCAAATTCTGTCCCACTTCCCAACCCATGGTCACCTACAAGCTGTAAGCTCTTGCTCTTTGTTTATGTTTTGCAATGTTCTGGTTTTGAATATTACAATTAAAACTTGTTTCCATTAGCCTCTCATACTTGTTCGGGTATGTTGCACTATGGAATTTATCCTTTTGAACAACCAACTATTTCCCAGATTAAGGTGTGTGTTTTTGTCTATATGTTAATTCCTCAAGTATGTAGAAGTAGAAAAATACTCTCATTTCCCTGTACTGTTAATTATTTGAGGCTACTTGGCCTCGCAAACTGGACAAGAGGAGGTGGACCTGGGTCTTGCCCTAGGAAGTGGATTGGATCTACCACTAAAGCTAGCAGTCCTATTATCTTAAGTTTAAGTCTCTAGTTGAATAGTTTACTGCTGTGTTAAAGATTACAATAACTTCTTAAATAACAATAGGTTTAGTAGTAACAGTTGGTAGTATCGCTTTTATTCACATGCAATAGCTTCCATATTATGTCTCCTATGTTGCTTTTAGTCGTTACCAATTAGTGATTGCATGGTATATGGCCGGAGTTGCCCAAACTAACACCACAAGTTTGTACACTTTAGGGGATGGTAGGCCGCAAACACCAGCTGGCCTCACTGGACTTAGTTTTCCAGAGTATGAAGCCACGATGGATACAATGCAGGACAACACTTTACTGAATCAGGCTGTACAAAACCCAGCTGTTTCACGGCTCATGCAAAACTTCATCTCCAATCCTCATAATATTAATGAGGTATAATTTTATTCTCTAATGGAATAGGCGTGAGATCAGTATTTCTTGTCTTTAACATTTCTTAATCTTTAACATTTCTCGACTGCAGAGTCTTGAGTCCAACCCCGAGTTACAGAGCATGCTTAATTCCAACGCTTTTTTTAGAGAAATGATTCAAAACCCTGAATTTTTTCGTCAGTTGGCTTCTCCTGAGACTATACAGGTATATTGATGTATGCTACTTAAGCTGTTCAGAATTCCATGCTGCCTCTCTCTCTCTCTCTCAAAATACTGATCAAACTTGAAACTGGCTCCTATTCTTGCTTATTCATTCCCCTTCTGATGTTTTTTGTTCTCTTGCAGTTATTCTTGATTTTGTTACAAGCACTTTTGTCGCTGCTAGGTGATGAACAACAATCAACCCAGTAAGAACTGGCATAATTTGTTCTTTTATATATATGATTGATCTAGCCTGACTTGATATAATGATATATCTTTGCTGCCTGATGATTTAATGGTGAGGATAAGTTCATTGATCAACTCTTCTTAGCATTTAGGAATAATTAAAAATAGAACTCTCCATGTGGTTTGGTATCTTCTTTGGTCGGTCAGGATAAAAACAGGAAACAGCCCCCAGTTTAATGTTTTCTTTTAATAAACTCTCATGCTGGCCTTGCTTTGGGTAGGTTTCAGATTGATCTGTCAGATATGTTGGGCTGGTTTGGGTCATCGTTGTTTTTGTTTTGCGTCTGTTAATTAGCTGCCAAGACTGGCTATTTCTTTGGTTAGGTTTCAGATTGATGCGTCATATATCTTGAATTGGTTTAGTTTCTGTTACCTGTTTGCCTGTTTGGGCCATTGTAGTCTTTGTTTTTCCATCTGTTAATTAGCGGTCATGACTGTCTATTGCTCTTGAGTTGTATTAAATCAGTGCTTTCTTGCAGGGAACCAGGAGAGATTGGACAGACTGGTGGAAGCACAGGTATCCAAGTCAATATGTAAATTCTGCTTACAGTTTCTCCAAAATTGTGATACTCGTATGCTTTATAGAAATATGAAATGTGGTCAAAGGAAACTCAAATTGTTTGAATCACATTACCTAGAAGTACTTCTTATAGTGTGATTAGTGTCTTGTCATTTCATTTGGGAAATTGGGATGCTTTTGTTCCTACTCCTTAATTTTATTTTTTTCAGGGTTATTTCGTTGTTAAAAAGAAGAGTTTATTAAGGTTACAATGTATTGCTGAAACCTTAGGACATGCTGGACTATTGTTGCTAGTTTTCAATGACCACAATCATATTGTGAAGTGAGTTTGTAAGAACAGGTTATGGTAATGAGCCCCTCATTTGCCCAATGTGAAAAGAAAGAAGCATTAATATCTTGTAAAGACATCTATGTGGTAATTGGCGGTCCCCTAATGTTGTTGCTAAAACAGGATCAGTCGATAACACAGGGTTAGAAGCGCTGTTGAACATGTTTGGTGGGCTTGGCACTGGAAGTCCAGCTGTTCCCAACAGACAAA
This sequence comes from Potentilla sterilis, assembly GCA_963682095.1. NCBI lineage: Eukaryota > Viridiplantae > Streptophyta > Magnoliopsida > Rosales > Rosaceae > Potentilla > Potentilla sterilis. The sequence continues at coordinate 42,418,509 of OY821764.1, forward strand.
ATGGTTACTGCATACCTATCATTAAAGTTTAACAAAGAAGGTTCCTTTTGTTCGGTTTGTGCTAATCCTTTTCCATATATTTCAGTGCCACCGGAAGAACTCTATGCCTCACAGCTTTCACAACTTCAGGAGATGGGTTTCTTTGATAGACAAGAGAACATACGGGCTCTGATGACCACTGCCGGAAATGTCCATGCAGCAATAGAGCGGCTATTGGGGAATTCTGGTTGATAGTTTAGAGTCACGATTTCTTATTGTTCCGGATATGTCCAGGCCGTGGTTGCCAAGATTGTGGTCGTGTTGGATAAGCTGATATATTGATAAGATAGGCCCTCTGTTAGTGGTGCGAGCTTATGGTACCCGGGTTTGGTTTCTCTCAAGAACTTTGTCAGACCCTAGTGTACATAGTTGACGAGTATTAGTCGTATGCACAGTGTTGCAAATTGGAGACTGGTGAATATTTGTAAGAACTGTGGGGTAGCTGCTTAAGTTTCAGTTTCTATTGCATATATAGACAGTGAAATGTGGTTGAAGTATATAGTTAAGCTTGTTAAAAACAAGTGAATGCCTAGTAAAAAGAGCCAGATAGTGCTTAGTTATGGTTATTCGCTGAGGTTGATCTGGAAAAATTGTTTTGGGGTATATGATCGGTAGTGTGACTGAGATCATAAAATTACCTCTTTCTGGCAAGGTACGAGTAGAGAGAAGATTGTAGAAATGTTATTTTGTCGAACTAATACAAAATTACTGCTTCGCTTTAACAGAGAGTTAAAATGCCTAAACTCAAACAATCATAAAAATTTATTTTCCTGATTAAATTTCAACATAAAATAATGTAGAACGTGGATCCCACGTTTACAAATTATTTTACAGTCTACCACAACAGTAAAACTCAAACACTTACCTAAAAAAGTCACCAACCGTAATTTGTAATCAGATCCAACGGCCATGGATCAAGCCACGTCAACATCTTCTTCTTCTCTATAATTCTGTGATAAATTTCAAGTTTTGGCCAAAAATCAGTTGAAGTTTCCGCCCAAAATATCGGTTAAGTAAAAAGACACAGTCCCATTTCCGGCTTACGCGCATCTGTAGCCACGCACCCAAACACGGCCTTAATCCCTTTTTTACTTCGTCAATTCCCTCCATCACTTTTCAGAAACCAAGATTGGATCGTGATCTCAATTCTCGACCAGGTTCGTTCCCCGCTCTCTCACTCAAGTCATTTCAAATTGAGAGGTTTGGATTCGTATATGTGAGAGTTGATTTTTTGCAGGGGTTGAATATTGGAGTTTATTACTATGACGGAGGAGAAAGCCGAAGCGGGGCCGAAGCTGTACACGCGAATGCGGCTATGGGAGTTTCCGGATCAGTATGTGATCGAGCCCACTGATGGATCCAACGGCTCGTCTCTGGCCGTTAGTCGCGTCGATGGCTCCATGAGCCTCATTGGTACGTTTATGTAACAATTTCGATCACCCTGATCAATGTTTTTTTTTATGTTTTGATTGTTTGTGTGCTTGCATTTGTAAACTATGTAGAGAAGCTTCCAGAGTCTAGCTCTGTTCGAGTTCCGAAAATCAGGACTATTTACGGTGTGGCTGGGGTGCTCAAGCTGGTTGCAGGTAACATTTAGTTGCATTGTTGAGTAATGTAGAAGAGATGATGTAATTATCTCCACTATTTTTCCAATGCTGTTTGTGGATCATGGTGGTTTCAGGATCGTATTTGATGGTTATAACCGAAAGGGAAACTGTTGGTACTTACTTGGGGCATCCTATCTATAAAGTTTCGTCGTTTAAGGTTTTTCCCTGTGACCATTCCTTAAGGAACTCCCCTGCGGATCAGGTATATCTCTAAGTTGCTTTGCGCTTGACCGCTGCTTTACTCTCCCTTATATGGGTGCCTACTGAGTTTTCTGTTTCCTTTTTTAAATATTGGAGAGTGGCTACTACAATAATCTTGTACCTCTTTGGCAGAAAAAGATGGAGACCGAGTTTTCTGCGCTGCTAAATATAGCAGAGAGGACTCCTGGTCTATACTTCTCGTACGAGGCCAATTTAACACTGAGGTGAATTGTTTTCCACATTAAAGTTGCCCCCAGTCCTCACCCCATGAGAAACACGAATAAATTCTTTGTATATTGCAGTTCACAACGATTGAATGATTTAGGCGGCGAATCTAAAGTGCTCCCTCTTTGGAGACAGGTAAGCTTTTGTTTATGCCTGACTGATGATTTTTCAAATGTGTGTGTGTGTGTGTGTATGTGTGTGTTTGTTCCATATATTTAATCTCACATCCCAATGTTATGCCACAGGCAGAGCCTAGATTTCTTTGGAACAATTATATGTTGGAGAACCTTATTGATAACAAGGTGGGATTAGATTATCACTGAGTTTATACTGTTAGATACTCAGTTTCCTGCAGAAATCTTACCTCTCAGTTTAGTCACTGCTGATTTATTGTCTTTGTTTGCAGCTTGATCCATACCTACTTCCTATTGTTCAAGGCAGTATCCTTCTATCATTCTTGCTTTCAGTTTTCAGCTGTTCTTACATGTGCCTACGTATATACACACATGAAGCAGCAACACGCATTAGATATACACGCATCATATTGTTTAGTTCCTTTATGTGCTGTTCGATTTGCAAACTATATATTACAGTTGAGGGTTCTCCTTAATTGATCATCAGGCTATCATCATTTTCAAGCAGCTATTGGAAAAGATATTATCGATGTTACTCTGATCGCTAGGAGATGCACTAGGCGAAATGGTAAGTCTGGTTGTAATATATTCAACTTTAGATAACACAACATATACTAGGAAAAGTATATGTTTTAGGCTATTTCAAATATTACTTTTGCATGGGCGTAGAGTTTTTGGAATAAAAGGACTGCCTTAACCAGAAAACTGAAATAAGATGGTCGATTCATACTTTTAGAAAGTACATGACTACCTTGAGAATGATCGTGCTGAATTCGACTCAGTTACATTAGTTAGAACTGGGAGTACAAAAGCCAGTGGTTTATGGTGTGGAATTATGTTTATACGATATGGATATCCGACAGTCTTATATGTATGCTAAAACTTGGGATGTAGCGGCTATATTTCTCTAATGTGATCTGTGTGATGTTCACCAGAAATAATGAAATTGTTTTTGTCAACCTAGTCCATATAATTTGCATTTCTTGAAGGTACTCGGATGTGGAGAAGAGGGGCTGATTCTGATGGCTATGTAGCAAATTTTGTGGAAACAGAGCAGATTATGCACTTGAACGGGTTTACTGCAGCATTTGTCCAGGTAATGTATGCCTAATTGTGCGTATGTAATTGTGTTATGGATTTTCAGTCTGTCGTCTCCCTTTTTTCACTGACGAACCTTGATGTTAAAAGAAGCAATAGGAACTAAGATCATTTGAGAATTACTGACATTTCCTAATTTGAATGTATATGGGTGGTTCTTGCAAAACAACATTAATTGCTCCTTTTAGCTTACCTAGATATGAGAAGGCTGACCCATACCCCAAATGAGATAGAAGATAGTAGGTACCTATGTTACATTGTTACTCTGTATCAAAATGTAAAACTTTAAATAGGTTGTATACTTTCTCCATGGATATCGTGAGATATCTTTTTTTACCTATTCTATTGAAACATGAATTTTTTCTGCCAATAACAAACACACTGACCCTTCAAAACTTTCTTTTCAATGGGAGCTATGACTTTTAGATTTTGGAGATAAAAGGAACAGTGCTAATTGCTTTCATGAGGGGACCAAGATGCAAAATTTCTCGAGTATCACCTGGCAAATGGCCTGTTGGTTCTTAGACAATTATAGACTGATTAAAAAGTACTAGAATATGCATCATGATTCTCAATTTTACCGTGTTGGATAGTAAAGATGGGGATTCACTTATGTAATGGTTATACTTATCAAAAGTGTAACAAGACTGCCAAGATAAAGGTTGCAAGGTCTTTGGCTAGACTTACTAGTGCATATATTCAAATTCTTTTGATTTGTTTTTTATCAAAGATGTTTTTTTCCACATAAGTTCGTCCTCTACACACTTGTATAATCTTTCATGTTCACGGCTGTAATTGGATTTTACAGGTTAGGGGGTCAATTCCATTGCTTTGGGATCAAATTGTTGATTTGACATATAAGCCTAAGTTTGAAATTGTGCGACTTGAGGAAGCTGTGAGTTGACAAATATATCATTTCTTATCTATGTATCTTGATTGTAGCATTTTGGTCTCCATTTGACTTCTGGTTCACTGCATGTTATGCAGCCGCGAGTGGCAGAGAGGCATTTTCTGGATTTAAGAAAAAAGTATGGTGCAGTGTTAGCTGTTGATCTTGTCAACACGGTAAACACCTTCTTTGCCAAATTTTGTGGAATAGCTGATAATACGCACACTTGTGTAAAATCCATATGGAGGCACATATATCCTTGTCTATGCATATGCGTTTTTATTGATCATATATAGCATACAACTTTTGAGCATTACTTATCCTGATGGTTTATTATCTTTCCAGCATGGAGGTGAAGGATGTTTGAGTGAAAAATTTGCAAATGCAATGCAGCATATCGTTAGTGATGATCTAAGGTAGAATTTCTTTCATGTCATCCTTTTCAAGCCATTTTCTTTAATTAGCTGTTAATAGATCTGTCTCATGATGGTACCTGCTGAATATTGTAGATATTGGCACTTCGATTTTCATCATATCTGTGGACATGTCCATTTTGAGCGCCTCTCTATCCTTTATGAACAAATAGTAGATTTTCTTGACAGAAATGGGTATGTTTTCCATCTCCTTGTAATCAATATCTAAGTTGATAAATGTACCAAACTGCTTATTGTATCATTAATTATTTGCTGCTTCAGAATTCCTTTAAATTTTTTAGGGTTAGTTCAGCTTCAATAGTTTAGTCCTAGACATCAGTTTTTCTGCGGATATAAAGAATTTCAGATTTGATGTGAATTGTGCATAGATGGGAGGTATGTGACAACCTATATCACTGTAATTCCCAAGTGGTATACCACCACTACCACCAATACTCTGAAAACCAAAAGTTTATAGGGAATTGAGCAACAATGTATTTCAACATAACAACCTCCTCCAGTCTTTCTCTTGCATATGAAGTTGTGATTTATGTGTGAACTGTGCATCCCATCCTGCACTAAACTCGTAACCGAGAAACTGGGAAGTGATTGTGAACCCAGCACCTCTTGGATTATATTGTCAGCGGATGAACAAACTACATGTCAAGCTTAATACTCAGAACACAATTGTTATCTAATTTAGCCAGATGTATTTATCATAACTCAATTATATACGCGATGACTAATGATGTGAGGATATAATCTTTCCTCTTCTTTTGCGTATTCTCTATGATTGAAATGTAGGTATCTTTTATTGAATGAAAAGGGTGAGAAAATGAAGGAGCAGTTAGGAGTTGTAAGGACCAATTGCATTGATTGCTTAGATCGTACAAATGTGACCCAGGTAAGAACTTAAGGTTCTGAATAGTGTTTGTTATATGGAGTTCAGAAAATAATCTGACCACTAAATAATAACATTTGTTGAGCAGCCTAAACCCCCTAAACCAAATACTACTTTTTTCTTTTAATTTTTCCCTGTACTGTTGATTGTTCTAGTCATAACCTTTACGTGCATCATTTGTTTATGAAAATATCGTGGCTGCAGAGTATGATAGGCCGAAATATGTTGGAATGCCAACTTAGAAGGCTTGGCATTTTTGCTGCTGAAGAAACTATTAGCTCACACCCCAATTTAGATGAATGCTTTAAAATTTGTGAGTCCTCTCTCTTTCTCTCTCTCTCTCTCTCGTATGTAGAGATTACAGTTATAATGCCTACCATTCTGCAGATGTGTGTAACACTTCTAATTCTTTTTGTTTACCAGTGTGGGCTGATCATGGGGATGATGTTAGCATTCAATATTCTGGCACTCCTGCTTTAAAAGGGGATTTTGTGAGGTACAATTTCATGGGAAAATCTCTCTCTGCACTAGTGATTGTGTCTCCGTCACATGTAGCACATTTTGTCTCATGGATTACACCGTTGACATCATAATAATAAGATGGGAAAATCTTATATCTTGTCTTGTTAGTATTAAGTTTGTTATATTTGGCTGGATCTCAGATGTGGCCAGCGGACGATGCAAGGAATGGTTAAGGATGGAATCAATGCCCTTCTACGTTATTACTACAATAACTTCTGTGATGGAACTAAACAGGTAAGTATGCATTGATATTATATCTCCCTTCTTTTTTCTGTGTGAAAATTTTCCCTGCCATTTCTGTGTTTCAGAATATCATAAAAAATTTCCCATCCATATTAGCCACATGTCGCATTTTTATTATATGAAGTAAACACATGCAACTTTGATCTGCTGACAATTTCGTCTTTTGGCGGAAATCCTAAAGGATGCAATTGACCTCCTGCAAGGACATTACATTGTCTCGGTCAGCAAAGATATGACTGTACCATCTCAAAAGAAAGGACTTGAGGCTGTTGCTGTGAGTAAAACTTAGATGTCCATTAATTTCTGGTTTTTCGGATTTCTCTAGTCTCACTGTTACATGATTCCATGATTTCCATCTTTGGCTACAGAGCAACTTAAATTGGTTTTTAATACCTACTCTCAACCTTTATCAGTCTATCTAACTCACACGATTTCATTTTGCAGTCATTTCCTCTGGCTTTGTCATTCGTTTTGACTGGGTTCTTTTTTGCAACTTTGTCATTGAGGCAGGGTAAGTAATAACAGGTCATCTTTTGACTAAGTTAGCTTTGAATATTATCAGTGCTTAAAAGTGATGGAAAATGTGGATAGTAGTGGGTTCATTTTCTAGACACTTGGTTTAGGCATCTCTGCAAGTGCAAGTAAATGATGATTTCTGTGTTTTAATAATTTGCAGTTAGGTACGATCTACGGCACTTGTTCTTTTCATTTTTGTGGGCTGGTTTAAGTGTGGCTATAGCTGCATTTGTGAGGGCCAATGGGCGGATTTTCTGCAATAGACCTCGTCTGCACAAGCCTCGCTTTTGATTTGGGAAACAGAATGCTGTGGCCAATGCAATATCATGTGAAGTTTTCCCTCGTTGCTTCATAGTATTTGATTCTTTGATTAGTACTGTCCACGTAGTGTTGAATTCTTGATCAGGTATACGTGAGGTTTATAGCCCATCTAATCTTACCATTACACTTGTTTCTGTAAATGCTTGCACCTTGTTCAAGCTTTTTGAGTGGTATTATGACCGTCGACGTGGTTTGTACGCTGTAACTTGAAACTTTTGTATTTACTTATGAAATCAGATTGATTCATAGATTAATCTCAAGAGATTAACTATTGTTTTCTTGCTTGGGTTTGGTCTTCAGATTTAGTCGATGATCTAATCACTCACCTTAGATTTTTTATTCAAATCTTAAAGATTTTACAGCGAAAGTGGAGATACATATAAAAACTCTTTCGTGTGACAATGACCCTCTAGGATTAAGAAGCTTGAGTTGCATACGGAGGCCAGTAAAGGTGAAATGCAATCTTGTAGGTAACAGTTAAGCCCTCGAGATTGACTGGTGATGATGTCACATAGCCCTGCACAAGCTTGAAATCACCGGTGCCTCCTACAACAGGATGATCGGCCGGCTTGATATTATGTGTGCCACCAACAATGGAAATTGAACCACGGTGGTGCTTCAACCGCAAGGTTATCTTGGCAATTGAAATGCTCTCAAGCCCATCCAAGCTGGAAGTGATGGAAGTTCCTTGAGCTCTCCCAGCTACCTTTGAAGAGCGATTAGCTGTGACAGTCATCGGATCCTGGAATACAAAGAGGGTGCCGAAAGGCGTTGTGGTTTGACTAACAGCTGTTCCGGCAACGCCATTAACTACAATGTATCCGGTTTTGTTAATGGTTTCGTGTTGAAAGAGCGCAAAGTGGAGGGACTTGAGTTGTTGGTGGTGGTGGTGGTGATGAGAGGTAGATGTGGCTTTAGCTAAGAGGAAGGCAAGAAGTAGAACATGAACCACAGAGAGAGGCATACTGGGATAGATAGTCTAGTTAAGGTTTAGCAATCTTTATAGTATCAGTTGCAGTTGGTGGGTGGTGACTTTTCTGTTAATTTAGTGGAGGAAAATTGATGGCAACTAATATCAGATACCAATGTGCCAATGAATTTTTAACCACTTCCTTTTCTGTTAATTTAGTGGAGGAAAATATAGCTTCTGATACAAGGCAATAGATGACTTGGCTATTCCTAAATCTTTGGTAACTAAGGTAGAAAGCAACAGATTGACAGGAAACATATTGCTTTCTACTTTAGTTATCAAAGACTTGGGAATAGCCAAGTCATCTATTGCCTTGTATCAGAGGCTATATTTTCCAGGATGTTTGTCTCAGTATCTGTTGATTTACTAATCACAGGTTTTGATCATGACCATCCAAAGAGGAGTTAGGTTGGAAAACTGGTCCTATTTTATAAAAGAAAAGTTGATATGGTTGTTACTTCATTTTCAAAAAGCTGAAGCTGCCATGAACTGTAATCAAGTGATCACATTAGATAATGAAGTACAGCAAGTCCAATCTTCTGGTAATGCAGAAGAAGAACAAAATTTTCAGCATGTAGGGTTGTCTTTGATGACTTTCAGTGGCCACAGTCTGCAGTAAAAATCGAAGGAAAATAGGTTTGTCATGGTTTTGGTTTAGCAAATTTTCTTTGCAGATGCGGGTTTTCCAAGAAAGATTTCGAGTGCACTTGATCATTGTGATCACTGGCATGGACATTTTTACTAGCAAGATTGGATCCTCGGAGATTCTAAATCGATCATCAACCAATTACAGAAGAAGTTGAAGTGCACAAGCTTACTATTGCATTGAATAGCCTTTGGGAGGCAAAGTGGCATACAACATGAACTTGGCATCAGAAGCTAAGATGGTTATCATGAGTTATATTTGTATGTCTATAACTGCAGATATAATGTATAAACATCAGAAATCACATATTACATAGCATGCATATTAGACCATAAATAGTTTAGGTTGACAATATAGCTCAGTTTAGACCATTAATAGTTTAGGTTGACTATAATCAAAAATCAAATTATTGTATTTTATCCAGTAGTAAAAATCTAATCAAATATTGGATTCCAAATGAAGAACACATAAAACCTGAAGAATCCATAGTCTGACACTTACTCCTTTTGTTTCCTCAGTTTTTTAAGTAGAACATATTCAAGAACAACAAGCATCACCATCAACAAACATAAGCAACTTTGTATAACTAAATAGGATAGAGGACTTACCTTTACAAACTGATAGACCTGAACTGGCAACCCCATGATGAAGAAGAACGAGAAAGCCAGACACACACACACACACACACAACAGAGTAAGAAGTTACATAAGCAATGAAAAGAAGGGAAAATGAGAGGTGGTCTAGTACTCTCTGCACTTCCCCAACGTTTGCACTGTTGCACACAAACCATATGGTTTTCCATCTTGGTGCGCAACTGTGCATATTGTTTCATGATTATAATATTTGGCATGTACATTGCATTCAATTATAAGTTAAACAAAATATATATCTTGAAGTAAAGCAACTCCAAATCTTCTACTGATGGAGGTTCCTCGGTCACTCGGTGGCCGGAGGGAGGTCCCCCTCAACTTATATTACTATCCCTTAATTGCTACCTCCTTCTAAATTGATTAACAGCAATCAAGTACTCTTTGCAGAAAAAGAAAACAATAGACCAAAATATTTAGCAGATATTGGCCCAGCTTATGATTGTTGGTTCTGCCCCTGCTAGTTCGATCTTTGTTCTTATGAATAGGGCAGTCAGAAGTCAGAACAGGGTTCAAGAAAATCGGTTGCTAAAGTACGTTGGTTCTATGGTCGTTAACTATAAGACTCATTGTTGATGATTACAATATGTGCATGTTAATAAAAATATATGATCTTTCCTTATTGACTAAATTCAGTGATCTATGAGAAAAGGATATAATCATGGTCACATTGTGCCTCTTTTATAAGTCTTGGATGAAAGAAGGGACTTCATTGTGCAGCAAAAACAGAACGGATATTAAGTACTATAGTCAAGGAGTAAAATATCGGATATCGATGAAATATCGGCGTTTCAAAATACGGATATTTCGACAGAAATATCGATAAAATATCTAATATCGATGGAAATTTTACCAAAAATTTATGTAAAATTGTATATTTAGACAAAAATAGACTAAAAGTAAAATATCGGAAAGATATGAGTATTAATATCGATGTTTGAAAAAAACAGAAATTTCGAGGAAATATCGAGGTTATCGAGGATATTTTATTCCTTGACTATAGTATGGTAACGAGAGAAAGACTCAGTCGAGCGGTCTCTCCCATCGTGAGAGATAAGGCAATAAAGAAGACACTCGCCTAACACTCGTCTAGAGTCCACTTAATATCCGCCTAGAACCCGCTTAGCTAGCACCTTCTAATGCCCGCCTAGGATTCACCTAACCCGCCTAGGACCCATCTAGATCTTTCTAATGCCCGCCTAGCTCACACCTAGGGTCCGCCTAGCACCGTGTCACGGGCCGACTTTGCGGGAGCGCAAAGAGGACCGTGCGGCACTTACTGTCCCTTTGAGAAGGTAGTAAGTCAGCCTTGAGCGTACCTTGCAAGGAACAATGGAAACCACACGATATTAATATATTGCACGCAACAAGTAAGAACAGTATAATATAGTTGTGAGGCGAGCTCGTCGACAAGCGAGCGAGCAATTGAATGCAAAGTTGCAAAAGATCTCACGCGACACAGATGATTGAATAATTCCTCTCTTTATTGATGGTAAGACGTTTACAGGGGCGCAAGTACATGTGCTTACCTATACTAGTTCACTAGTCCAACCGTCGCCGACTAGGAACCCCCCTGTATAGAGCAAATCGGACAAATAGTAACTTGGCACAGGGAAACATGAATATAACATGAATATTCCCAGGAGGACCAAGCTAAAACAAAGGAAACATAAATTACAAAAATGTCACTAGCACACAAGCAACCGGCCATAGGCTTAACTCTTGACCTTGGACAAGGTTGCTTGTGGCATTACAAGTTATATCCCTAACATGCTCCCCCACTTAAGCTGTCGGCACTCTCGACGACGGCATTAAGGCTAGAGTGCTGCAATCTTCTCCCTGAGCTGCTGGCTTCGTCTTGTGCCTTGAAGTCTTCAATCTGCTGCTGGAACCTTCTGAGTGCTTCGACGTTCTCCCAGCTTGTCTCTTCGTCTCCAACCCCCTTCCACTTGACTAAGAACTGCTGCTGCGGGACAGCTCGGACAGCTTGACTGGTGCCTTGGCGATACTGGTTCACCACCCGTTCGGCAAGGATCGCTTCGACTTCCCTCGACTTAGTGGCCTTGATCTCCACATGGGGTCGAGTTGGCTTGTTGCGAGAGCCATCTTCAGGATCTGGATGATGGGGTTTGAGACTGCTGACATGAAAGACCGGGTGAACCTTCATCCAAGTGGGGATGTCGACTTTGTAAGAGCACTTCCCCACTTTCTTTAGAACCGGGAGTGGGCCTTCATATCGGCGGAACAACCTCTTGTCTTTGTTGCGAAGGAACCGGAGCTGTTCGGGGAGTAACTTGACAAGCACCATGTCTCCCTCTTTGAACTCTCGAGACTGGCGGCCTTGGTCGGCCCACTTCTTCATTCGCCCCGCCGCTTTCTCCAAGTAACTCTTGGCAATCTCTGTATTGGCTTTCCACTCTTTAGTGAAGTTGAAAGCCCGCAGGTTCTTCCCCTTGTACACTTCTTGTACTGTATGAGGCAGGAAAGGCTGCTGACCCATCACTACTTCGAACGCACTCCTGTTGGTGGCTGAACTCTTCTTCGAGTTAAAACAGAACTAGGCCACATCTAGGAGTTCCACCCAATTCTTCATGTTGGCATGGACAAAGTGTCGCAAATACTCTTCAAGCATTCCATTGAATCTCTCAGTTTGCCCATCTGGCTGAGGATGGTAACTGGAAGAGATGGTGAGCTCCGACCCAAGCAGCTTGAACAACTATGTCCAGAAGGACCCAGTAAACCTTGTGTCTCGATCACTGACAATATTCTGTGGCACGCCCCAATACTTGACCACATACTTGAAAAAGAGACTTGCTGTGTCTTCGGCAGGGCAATGCTTTGGGGTTGGCACAAATGTTGCATACTTAGAGAATCTGTCCACCACAACGAGGATACCAGAAATGTCCCCCACTTTAGGGAGGCTTGTAATGAAGTCCAGGGAGACACTCTCCCAGGGCCGAGTCGGTGTGGACAGTGGTTCCAACAAGCCCGGTGTCTTTTGTCTCTCCACCTTGTCTTGCTGGCAGATGAGGCAGGTTCGAGTGTACTCCATCACGTCATCTCTCATTTGTGGCCAATAGTATCCCTGCTTCAGAAGAGCATGTGTTCTCTGCCATCCTGGGTGCCCTGCCCACAAGGTGTCATGACACTCTTTCATAAGCATTCTTCGTAACCCATCAGCACGAGGGACATACATTCGGCCCCCTTTTGCCATTAGCAGGCCGGCTTCCACCCGAAACCTTTGACTTTTCCCTTCCTTTACTAGCTTGACAAGGGCTTGAGCGGCAGGATCCTTTCTCAGACCCTCTTTAATTGTTCCTTTGATGTCGGTTGCGACGGCACTGCCTGTCAACGTCGCTAACACTCGGATGCTAGCAAGATTCGCCTTCCGACTTAAGGCATCGGCCACTTGGTTCGAGTGACCCGCTTTGTGCTCAAATTGGAAATCAAATTCTGCTAGGAACTCTTGCCACCGCGCCTGTTTAGAGGTCAGCTTCGGGTGTGTCAGGAAGTGACTGACTGCAGAGTTGTCTGTCTTTACAATAAATTTTGCCCCCAACAAGTAATGTCTCCATGTTCTCAGACAATGGATTGACGGGAGCCGAAGCTCGCATGCAATAATAACCCTACAAAAATATCGTTAGTAGTATGAGCAAGTAGGGATCGTTCTAGGCCGGGGATTAAGGGTACCTGAGATATGAAATTGTTAGACAAACATATATACATATATACAAAATCGTCACACACATATGGGGGTATAAAATGGTTCGGCAGCCCTATGGCTGCCCTAATACTAGGCACGGCAACATAAAAGCAGAAAATAAATCCTAGGTCTAATATGTACAAGTGATCATCATCTTTCACAAAACATTTAGCACATAGATTCTTTAACGAATAAGTTCACATGCAAGAAAGTAAGGAACAAGTATCAACATGCTCAAGTTCAAAATTAGTTCCAACTACAACTTCGTTGTAAGACCTCTCAAGTTTTAAGACCGAACTTTTGGTTATGGGTCCTAAAGTTATGTTAATCCTTTTGAGACTTAACAATTGTGCGCAATGATCTAAATTGGAGACATGCAAAACAAGCAAGGTTGTCAATCATCTTATTTTAACATGTAAGAAATCCAAAGTATTATACCCTAGGTGAGCAAAACAAATCAAAGCAACCTTTTGAGTATCTAGCCATATTTGTTATTACTCGGGTTTGATGAAACCTAACATCTAGATTTACATGCTACAAGCCAATACTAATGTTTCGGTTTTTAAGTCCCACTCCTTAGATTTCTAACCAATTTTGAACCTAAAACATGCATTTATACCACTGTCCTAATTATCTAACATACGAATTTACAAGTTACATATTACAAATTAGCATGCAAAATCATTGTTCTTGTCGAAACCTAAACATAAATCTAAGCATCGATTTAAACAAGTCTTTAACATATAATTTATAAAACCAAAATCGGTTTACACATAGACATATAAACCAAACCCAAACATACATGAATGTTTCATAGACAAAATCAAACATAACTAAACAAAAAGTACTAAACCGAAAGAGGGGAGTGGATCACACTTTGAGACACCTTGAGAGCTTCTTTTGGTGTGGATCCGGTGCTGTGTAGGTGAAGGGATGAGGCTGCACGGCTAAGGAGGCTCGGCAGGGATTTTTCCAAGTTTCGGCAGAAACTTGGTTGGTGGTGGAGGATGGATTCGGGTTTAGGTTTTTGTCTAGGAAGTTTGGGGAATCTTGGTAGAGTTTCGGCCTTTTGTTTAGCTTGAGATGAGATCCATTTTCTGATGGGAGCAGGCTTCTATATATAGGAGAAAAGGTCTGTGCAGTTTGAAGCCTTTCCTTGTTCAAATCGGCAAAGAAATCTTCAGTAAATAAGGTTTCCCAATCCAAGTTGGCATAGGCTTTTCTTTCCGTATCGAACAAAGAAACCTTGCTTGGTCAACTTATAATTTCTTCTTGGCCGTTTCATAGCTCTTTGGAATGAGTTGGCATGCTTGCCGCCAATTGAAGTTATTACCGGAAATTCCACTCTGCTCGCGAGTATAGACTTTGCTAGTACCGGGTGCAAGCGAGGCTTTTTGGCGGGTCGCGCGAACATGCATGCAGGCATGCGCGGATGGTTGGCGAGCGGACAAGTACTGGTGAAGGTGCTGGCGGATGAAGCTTGGCGGATGAAATCCGGCGGATGAGACTTGGCGGATGAGCTCTTTTGCATCTTCAGTCGAGTATAACTTTTTCTTCAATGCTCTGATTGATGCGATTTCAAATCTTAGATAAACTAGACACAAATTGCCATCTCCCCATAAAACAGTTTGATCAAAATCCTTGTGAATTGACGGGAATGAGTTTTTGAAGTTGGGACAAAGTCCCAGGAAAATCCTGGAAGTCCCTGGATTGAAATGCTCGGACTGCCGTTTTGCAGCCAACTTTTGGGTGACTTCCCGAACTCCGATTGATCTGAAATTTTAACATAACATTCCTCAGCATATGAATATTAAGCACGCCAAATTTCATAGAATTTGGACAAGGATAGATCACAGTTTCATTCATCTCAAAATCACGAAAAAGACATATTTTGCAATATTTTCCAGATTTCTCAAACTTAGTCATTTTTCGGATTCTTAACCATTTTTCACCAAAACTCTATCAAATTAACACTAAACTATATTATGACTCAATCTTAGACAAATAAGGGTTAAACAAAGCATAAACGAGGGCATATGCATATAATATCGTCGCACATTGTGCTCCTATCATGGATCACCGCCAACATTTCTCTCTCATGTGCGGTATATCTCCTCTCTACCGGAGATAGCTTGTGGCTTTCATATGCCACTGGATGTCCTTCTTGCAACAAAACTCCCCCGAGCGCAAAGTCAGACGCATCAGTCTGCACTTCAAATGGCTTGTTCAGATCAGGTAATGCAAGGACAGGATCTTTCATCACGGCCCCTTTTAACTTCTTGAAGGCCTGTTCACATTCCTCCTTCCAGTCCCACGTCACTCCCTTCTTTAGAAGCTCTGTCAGGGGGGTGGTCTTCAGCGAGTAATTCTCAATGAACCGCCTATAGTAGTTGGCCAGTCCAAGGAAAGATCGCAATTCTTTCACATCTTGGGGCTTTGCCACTCTTCAATGGCCTTCACTTTCTCCATGTCCATTCGAATTCTCCCCCTTTCTATGACATGCCCCAAGAATTTAATGGTATCCTGCGCGAAGGAGCACTTCTCGCGCTTGACATACAGCTGGTTGGCACGCAGCTGCTGGAACACTATCTTTAGATGTTCCACATGCTCTTCCAAGGTGGAATTGTAGACCACAATGTCATCTAGGTACACCACCACGAACTTGTCCAGGTAGTCATGGAAGACCTGGTTCATCAATGTGCAGAATGTGGCTGGCGCGTTGGTCAATCCGAATGGCATCACTAGAAATTCAAATGCGCCATATCGGGTGACGCAAGTAGTCTTTGGCTCATCCCCTTCCGCAATGCGTACTTGATAGTATCCCGACCGAAGATCCAGCTTGGTGAAATATTTGGCACCACTAAGCTGGTCGAACAAGTCGGCAATTAGAGGGATACGGTACTTGTTTCGCACCGTGACCTTGTTGAGAGCTCTGTAATCTACACACAATCGCAAGCTCCCGTCATGCTTCTTTTGAAAAAGTACCGGTGCGCCATATGGGGCCTTCGAAGGTTGAATGAACCCTGCTTCTAATAGCTCTCCCAACTGTTTCCTTAACTCGGCCAGTTCTGGTGGAGCCATTCGATAGGGAGCTCTCGCGGGTGGTTTAGCCCCGGGGAGCAACTCAATCTCATGATCCACATTCCTTCTTGGAGGAAGTTCTTTGGGAAGCTCTACCGGCATCACATCTTTATAGTTCTCGAGCACTCCCTGAACTTCTCGTGGCACTACTTCCTGTTCTATCTCGCCTTTCCTCAAAGGAACGAGAACATAAGAGGGGTCCTGACGCTTCACCCCCTTCTTGAATTGGAGTGCTGACAAGAGTCGAGGTTCACTTGGCGAGATTATTTTCGCAGGCACTACACATGGCTTCTCTCCCATAATTAGTAAGTTTCGTGCATTCGGAATGGGGATGGCTTTGTTCTCCAGCAAGAAGTCCATCCCTAGTACGACATCGAAGTCATCCATCTTTACAATAACAAGGTCCGCCTTCCCTTCCCAACAGTCTAGTTTCAAGGACACCCCTCGAGACAACCCGACTGTGGGTGACGGTGGGGAGTTGACTGCTTTCATGCGGCCGACATCTTTCTCCCACTTTAACTCCAGTCTGCGTGCCTCTACTTCTGACACGAAACTGTGGGTGGCGCCAGTGTCAATCATCACACTCTTGGCCACTTTCCCATTTAGGCTTCCGCTCACAAACATGAGACCTTTAGGCTGAGACTTCTTAGATGCAATCGGTTGCTTCCCCACTGCATTCAGAAAACTCAGAGCCCCCATATGGCCAGGTTCTTCCTCTTCATCTAGGTGGACTTCCGACTCCTTTGCATAAATGTGGGCTTGCAGGGCTGTCAATGCTGTCTTGTGTGGACATTCATTCACCCTGTGAGGCCTTTTACACAGAAAGCATGATGGGGATCTTGGTGTGAACCCAGTAGCATTAGGTTGTCTTGGAGGGTACACCCCAGTTGAGGCAACTGGCTTGGAGGAGGCGGTATCTCTCACGTTACCCGCTCTTCTGTCTCCTCCCCCAAAACTCGAGAACCTTGACCCGGCTCCCCCACTTTTGCTCTGTCCTGGTCTCGCATTTCTGTGGACATTCATGTTTGTAGAGGTTGTGGGTCTCTTGGCAGAGTTCTCTTCAAAAGTATAATCTGTTAGTCTTTCTGCAGCTGCCTGAGCAGAAGCTAGATCTTGAACTCTTTGCCTCTGGAGTTCCGTCCTTGCCCACGGTTTCAATCCTTCAAGGAAATAGAATAGTTGATCCTTCTCTGACATATCTGGAAGGTCGAGCATGATCACAGAGAATTTGCTCACGAATTCTCGGATATTGTTAGTGTGTTTCTACTCCCTTAATTGCCTTCTGGCAATGTAATCTACGTTCTCGGGGAAGAACTGTGCCTTCAATTCTCTCTTGAGGTCTTCCCATGTTTCAATAGTACAAACATTCCTCTGAATGTCGTTGTACTTCGTTCGCCACCATAGTTTTGCATCGCCTGACAAATACATTGTCGCCATGTTCACTTTGGCTTCTTCCGAATCTGGTTTCACCGCTCGGAAGTATTGTTCCATATCAAATAGAAAGTTCTCAAGCTCCTTGGCATCTCGCCCCCCTCCGTAAGCTTGAGGTTCCGGAACCTTCACCTTCCTGTAGTCCGTCACAGTTTGGGTGTTCATCGCCCGGATAGCTAGGTTGAGCTTTGTGTTCATCTCGAACAGCTCATTCTTAAACGCATCGATAGTGGCACGGACATCCTCCGTCATCGTGTCCACAGTCACTTGTAGCGTCTCAAGGGCATCGCTCATTGCCCCCACTTGCTCTGGGGAGACAATTCCTTCGTCTCTTTCAATCTCTGTTTCAGACCTCGGGGCTTCCTTCTTCTCAAGGGCCTTCACTCGCCCTTTTAACCCTTCAAGGTCCGCAACACGCGTCACCAATTCATCTAGGTCGACGCGGCGTAGTGCGGCACTAATATCAATCACAGTGTCAGGGACACCCGCAAGTTCTGCGAGTTGAGTCTCGATCCATTCGAACTTTTGTGTATTCGTCATCCCTCCGGGCATGTTCTGAGCCTTCGAGCAAACTAGGCTCTGATACCAGCTGTCACGGGCCGACTTTGCGGGAGCGCAAAGAGGACCGTGCGGCACTTACTGTCCCTTTGAGAAGGTAGTAAGCCAGCCTTGAGCGTACCTTGCAAGGAACAATGGAAACCACACGATATTAATATATTGCACGCAACAAGTAAGAACAGTATAATATAGTTGTGAGGCGAGCTCGTCGATAAGCGAGCGAGCAATTGAATGCAAAGTTGCAAAAGATCTCACGCGACACAAATGATTGAATAATTCCTCTCTTTATTGATGGTAAGACGTTTACAGGGGCGCAAGTACATGTGTTTACCTATACTAGTTCACTAGTCCAACCGTCGCCGACTAGGAACCCCCCTGTATAGAGAAAATCAGACAAATAGTAACTTGGCACAGGGAAACATGAATATAACATGAATATTCCCAGGAGGACCAAGCTAAAACAAAGGAAACATAAATTACAAAAATGCCACTAGCACACAAGCAACCGGCCATAGGCTTAACTCTTGACCTTGGACAAGGTTGCTTGTGGCATTACAAGTTATATCCCTAACACACCGCATACTACCCGCCTAGCACCAGCCTATAGCATTAGGACATATCAAGGTATAGCTCCAAGTTGTTGGCTTGCATTTTATGAACTGTACCACCTCTTGGCATGATTTTAGCACTTACATTATCTCAAGTGCCACCACACAAACATGGTTAAGCATCTAAAGTCCCATCCGATGGGTCCCATCGGTTTAAGGAAAGATTAGTCATAGACTCACAATATGTCTTAGATTTTGATTGATAGACTGGATCCTGGGAGATGCTAAATCGATCGATCTTCAACCAATAGCAGAACTGCAGACAAAGTTGAAGTGCACAAGCTTACTATTGCATTACCAAGCCTTTTGGCTAAATTGACAAACGGTTTGGAGGCAGTCACATACATTAAAAAAAAAATTATTGGCATCAGAAACTAAGATGGTTAAATATGATTTATAATTATATATCTTTATAAACCACAGAAGCTGCATAGTACATATCATGCATATATAGTTTGGGTTGACTACACAGCTCATAACTGAATTCAGTCAGTCAGTCAGTCATACTACTGTGGATCTATGGAGAATTACATTGGCGTCGAGAATGTTACACCTGCTTCTTTTTCTTCTCCAAGTAGTGGTGGTTGCGCTGGAAGTTCAGAACTGTCCAAACCAATTGCCATAAACCAAGTTCTGGCCACAGCACAGCCGGGGAGTACAATGGACAGTTACTAGTTTGCCAGAGAAGGAAATTGCTCAGCCGGGTCTCGCCAGAAGTTCGGATCATAATGTCAGGATCAGGTGCCACTGCCATGTACATGTGCTTCTCAACATCAACCAGCTTTACTTGGGAAATTTTCTGCTGCTGTTTCCCGTTCTCTTCAACTTCTTCAACAACACCATTGCTTGCAACCTCATGATTAACACTTCCATTTTCCATTTTCACCTTTTCAACCCTTTCGATCTTACCATTGGAAGCA
Organism: Potentilla sterilis; assembly: GCA_963682095.1. NCBI lineage: Eukaryota > Viridiplantae > Streptophyta > Magnoliopsida > Rosales > Rosaceae > Potentilla > Potentilla sterilis. The sequence goes on from OY821764.1 coordinate 42,438,183, forward strand.
GCTGTCACACCATTAACCTTCCCTCCCTCTTGGACTCCATGAATCCCACCATTTACCTTTCTTCCATTAGGTACTTGAATTTCATTCATTTTCTCCATGCATGATTCTTCTACAGCGTGGACAATCTCATCAGTCGAAGTATAGGCCACACAGATTGAAAGCACAACTTTGGAGTTATTGGCAGTTGCCTTCATTGCATTTTCAGCAGCAACCCTGACAGGCTCGCTCAGAAGCTTCAAGTTACCAATAAAGCATACTCTAACCCCAGCTTGGTTCAGATAATTTTCCTTGTCAAGCAAGCTTTCAATCTTGTCCTGCAAAAGGTCCATTAGAGTCTGCACCTCGTCCGGGGGCCTCTTGAAATTGTCAATGCTGAAGGCATAGACAGTTATATATTTCACTCCCAACTCCCAGCAGTACCTAAGAAGGGACATAAGAGACAAGTATCCGGCTTTGTGGCCTTCCCCAACTGGTAAGTTCCTTCTCTTTGCATACCTTCGGTTCCCATCCATGATGAAGGCTATGTGAGCAGGAATGGGGCCAACAGTCAAAACACTAAACAAGCATTTCCTCAGAAAAGTAGTCAAACCCCCAAAAGTTTGGTTTGCAGCAAGAAATCTTTGTTCATCCATTGTACGATGATCATCAAGAGTAGCTAACGGACTGAATCCAACAAAACCCTGCACAAGAGGAACAAAAACATTAGAGTTCTACACTACTAGTAAGCTCGACATGCTCTATAGTCATGCATACTACAGAATAAAGCCAAGGGATCCAAGACACTAAGAATAGGTCCAAAAGAACATGAAGGACAAAAACTACACAGGAAGTCCACAAACAAAGAAAACTTTACTAATTGGAAGCATTGAGGATATCCAAAGTTCCAAACACAACAAAATTCCAAAAGAACCTCAGAGTCCAATTCTGTTAGTAATTAATGTTCACTAAAATCTGCACAACCATACATGCATGCAAGACTACACATGTAAAATTATAGGTATAAGGGTTGGTGCAGTAACAAATACTTAAGAATTTCAATTATAAAGGCTAAAAGTCTTATACTTGATACACATAAAAACAGAAACCCACATCAAGAAAGCCAGAAAATATAACCAAAATTTTGTACTTTATTCAGTAGTCAAGCTATTTCAGAGTCCAAATTTTAATTTCGTTTTCCTTCCTTATTTTTTTTTTAAGCAGAACATATGAGAAGTTTTATATACACTCCCCAAACTACTTAATAGTTAACCTATCATTATATATTTCAAATATGATTGTGTAAGTATATCAAATGACCAAAACATACATATGTAATAATTAAGAAAATCATAAGAAAACAAATATAAAAAATAAAAAAAATTAGTAGAAATATGAGATTCATAATTTGAATGGTGGTGCATTGAGTATGTATGTGTATTAAGTAGTTTGGGGAGTGTATTTAAAACTTCTCATAACATATATATTCATGAAGAAGCAAGCATGACATCATGAACAACATAAGCAATTTTGTAAAACTAAATAAGGCGGAGGAGTTACCTTTACAAGCTGATAGACCTGAACCGGCGACCCCATGATCTGGTGAAGAAGAAGAAGGAGAGTTGAGGCCTATTTATAACAGTTAGAGAAAGCTAAGCGCCATAAAAACATAAACTTATTAGAAATTAAGAAAAACGGTGATCGCAATAAATGGAAGATAAATGGGGAGAAGAACACGAAAAATATGAGCCTGAGAAGAAGAAGAAGAGTTTAGAAGAAAGTGACTGAAGGGTTTGGCAGGTAACTGAAAGCATCAGACATGCACAGTACAAAGTTACAAAAGCAATGAAAAAGAATATGGAAAACGAGAGGTGGTCTAGTGCTTTCTGCATTTCACTACGTTACACAGTTCCAAACACACTTCAACTAGTTTTGTTTTTTGGTCGAATCTCCCTCTAACCGTTGGTTTTGCTCTATGGGGGGGGGGGGGGGGGGGTCTTTCTAAGGAGGCTCTTTATGCCTAGGTTTATGGGCAAGTTTAGCAAACTATATGCCCTTAATTTTTCATACTAAGTCACATTTGCCCCCCAAATCCCACAAAAGGCCAAAACATCCCGTGAATGTTAAAAGCAATTGCTCAAGAGAGCCATTAATTTCTTCTGAATTGATTAATAACAATTAAGTACTCTTTTCAAAAGAAGAAAACAAGTAATCAAAACTTGAAAACAAAACAAAACAAGTAACTAAATTGACAATTTCTCTTTGTATTAAATTAGCGAAAAGATACTTCTACGTGATGCGTACCTATATTTTCATTTAGACTGTTAAGTAGATATTGGCATGCGCAACTTATAATTTCTGGCGCTGCCCCGACTAGTTCGGTCTTTGTTCTTACAAAGAGGGTCGTCCGAACTCGGAACAAGGATGATAAAATGCAGCTGCTACAGTTGGTTATATACTTATATGGTTGTTAACTTTAAGACTTGTAACCAAGAGGCAGACCAAATTCGGTGATTTATGAGAAAAGGATGCATTCATGGTCGCGTTGCACATCTTTTACAAGTCTCAGCTGAATGAGGGGACTTCATTGTGCAGCAGAAACAGAATGGAGGTGGAGCACTTAAGTGTGGTGATGGCATTTGGAGACCATACATTTGATCATAAACAGTTGAAGAAGAATAAATTTTCAGCGTGTAGGGTAGTCTTTGAGGACTGTTAAGATATACATTTTGCAGTAAAAATCCAAGGATAATAGGTTTAGGCATGGTTTTGGTTCTAGTACCCAAATATAGGTTATGCACACGAAGCCTCATCCCAACTGAGATTGTTTCCGAGTTGAGTTCCAACTAGGATTCGTGTACACAAACAACCATGCCAAATACGAAGCTTGATTTGATCATTGGCATCATGGCATGAACACAGTTTACTAGCAAGATGGGTCTTGATCTTTGGAGATGCTAATTCGTTCATCAAACAACTACAGAAGAAGTTGAAGTGCACAAGCTTACTATTGCATTACCACCCCTTTTGGCCAAACTGACAAAACATTTTGGAGAGAAAGTCACATGGTTAAAAATGATTCGTGTGTGTGTAAACAACAGAAATTACATAATACATAGGCCATAAATAGCTTAGGTTGACAATACAACTCATCACGAATTTAATCATGATCCAATATTCCAATAGGAAGGAGGAGTACAGTGGCATTGAGGATGTTACATTTGCTTCAATTTCTCTCCAAATAGTAGTGGTCACGCTGGAAGTTCAGCACTGCCCAAACCAATTGCCATAAACCAAGGTCTGGCCACAACACAGCCGGGTTGTACAATGGGCAGTTACTAGTTTGCCAAAGAAGGAAATTGCTCAGCCGGGTCGCACCAGAGGTTCTGATCAGAATGTCTGGATCAGGTGCCAGTGCCATGTACATATGCTTCTCAACGTCGACCAGCTTCAGTAGAGGAATATTCTGCTGCTGCTCCCCACTCTCTTCAACCTGTTCAACAAGACCATTGCTTGCAACTACGTGATCATTAACTGTTCCATTTCCCCTTTTCAACTTTCCAACTCTTTCGATTTTACCACTGGAAGCCGCAGTAGTACCTCGTGTTGCCTCTCCATCAAAATTGTTGTTGCAGGATATGTGAGCATTAGTCTCAGTCACACCATTAACCTTTCCTCCCTCCTTGACCCCATGGATCACACCATTGCTAATATTTCTTCCATTAGGTACTTGAACTTCATTTATTTTATCCTTGCAGGATTCTTCTACAGCGTGGACAATCTCATTAGTCGAAGTATAGGCCAAACAAATTATAAACACAGATTTGGAGTTATTGGCTGTCGCCTTCATTGCATTTTCAGCTGCAACCCTGACAGGCTCGCTCAGAAGCTTCATGTTACCAATAAAGCATACTCTCACACCAAATTGGTTCACATAACTTTTTTTATCAAGCATTTCTTCAATTTTCTCCAACAACAGATTCATTAGAAGTTGCACCTCGCTCGGGGGTCTCTTGAAGTTGTCAATGCTGAAGGCATAGAAAGTCACATACTTCACTCCCATTTCCCAGCAGTACCTAAGAAGGGACATGACAGTCAAGTATCCGGCTATGTGGCCTTCGCCAACTTGTAAGTTCCATCTCTCTGCATACCTTCGGTTCCCATCCATGATGAACGCAATGTGATTAGGAATTGGGCCAACAGACAACACACCAAACAAGCATTTCCTCATGAAAGAAGCCAAACCCTCATTAGTTTGGTTGGCAGCAACAAGACTTCGTTCGTCCATTGTAAGAGCAACAACAGAAGCGAACCGACTAAATCAAGACAATCGTTTGCTCAGGAAGCACAAAACCTCAGTCTACACTACATGTAAGCGTGACAAGCTCCATCGTCATACATACTACAGAATAAAGCAAAGGGAATCAAAGTATTAAGAACATAAGGATAATAATTACATCAGAAAGTCCACAAACAAAGAAAACTTTACTAATTGAAGCATTTCATTTAACACCATAGAGGATACCCAAGCACATCAGTAGTAAAATAACCTCAAAATCCAGTTCTGTTAGTAACTACATAACTTAACGCTACATAGGTAAATTCTTCGAGTTTGATCCATAAGTTGGTGCTAATTTAAATTTCTAACCAACTGATTCCTAAGAACTTCAAGTTATATAAACAAAAAGTCTTGTAATTTGTTCATAAAAACAGAAACCCACATCAAACGAGTCAGAAAATATAATTATATTATTGATGAACTTCTCTCAGTAGTCAAACCCTCTCCTCAGTTTTTGAAGCAGAACATATTCATGAAGAAGCAAGCATCACCATCAATAACATAAGCGACTTTGTATAACCAAATAAGATAAAGGACTAACCTTTATAAACTGATACACCTGAATTGGCGACCCCATGAAGAACAAGAGAGTTGAAGCCTACTTGCAACAGTTAGGGAAGCTAAGAGCCTAAAAAACATGTCATTATTTAGAGCTAAGAGCCTACTTGCAGTCAAGGGATAACTTGAAGTGGTGGACTCTCTGCGTTTCATAACGTTGCACAGTTGCACACGCTCTTTGAGGGAATGTTGGTTGTGCGCTTTATGAGGTTTCTCTAAGGAGGCCCTTTCACGCCAAGCTTCATGCCTTACAACATGTATAGAAATGGCAAGTTTAATGCAATCCCATGAGGTTTTTCATTTTGGTGCTCTACAACAACGGGTCGATATGATCAAGTTCTAACAACAATCTTTTTCCAGGATTGAGTTTACGCAATGAAAAGATTTGAATGAGAATAAAATTTGACACTGGCTTGGCATGTTTGGATGTGTCACCTGGCCCTTTTAATAATTTCATTTGTCATTTGTGTGATTTAAAGTTCACACACGTTAAGCGCTAAGTATACTTTAAAGTTTGTAAATTTCATGCCCTTAGTATTAAGTAGAGTAAGAATTTTTGGACTGTGTTCTTATAAATTTACCGTACAAACGCTTCTAATTTTTTGTAAGCTCAGACATGTTTGGATCATGGATGTGCCACTGGTTATGTGGTCAAGTTTTAATAAAACTGTTATTGTCGGCCCTCACGGGTGTTTTATTTCTTGTACTGTTTGTTGATTAATAAATTTTTGTCAACTGATTCAAAAAAAAAAATTAATAAAACTGAAATTGTAATGAAATATTTCAAACTAGATTTAAATTTACTTTTAAGTGAAGGGAAACGGTAAAAATAATACCTCTCCGTGTGCCGGATATAAGTCCATTCAGTTTTCGTGATCAACAATTCAAAAAGCTTTTTTTATGATAGTCATAATGCATTTTTAACAGAAATTGCTCTTTCTACCACACCATGCAATAAACATGAGGTTGTTTTGCATATGGTGGATATCTGCATTTCATTTGTTTACACCACTTTGCGCACTTCACTCTGCTCGCCTCAATTCTCAACAACTTGCCAACTGGGCCTTTACATCCCACTTATCCACTCTCTAATTCTCTAATTGAATATAACCATGCTCAGTATCTTTAATCATTCATGTTCCAATATTAAAGCATCACCATTTTCCTACTAATGGAGTGTATGGATTAGGGTTCTTACAGTCATTCTAGAGCTTGTTTAGATTTTACTCTCTTCAAGGTTTTGACAGAGTTTTACAACCATTCTAGAACTTAATTTTGCAAAACCAACAAATATCAGTATGAAAATCTGCGTTTATGCCAACACTCACCATATCACTGTCATACCATTAACATAAACCAGCTCACAGACACTCAAACCTATAGTTGCTGCAAAATCTGCTTAAAAGGAAAGAGTGTTCATATGCCTGTTTACTGTGTATTCCCAACCTCATTCAGAAATGGGTTTAGAGAAGTTGATAGTTATCTTGTCTATAGAACAATATATCATCTGATTCAGCCGAAGTGATGTCTACATGAACAAAATTTGTTATGAATTAAAACAATGGCTATAAAAAATAAATAAAAAATCAACACGGGACATTAAAGAACAAAAGGTGATTGACAGTCCTAACATTCTAATTAATCTCAATGTTTGAAGATACAATTTGTGAGATCCAACCTTAATACTTGGTCTTGTCAAGTGCTTGATTGGCATTTCTCATCTCGTGGCCTGGTACCTGGAGTGAATTGGGGAACGACGAGGAGGTTCTTGAAGTACATACGATCGAGGACTAGAAGTAGTTTGCCTAGATGTAATTGGTAACGCTGGCTTTGGTTTTTCTCTGATTGCCTGAACCTGTTCCAGTTCTTCCAAGACTTCTTTCATGGAAGGTCGGCTTTTGGGATCTGGCGCCAGGCATTTTAAAGTAATATTTGCTGTCTGTAATGCTGCCTTGAAGGAATATTGGCCCTCCATCCTTGCATCCATAATGGTTTTCAACTTTCTTTTATGAGGGAGAAGTGGTTTAGCCCAGTCTACCAGATTAAGTTGCTCCTTAGGGCGTTTTGTATCAAGTGCTCGTAACCCTGTCAGAATTTCAAGCAGCACAACACCAAAACCATACACATCGCTCTTCACGTACAAATGACCTGTTGAAAAGAAGGTGCATTTTATATGTTAAACATATGCCTGTTTGTGAAGGCTTTGAATTTACTACCTCCTTTATAATTTCTTAGTAGAAGCCAACTAGCTTGGTTTTGGTGATGAGAAAGGGGGGTCAAAAAGAACACAGACATACTTCATATATGAAATTCGGAATATAGCTTCCATATTTACTAATAGATATTACTACCTGTTGCAATGTATTCTGGAGCAGCATAACCATATGTCCCCATAACTCTAGTTGACACATGTGTGTCTCCACCAGTTGGTCCCAATTTTGCCAAACCAAAATCTGAGATTTTTGCATTAAAATTCTGCAGAAGATATCACCAGAAGATGTTAGGCACAAATAAAGCAGAATCTAACATAGTGAATGAGAATTTGAAAGGCTGGGATTGGAAAATATAACTAACCCCATCAAGCAATATATTTGAGGCCTTGAAATCTCTATATATAATCTGCTTTTCAGAACTGTGCAAGAACGCCAAACCTCGAGCTGCACCAATTGCTATTCTGATTCTGACGTCCCAAGATAGTGGTTCAATGTTAGGATTCCCTGCTCAAAGTGATTCATATAGTCAATATCACAAATTCATGATGATGAACTTAACCAAAATGCGTTATTGCCACAATGATTTCGTACATACTTCTGAAAAGATGATTCTCCAAGCTACCTTTCTGCATGAACTCATAAACAAGGAGTAGCTCCTTGTCTTCCCAACAGTACCCCAATAGCTTGACAAGGTTGGGATGAGAAAGCCTTCCTAGAAAGTTTACTTCTGACTGCATTATCAAATGACAGGAAAGACATAACTGTTAACTTCAAAAGAAAGCATAATAGAGAGATATGAGTTAAGACCCTGTCAACCAAAATATATACACTAGGAGAGCAATCACAATGTGGCATGAGATTCACACCACTATCTGGCATTGGGGTTTAAAAGAGTGATTTGGCCTCCAATGCAAACCCCATACTAACTATCATTTTCCCACAGTGCAACTCACTACAAAATTGGGGAATGGAGGATTTGAATCAAAAACTTTCACTCAGTAAACCATTTTCTAAAACTTCAGATTTAAGATTGAGTTGAATATTGTATATCAAGCTAACTCTAATTAGGCAAAATTTTAAACACATTATCAGTGGTTTGGACATAATTAGCAAGCTTAATTTTCCAAACAAATTGGTACAAGAAGAAAAAATGCACAAGAAATAATCTCCTACATTCCTGACAAATTCAGTGCCTGGACTTGTATAGGTAAGTTTAAAATCAATAGAACAACAGATCTTTCCCTGTTTCTTTTTTCATTAGTCAACCTCCAATACAAACCATCATTAGTTTGGAAAAAAAGTTCTTTATGCTTGAAGCAATGAAGGAGGTATGTGGGCACCGTCTAGTTCAGCTGAATTCTAAGGGAATTGAAAATAATAAACCAGTGTAGGCTTTGCCAAATAAAGATGCCAACTTTATATATAATGCAAATACAGAATGGAATAACAAATCACCTGCCATTCTTGAAAGCCTTGCATACTTTCTGGGTTCAATTTCTTGACAGCAACCATCATTCCACTGCCAGCCTTACAGGGTTGGAGAGTTTTCTCATCCACCCAACCTTTGAAAACTCTACCAAACCCTCCCTCCCCCAGAATCTGATCTGACTTGAAATTCTTGGTAGCAGATTTCATGTCTGCAAAACTGAACACTCTCAAATTTGATGTCTCCAAAATCTCACCATCAGCTGATTCCTGATCATCATCATCATATCTTGGACTTAGTGTTGATGTGGTTGCTTCTGATAAATGAGAAAACTGACTTCTTCCTGTGCTGCTGCTGGTAGTTGTATGTGAAACTCTATTCCTGCTTTGAGTTTCACTTGTCCCTATAGAATTGAACACAACAGATGCATACATCAGATATGGGATTATGATGAGTAAACACAAAGTAGTAAAGATCCAATCTTTGTTTGAGAATTTAAAGAAAGTTTTGAACTTTTTAGTGACCCAACTCTCTTTGCTTGGATTGAACTTGAAGTAGTAGTTTACCTGGAGTTGATGGTGTTATGGTGTTGGGTTGACTAGCAGGAGATCCAAAGCAGATACCCATTTTTAGACTTTATTAACTACTTCTCTCTCTTTTGTCCTAAGAACAACAAGGATCATAATTTGGAGAGGGAATTAGAGCAAAAGGGGAAGAAAGGAGAAGTAAAAGAGAATGAAAGAAGTGAGTTTTGAATGTTAGTGGGTGGACATTTTATATGTGGTTGGAGTGTTGGACCTGGTGTTCTTGGGAGTTGCCGTGAAATTCACTTTGTTGTTTCATTATTAAGTGACTTTGATGTCAGATTATCTTCCTTGTTAAATGGCATTTTCTTCTTCTTCTTCTTCTTCTTAAAAGTCGTCATTAGTGTAAGCCCTTTGGCCGTCTTAACTAGAATAGGACTGGTTGTTTTCTGACTCTAAATCACACGCGATGTGTGGCCAGAGTTTCAATGGAAAAAGAAAATAAAGGTCCATATATATATATATATATATATATATATATATATATATATATATATATATATATATATAGTGCTTCTCGGCTACGGACGTCCGCACGCACTGTTCACCGTGCGGATGCGGCGTATCCGGCCACCGGCGAGGCGGCGCCGGCGTATCCGGCGAGTGGGCTGTGCTCGCCCCGGTCCGGCGACCCTTTCTGTGCCGGCCCGAGCTCCATCGCCGGCCGGCAGTCGGCCGGGATCTGGAAAAAACCAGAAAAATGAACAGTACTTGTCATTTTTCTGGTTTTTTCCAGATTCCGGCCGGCTGCCGGCCGGCGATGGAGCTCGGGCCGGCACAGACAGAGTCGCCGGGCCGGGGCGAGCACAGCCCACTCGCCGGTGGCCGGATACGCGACATCCGCACGGTGCGGACGTCCGCATCTGAAAAACTCTCTATATATATATATATATATATATATATATATATATATTATCTAAGGTCAATACTATTAGTATAGTGATTAGCTTAATCTATGCTTCAAAAATTCTCTAGCAATGTAGGCCTGTTTAAAAATTTGGTCGATTGATATTGAAGAATGAGGATTACTTACCTTACCTCTCTAATATTTCCTTTCAACATATTTCATTCATCGCATGTCTCATGAAATATCGCATACTCAAAATGCAATTATATGTTATCATTCTTGAAATAACTGAGGTATTCTATCATTCTTCAAAATGCAATTAAACTGATGAGATATTTGCATTCATGAAATATCAGAGGTGTAGAGTACCAGAAACATCATATATGTACATACGTGTCGCTGAATTTGGCTAAACAGTAAACATATAGACAAATTCGTGTTTAATGAAGTGCAACATTGTTTCAAACCCAGTTTGACTGGATAAAGATGGAGATCGATGTAAGAAACACTTTTACTCTAAATTGAATTTCAAGGATGCACTACAAAATTTGTGCACGTATAACAAGAAGGAAAAGTACCAGAAACTTCGTCTTCGATCGGTTTGTAATACTACAGACAATAAACTCAATCGAATTAGCTAGTCAAAAGAAACAAAGGCATAACTCCTTTCTAATGTCCAAAAAATAAAAAACAGGAATTTAGAAGAAGATCATAAATGGATTACCAATTACGGTTGCGAATTGCGTACCACATTTTACTCATTCCTTTCTAATGAGTCCATGCGCGCGTGTCAAAATTAAATAAATTAGTTCCCATAAAAAACACAGAAATGTTTATGTAAAACTTTTCATCAAGAAATTATAATTACTAAGTTAAATATTGACTTGTGAATGTCAATTGATATCCAGTGAGTGGCTGTTGAACTTCGAGCATGAAACTCATGAAGCTGTGTTTAGATCTTAAAGAATAAATCAACAAGTATTCGGTTCAATAGTCTTGGTTAATAATTTAGATGGGGTGTGTTATTCGGAGAAAATAATGATTACATAACTATTTGTTGAAGACTTTCTTTCTAGCTTTATACAATGTTTTAGGCTACAAATCACTTAACTTTTTGATAGCTGGGCATGGAAAGAGATGAGCCAGTTACTCTCACTGTATTGAAAGATTGAAGAGGTAGTTTTACTCATATATTCCAACTAAGTCCAACTATTCCAACTCCACAATAGTTAAAACTCAGAGCTAATCTGTTAAGTAAAGAGATTCTCACAATTTTACGACTACTCGTACTTTAGGTACTTTCACTCTTTAAATTTATACACTTGACTTTATTATATATATTGTCAGCATTGAATCGTCGTCTATTTCTGTACAATTATATTCTAGTTTACACAACACAACATGGTTATAATTAGAAATTTAATTTATTCTAATATCTCATTTTAAATTGTAAGTAGAAGAGATATCCCTTGTGCATACAAACGCCTTCTACAATGTACCACAATAAGTAATGGCAATAGACGTAAAGTATGTGACAAGAACATCCACATTTGCTCTCGCAGATATATTGCATGAAATTCAAAGTAGTGACCAACAAAAAAGCATGAAATTACAAATAAATTTCCAAAGTCACAAGTTCCATTTTCATTTTAGTGATTATGAAATCTAGTATAGTTAATAACATTTTCCATCACAAACTATAGTATAGTGCGGAGCTTCAACAAGTGCCGGCTGTCTTTCACCTATGCAGGGAGTTTGAAAAGGACTTGCCGTATATTGTACCCATAAGAATGGCCACTCGGACTTGATACACCTACCACGAACCATCTTGCTCCTTTAACACATCAATGGAGTATTGATGCCAAAACTCTAATATGTCGGAACAAGTTTTTTAGCAAGAATCATCTGCGGCGGAATTTGAGCTAAATAGGTGGACAACTTAAAAAAAAAAAATTGAACATTGAACTCAAAATCGAAGTAAAATTGTGTATATATAGCTCCGAACTCTCAGAACCGTATGCTTTGTACGTATATGAAAACGTATGTATTCACAGTATATGAAACAAACTGAAGTGAATGAAAGAAAAGCAACAGAAACATCCCCCTGGGACCTGGACACACTGAACCGAGTGAGTCAAACACAGTCCACAATGGTGCAGCCGTAAATGGAAAACACACGTTTCACACAACTTGGGGCAAAGCAGTCAAGCACACGCTTAAGTAGACACATTGCACTTTGCCAAAACAGCACAGATAGAATCATAGAAAGATATCTGAACAGAAACAAATTTCTGCATGGCAATGCAGCTTGACCACAAGCTGACCTTGAACTTCAAGTCCTTGTGCATGGCAGCATTTGGTTTCTCAGATTCATCAGTTGACCACCACATTGACATGTATTTGTGAAAAGCAAAAGAAACGAAAGTTTGAGATTATCCCCAGGGGGGATGAAGGCATGTTTCAGGCATAGATAGATAGAGACTGCACTTCTATGCTTTCTGACATTATCCCCGAATGTTTACACCTGCTTAAGCATATAAGATGAGCTAAGACACGTTATAACAAGCAACTATTTACCAGCTGAGATAAAACAAAAACTGAAATAGAAGTCATCAAACTGTGATGCGACCTTACACCATACTACAGATACCATTCATTGGTTCTGGCCAAAACTTTTATATCTAGAACTAAACCAGAGTTTTGAGGAGAACACGGATACAACCGATTATAAAGTTGATGATTTTATAATTTGGAAACATATAACCTCAACCTCCAAGTTCCAGCTCTCCTAATATATAGATAGTACTTTATTTTAATTGCCAGAGAGTGATAGGCCCTGGCTTCTAAGAACTCTGGCTCTATGCCTTCTCTTGAAAACATCTTGCCTGAACCTCTTGGTCTCGATCTTCATATCTAAGAAGGGTTTCTTCTCTATGCTTTCTTTTTCACTCTCCAACATCCTTTGCCTCTTTGCAACAGCTAAGGCTGCATCCTTGTTCTCCTTCTGTTGGAATTCCGTCTCTTCCTGCACACTCGTAACTTTAAACTACAGTACACATATATATAATGTATTTTCAAATACATTTCCTCAATTCAATTTTTAAATCTATAACGAATTTATTATTTAATCTACTCAACGTTCATAAACTTGCTGGAACACTTGCAGTAACATAATTTTGGAAGACAGATTGTCCCACTTAAAGGAAATGTGGAATAATGTCAATATTCACAAAAGGTTTGAGTAATGAACATATGAGGAAAGGGAATGAGGAAGGACCTGAAGATCACGAATGAGGCTGTCGAGCGATTTTATCTTTCTATGTGGCCACCGAGGAATACCAAACTCTCTACATTTCTTTTTCAGTACTGTAAGTCCAACATTCAGACTTCTTGAAGCTTCCACAATAGGGATATCAAAATACTTCACCAGATCTGGTAAAGTGATCTTTGCTATGCGGTCACTTGCTGCCCTTCTATTCTTCTTCTCTATAAAACCTGCAACCTTGCACCTAACCTTTAAGATATCAAATTTCAAAAACACAGCAGAATTAAAAGGGAAAGAAAAGTGGAGTGAGAAGACTTTTTCAAGTGATAACATCCTCCTACATGGATTAATAACATCTGGTCCTTTAACCTCATGCTAGCAAATGGTGGCCATAATAAAAGGGAAAGATGCCATTTGATAATGGCCTTTTGTTATGGAAATGAATGGAACTTGTTTGAGTCATATAGTTTTGAAGTAAGCTGCTGCTAAGAGTAACCTTAGCATCAGCTCCATGGTACCACAATGCTACAAAAGAAGGTACTGAACAATCCATAGAGTTGTTCAAGATGTTAATCCTAAGAACTATCCCATCCCACCACACAATGTTGCCACTCTAATAAGCACAGGACAATCAGTTCACATGTAGAAACTAATATAGGAAGCAATGTCATCTCACCTGGTGATTGTCTTTCACTTTCTTGATCATCGGATGATTCAGACACTGTGGCAGGACAAGGAGGACGGTTAAGATCCAGGTCAAGCATGGGCGAATTTCTTCTTAGTTGACGATGATTCTCATCATTCCCTTGGCTTGTCTCCTCATCCGACTTCTGTAATGGCTCGTTCTCAACTTTTATGCAGGTCTTCTGCAATGGTTCTTTCTCATCTTTTATGCAGGTCTTCTGCAATGGATCTTTCTCATCTTTTATGCAGGTCATCTCGACAACCATATGAAGATCATTAGCTAAATTTGGGATAAACTTTAACCGAGGATTTCTGTAACGTTTAGGGCAAAGGTTAGAATCATGACAAACCAAATTATAAATTTGGAGACACAGAAAAGAAGAAGCTGATGATGATCAAAACTTCACATAGAGTTGGTTGGTTGTGACTGGGATTGGGATTGGGATTAGGTTCACAGAAAAAATGGTTAGATCTCTAGGCAGCAACTATAAGTGATTATACAGAAACTAAGCATTGCAATCAAACATGTTCAATTCTAGATAAGGACAAAGTGTGTACTTAATAAACTAGGATTGGTAAAACCTCAAAAAGGAAGATAAACCTACAGAAAACAAATAGATTCTCCACAAGGAACCTTCTAACCTCAACAGGAGAAATGAGGTAATCACAACCATAAATTTCCTCTTCTGATACAAACTATCACCATCAAATTTTATATAAACCATCTCCTCTACTTTACAGACCCAAATTGTACCACATCCATTTAAGGTATACAGTCATTCATATGCAGATAAAACAGTCAAGGCCAGAACTACAACGCATAATCTATCAGAAACTGTGAAAGTGACACCTCCAAAGTCCAAACAAAACAAAAAAGCAGAGAGAGATAAAGACAGGGTTTTTCAAGTTAAACTGAAATGGGTACCTGGAAACAGAGAGTATATAAGGAATGCATGTAAAGTTAGGAGAACGATTGGCATGAAAAGCTAAAATGCAAACCCAGCAACCGTTAACATAGCCTTCAAGCACTTGTGGAACCCGGAGTTTCATCAATTTAAGAACCGGGTAAGCCTTAAGCTCCACATATGAGCCATTTTCTGAGAACAGAAACTCCCTCTCAACCTCGTTTTGCTTCCCATCCTCTAATCCATACACATGCAAGCTCCTAATCAACTCTGCAAAAAGAAGAAGAACAAAAATCAGAAACCCAATAAGGAAATGATAAAAAGGTTCAATCTTTGGCATCAAAGAGTTGAGATTGATGGATGAGAATGGTAGGTTTTGATGGGTTTAACCTTGGTTGAGGGTGTTCTTGAAGACTATGAGAGATCTCAGAAAATGGGGGTCACAGGAATCCATGAAGAGAAAGAGAGAAAGATCATAATTTTTAGGTAATGGGGTGAGTGAAACAAGAATGAAGGAGAGAAGTAGGGTATATGGTAGTAGTAGTAGTTAAGGCAAAAACAGTGGGCAGAGAAAGAAGGAATGGAATGAATGAGAAACACAGTGGACAGTTGCTACTGCTTTGGATTTTGCAGCAAGTTTTGCTGCAGAGCTTTGATTGGTTTCATTCACTTGTGATTTTCTAGTTTCTAGAGTCCTGCCAACCCAAGTATTTTCTGTTTCTACTTTTCCTTTTGGGTTTTGCCCTATTCTAGCCAAAAACTTTGTTCTTTGTGGAATTGAAACTGCCTTGGTCAAAAATTTGGTAAAACTGAATGCATTGATTACATACAAGAATTTGACTACACAAACCTAGCAAACTTTCAATTCTAACAACCAATTAATTGGCAAGAGCCTCCTTAATTGTCTCTCACTAATGTGCATTGAAGCGTTCTCGTCAATGTTGAAAGTTTTTCTTTTTATTCTTTTAAAAGAAATGATTCATATATTCACTCTGTAACTTAATCGATTCATTAACGGTTTACAATATCCAACTTTATTAACTTTGAATGTTGACCGTTTGATAATTCAGAATCGTTCGACAATGTAGGTTATCATATAGAATTACTAAGGTAAGGTTATAATTGCATAAGCTATTGCTTTCCCTAAACATAGCTTCAAAAAAAAGAAAGGTAATTGGTTTTGGCTACCATTAGAGGACATAAAATTACATTGGGAAATAAAGTTTCCTAGGTTTTTTCTTGTTCGTCATTTATCTACTAAATACACGCAAGACTGCCACTCTTAACTCTGTCCTCTTCTAACCCTGGAACTTGACAATGAAGCCCACCAATGTCCCTCTATTCACTGTTATGCCACGGATGACTGACAATTACCATTTAAACCTCAACCGGTACCCAAAAGTGGAGAGAAAGAATAATATTTTGGCAGCCATGGAGGGGTATTTTCGTCAATAGAAGAGGAGCTAGCTCACGACAACCGTAGCAACTACCTTTGGCGCATGTCTGAGAAGTGGCAAATGGAAGTTGGAAACAACAAATATGTAATGGAAGGAAACCAGAAACTGCCACTGAAGCGACGCTTTTCCATGAGATTGGACCGTTGGGACGGTTGGACTTGCCGGAATTTGGAGCTTTGTCATTTCGGGTTTAATTTCGGTGATAACTTTTTGGGTTCAGTTCCTGACTTCCTCCAGGGAAATCATGCCTGTCTTGGACTCGGGGAGGCCCCCGTGAACGGTTTTTACTTTTTTACTGTCCTTTTAACGTGTTGATGTACCAGAGAAGCTCGATCTCAATGTGTGTTGTTTCCCTTCCCCTAGATCAAGGCTAAAGAGATGGAACCCTTTACCCTTACAAGTAGAGTAAAACTGAAGCCAAACCAAGATGAAGACCAAAGTAACGTTACCCTATGCGTTTAACATGGTCATCCCTATTGATTAGATATGCGATGGCTAAGTATTTATGATAATTGAAGCAAATGTTATGATGGAAGAGAAAATATCATAAAAGCTGAAAATTGATGGGCAATATTTTCTTGGTCAATACTCAAAACCCAACAACAACATATGTGTTCATTCAATGCAGTTGAAAATAGAGGAGCCAGTGTCAGTAAAAGAAGTGTGCAGCAAGTCAAAGACTTGGCTATAGTAAATGGAGACAAGATAAATATCCACCAACACTAAATATTGCCACTAAAAGAGAATCCTGACAGTAAATGTGGCCCCTTTTCCAATGGTTATAGGTCCGTGGAAAAGCTATAGTAGGGTTTTTGGGCCTCTGGCCTTCCTCTGTAACAAAAAAGAAAGGGGTAGTAAACTAGAACCATTTGTCTTACTTGTTATTAGGGTACAAGAAGCTAGAAGTCACATTTCCACATTTGCAGATTCCTGAGTGTACTGTATATTGTATACACTGGCTTGAGTACAGCAAACCACCATCAGTCCTCCATACTAGGACCTTCAACATCCTCTTCCGGGTTCTCAGGCGAAGGTGTCTCTGGAAAGAATGCCTCGTCTGGATACATCTTCTGGAAGAGCTGTTGTGTATTGGCATTATGCTCAACGTCAGGGGATATGTAGTGCCAAGAAATTACATTTAATATATGTACGAAACAGAAAAATCACTAAAACGAAGATATACCAGAATAGTTTCATCCAGCAGATCATCATAGTTGAGATTTCCATCTGGCATGGGAGTGGAGATGAGATGTTCATACTGACCCTGCAAATATTTGTGAATCAGAAACGGTATGATAGGTCCTACAGTATCAAGATCCATGACTCAGACCCATAATTTGCTCTTGATGCCCCAAAAGGTAAAAGAGTATCTGCATTACCTGTTCACTATTTTCATTTTAACCCTCAATCTACCCCATTATGCATGTCTGTGTGTGTTTGAGAAACTTAAATTTTTTCTATCCATTGATGAGAACAAAACACCATATTGGCATTAGTGAACCTAATACATTTTATGAGAGCAAATAAGGTGCACAATCACAGTACAACTCGTAGAATTATTGACAAACAAACTTGATGGAAAATGTTAAGAAGTCAAGATGAGTATGCACCGTTGTGATCTCCTGAATGTATAACATGCTCCAAAGTAAAGTTGGTTTTTGCTGTGCATCTTCACTTTGAACTGTGGAACCACTTTCAAGATTTTCGGAAACTGGAAGTGTGAGAAGAGCATTCATGGCTGCATGTAGCAACCTTTTCCCTTGTTCAGCATCATCACATAAAGCAGAAAAGTACAACACAAACCTGAAGATGAGAAAGAAAACAAATCCAATTTAGCTGTTTCTGTACCATGTACAAGGATAGCAATTCATACACAATGGTAAGACCCGGTATTCAACCTCCCTCTATTAAACAATCCCAGATTAATAAGAGTCGATAACCATTAACAACTACTTAGCCACCTAACTTCACCCATTTCTGGGCAATAAGACCAAATATATAGGCAATAAGAACACGGCAAAAGGGAATAAAAGAACAGGGATATTTATAGTAGGGGAGAATAATAGGATAGGAATTCAGAAGAGAAGGTGAAAACAAGAAGTAAGAATATTATGAAGGCCAAGATAATTCTAGAACAAACAGGAATAAGACGACTCCTGATACATTAACCTAGAACCCTCTAGGCACCAATCTTAAATCCTATTTCAGGAATGACCATCATGTGAATCCACAGTTAACTCCTGGGTTGAATGATTGAAATTCACAGTTACAAATCCAAAGATGAATGTGGTAAGTACTATTTCTTTTTCCCCTATGTGCCATGCTTTATGGTAGTTGGCATATAAGGTCATAGCATTGGAGATCCATATATACTTGAGGTGTAAATGTGATGCAACAGTACCACAGATTAGTGATGAACATGTTCAGAAAAATGGTTCAAAAGAAGACAGCATAAACACACATGTTTGACGGACAAACAGCCAAACCACCACCATCTGTTCCCCCACGTAGCTGGATAGCTTGGATTGACGTGTCCTGCTCAGAAAACAAAGCTGGGAGAGGAAAGGAAAGAAAGATAATTAAAATCTGTAACTGACTTAAACACACACACACACACACACAAACACAAATTTTATTACTATAAAAGCACACACAGCAGCAGCCCAAGTTAAGTCTTACCTCTAGGAGGATACACAAGCAATAAGTTTGATATATCTGGCTTTAAGGGTCTTGTTGTAATACATATTCCCCGGGCCACCTTTCTTTTATCACCTTTCAGAATTTCATTTGGAAGGCTCGGTTGAGTTGAAGCTGGTGGCAATGGGACCGTGAAGGTTGGATCCAAAACCAGCCGATGACTCAACAAATTCTGACCTGAAGCTAATCTAACACCCTTATATTGCCCACTATCCTTCAAAGACTCAAGCCATAATTAAGAATTAGTAATGACTACTTTCAGGTACCAAATTACCAATATATTCTATAGATAAAAGAAACATAGATACACTCCCATACCTTGTCCATAAGCAGAGCAATCACAGGCCTTCGCAGAACCTGCATGAGAGAGTTTGGGCATAGATAAAGCATCATATGTAGTTAAAGTATGTATGTCTACTTATATATTTGTTTGTCCTTCTAGTAAAACTAATATGAAGTAATGCTAAAAGAGGGAGACACTGCGGCATAAGTTATCACATAAAAAAGGGAGACATATACTTATAAGTTAGAAACTATTTTTGTAATAAAGAGATTAGCAACAGAGACTTCCACTTGAACTTACTTGAAGACAACCTTTAACAGCAGCACGGCGGCAAAAGGCTTGTGCTAACTCCCCATTACCATACATAGGATAAAGAAAAGCTCCATTGGCATCTGGAAACCTGAGAACAAGAACAATATAACTCACTGTGACTAGCATTTGGAAATATTATATTCAACAGCTTAAGTATTGACTCGTTAGGTTCACTTAGTAAACAAAACACATCACAGAAAATAAGGTATCTATTCTGAACTTTTAGTTTCAATGAATTGACAGCATTCCAACTATTTCTACTCCTTCTTGTTTCCCATTCTAGATAAGTTAACTTACTTTCCATAATCATAGCCATCAAACAATGAACAGTTTCTTCATAGATACCATTTTATGTCATCTATAAACTTAGGTACTAGCTTACTAGGTCAAACCTCAGTCCATATGACAACAAAGAATCTCAAACATCATAGGACAGCTGTGAAGGAAAGAAAAGGAAAAACTAACCTGCCAACTGATTTTTGATAGAGAGCTAAACGCGATATCCCATCTCTTGTCTTCAGTATGCTTTTACAAACTTTTGAGTTGTCTTGATCATAATCTACCATTGCAATGGAATATAGGATAATCCTAGAACAAAGAAAATTACAAAATTATACTTACGATAAAATGAGGCAGGGCAGAAAAGCTGAAAAGGTTGTAAATTGTAAAACAGGCCCTAAAAGAAGTAAGATCCAAAATGAAATACGGAAAAAATCATAATTTTCTAACCCCATATATAAGACTAAACATCACAACTTAAGCATCCCCCACCCTCAACACAAAAAAAAAATGAAAGTAAAAAGATATTGAACCAAAGTAATCTCACTAACAGATAAAGAAAGGCGATATGATCTGTACGATTTTATCTTTGGCGGCAGCCTTGTCTTTAAGAAGTCAACAAACGGGCTCTCCAAATCCTCCTCTGAAATCCTCGAACTTTCATCATCTTCACCATCAGAGGTTGCCAAGTGCTGCTGAACAAGCTTGAAGAACCTCATCAACTGATTCTTCTCTTTAAGACTCAGACTCTTATCCTTGAATATCGCTGCTCGCGAGTCCGGCACATTACACAACCCGCCACTACTCTCATCCCAAATGAAGTTCTCATTAACCGCCTTGAAATTCAAATACGACCCTACGCCAGACTTCAATATAAGCTCAATGGCCTTGTCAGCACAGAACAACACCCTCGGCCCGCCAACATCAACAAGGAATCTCCTCGAATGCTTGGCAAGGATCTCCGGGGCATAGTTGGCAGTCTCAATGTGGGAGTACAACGAACTCCGATTCAGCTGCAATGTAGCATAATCACCATCACTAATCGCAACGCCGGCCGCGGAAGGAGCGGTGGAATGCGAATTCAGGAAGGAAGTGAGGTCATCAAGTGTATGAGAAGCGAAATGGCTGCCGTAAGAGTCGTTAGGGTCAAGCTGGAGCACAGTCTTGCCGGCAGTGGACGCTGCGGCGGCGATTACTGACTCCGGCAGGCCGGTTCCGATGACGATGAGGTCAAAGGACGTCGGCTCAATCGGTTCTTCAAATGTGGATTCACTCATTGCAGTATATAGTAATGTTTGCAGACTACAAATCACAATCCAAACCTATAAGAAAATCAACAACACATATCATCGGTAATGCTTCGAGATAATTTTGAATTAGCAAAATTGAAATGAAAAATAGAAAGATAAGAGTATCGTGTAAAGCCTAGACGAATCTAAATTGGAGCAGAAGAGTTAAAAGTCAGTCTGATACAGATTTTACAGGCATCGCGAAGCAGTATTGAGCTGAGTTAAAGATGATTAGCGATTCGAATAGATAGAGAAGTAAACGACGGCGTTTTAGAGAGAGAAATAACTCACCGGAGAGAAGTTTCAAGTCGCCGGAAGATTCTGCAGTGGGTTTCGTATCAAGGAGTCTCGTCGAGTCCAGATCGAGTAGACGACGAGCAGGACCTGGTTATGTCAAGGCCGGTGAATAAACAAACAGTATAAACGAAGAAGTGATATCTGTATTGTGGTTTGGAGTTAAATAATGACTTAAAATTATTATTATGAGTTAATTATGTTTTTAGTAAGTTTTTTATAAAGCGCTTATTTATAAAATTTAGTTGAAAAAATCACGATTTAAAACACAGTTTTTCCATATTTGAGTTTTTTCACCTCAATACCAAATTAAGTCTAAAAAAAAACCCGAAAAAGTAATACAGCGACACGTCGTTTGTTTAAGTAATACAGCGACACGTTGAAGAAGTAAGTGAATATTCGAAAGAGTGGTTCTATTTGCACCTCCAAATTTGCTATACGTACTTTCGTTTATTTTTGTACAATTTTATTTCCTATTCTACCCTCAATATATTCTTCACCTTAAAATAAGTAATTTTTCAATAAAAAAGAATCAGTTAATTCAAATTGGAGGAAATCACGAGCATGATTAATAATTGGTTTATTTTATTCTAGAGCAGTTGTTGTATGTTGACTCTTTTGCTATATATGGGTCATGACGATAAGACGCAGAAAATTGAAGGGAAACGCAAAGAATAAGATGAGGAAGAAAGGAATTAGCTCTACCTAGCTAGGGAAGAAAATCAGGAAGATACGCAGGATAATGGAAGCAGAATTAGCTGTGACTGCAAAGATGATAGTGCTGTCAGTATTGGTGGGTGGCCTTCTGATCTTGTTTTCTTATCTGTGTCAACTTCTGGTGTTGAGGCCTAAATCCATAAGATCAAAGCTTGAAAAGCAAGGAATTCGAGGGCCTCCTTCTACATTTCTGTTGGGAAATTAGGGTTTTGTTTGGAAATGAGTAGTAGATTAAAGGGGTTTAGTAACAGGGAATCAGATTCATAGAATGAGTAGTAGATTAAAGGGGTTGAGTAATAGAGAATCAGATTCATAGACATGGCTATGAACTCGCAAGTATAAAGAGATGAAAAATTTGAGAGAGTAAGAACCAACTTTAGATTTGTTAGTTTAAGTTTTTAGAATGGGTAAAATATGAAATAAAGTTTTACAAAAATTATGGGAGGTTTACACAATAAATTTAGAGGTGCGAATAGAACCACCCTATTCGAAATAGAATAGCTCAAGTGAGTCTCATTACCTAAGAAGTATGTTATTAGGTCTTGGGTTCGAATCACAACAGGGGTAAGTGTGAAATCTTTAAATCATTTTTTTTATAAAAAAAAAAAAGAAAAAAAAAGTGAATATTCATTCTTGCCTCAATGAGAAACAGTATAAACGAACGTAAATTCAACCACTAAATGAATTTAATGTCTCTTGTAACTATCTAGATTGCATTAGTAGTGACCTGTTTTCTTAATCCTCGAAAAAAAAAAAATCGGAAAAATGACAAATATTAGAAGGTATATGTGGATAAAGATATGAAAGAAAATGAAACAAGAGCGAAACTCGGATTTGATGAACTCCTGTTGGGGAGTAATTCAAAATATTACGAACTTACATGGAGACACTTGAATTAAGAGCGATGTTATTCAATTATACAGACAAGAAATCTATTTTAACAAAAGAAGACATAGAAAAAATCTGTAACCATATCATCAAGGATGAATAATGGAGTTACTTTCTACTATTTTTAAGTTGTGTTTTAATTCCAGTTTTAGATCCCCTACTTGTATAATGAGTTTTGAGTCTCAGTTTTGGGGATTTAGAAAATTGAGCATGATCATTTTCATTTGTGATCAAAGTATTACTTGAGCACACAACCAAGAAACCAACAATCCATCAAAAGAAGTTTGGCACATTACACTCGAGGGCAATTCTGTCCCGAGGAAACCTTTGCACTCCTCCGTTCTTTGGCTCATGGCATACTTGTATGTCCAACTTCTAGCAGTGGCTTCATACTCGGCTCTGTTAGTCTTGTACATGTTGGCAATCTCAAAGACAAGAGGATCATCAGGATTGGGGTCTGTCAAGAGAGAAGATATAGATAACAGCACCTTGGAGATGGTTTGGCTTTCAAGAATATCAACCTTGATAGTCTCATTGCTATCGATGTTGGGATGGTATACTTTGGTCTTAAATTCAACCTTTGGAGGATCGTTTGGATAATCCTCAGGGAACTTAATTGAAAGTAGAAAAGCACAACCTGCATATGGGATATCATCCTTGATTGTGTTTGATTCGGAATTATTATGCAATTCATGCATGTCTACTAGTACTCGGACTACTCGTCCAGGAAGATTTCAAGAGTCTTCGGAACTTCACTGGGCCAATATATGTGGCTTAAGTCCTATTGGAGATGATGGGTGTAGAAGCAAGGTTCGAAGGCTAAATATTATCCTTCTATTGTTTCTCAAGCCTTCAAGTAAAGAAGTGAGCACTATTATTAGTGCTCTTGCCTCACATAACTGAAGAGCCTTGGTGTGAGAAAACAGTGTAAGTGTATATCCAAAGCAAATTTCACCATCACATGACTTCAATATCTCTTACAACGATTCAGATGTCATTAGAAATTACCTGTTTTTAGCCCTCAGGAAAAGAGAAATGGACTCCACTTTTACATGTGCTCCGTGAATCGATAAGATTGACGAGCACAATAAGGTATAGGAGGACAACGACATGGAATAAAATGAAACAGGAGCAAGGCTCGAATTTGATAAACTCCGTGTTGGGCAAAAATTTAGAAGAAGATTACGACCTTCTGAAGTTTGTTTGTTTGGCACATTACAAAGTCTTGCACCCAAGTTTGATAAGTTGAAGACAGAAGTTTAGATCATATATCTGCGTCGAAACTGGGTAGCTTCATCAGCATCCTCTGAGTAACCAACACTAACCTTTCTGAATTTGTTTGGCAGATAACAACCCGTTCAATTTTGCACCCAAGTTTGATTAGTTGAAGACAGAAGTTTAGATCGTATAACTGCTTTCGAAACTGTGTTCTTCAACAGCATCCTCTTAGCAACCAACATTTTCATCCTCCGAGCAACCAACATTTTCATCCTCCGAGCAACCAACGTTGTCCTCGATAAACTTAATGACAACTTATCAGAAAGAAAACTGTGTCAGGCAAGAGTGAAAGCAATAAGGGACCATCCTGTTAAAACTACGAACTGATAGAAAGACCCGTTGTCAAAGACATAAAAAGCTCACTCCTGTTCAGAATCATATCCATACAATCTGGTCTCGGAAACTTAACAATTGGAACATGAAGTAATGGTACAAGTAATTCAAATGACGTAAAATGAAAACTTCAATTCAACCATTTGAAAGATTACACAAATTATTGTTTGTATATAACCTAAATAGAGAGGTATTTCAGCACTACAGTAGAAATATCACAAAAAGATCGAAACATTAGTAACCATGGCCACAGTGCATCATCACTGCCTTGATCTGTTTTCTGCCCGCCTAGCTTCATCTGGTGTTGATGGAAACAGCTCCACATACCTGGACCCAATCATCATCTTGTCCTTGGACATCGCCTTTTTAGCCTCTTCTGCAGATACAAACTCCACGTATGCCTCCCCGGTAGCTTTTCCATCTGAGCGACAAGCGATATGTACTCTATCTTCAATGACCTTGAAGCCTCCAAAAAAATCAATAATTTGAGATCTTTTTACAGTGAAAGGTAGACCCCGCAACTTCAATATCTCAGTGTATTCCATCTTCTCCTTATCACTGAACCGCTTTACTGATTTAGCTGGAGGAGGACTTCCTTGATACTCATTATCATAACTCCCTGAGCTGACCTCTGCTGCAACAGCATTGTAATAATCCTGCCTCTTGCATGTGAAAACTTCAACATACCTACGCCCCATGTTCTGGCGGTCTCTTTGAAGTGCTAACTCAACCTGCACAGGCCCAGCAAAGACAACAAAGGCCTCCCCTGAGAAGCGTCCGCCCTTGTTGACCAGCAACACATCCACAATATCCAGTCCAGCAAAGAACTTGAAGATGTCAATGTCCGCGCAGTTGAAAGGAAGCCCCCTAAGGCGTACCACGGGAAAAGCAGGAAGCTGGTAGGCAGCACCATAGCCGCCAAAGGGTTGAAATCCCCTTGCACCGCTGCCAACTGCAAAGTAGGGATTCGATTCCATCATTCTTGGTCTCTTTGAGCCGACCTCGTACACGTCTGATAACCCCCCGCCTCCCAACATTGCCCTTAAATACCCAAAAAAGAAAGAAAATCCCCCAAACTCAACCTGTTAATAAAACCGAACCAAACCCAACCCACACTTCCCTGACACCTAAATGTCTACAACCCTAAAGCATCAAATTTCATCACAATTCAACATCATATCTAACCACATCCCCAAATCAATCAAGCCAAAACCAATACAACAGTTTCGATACAAAGTCTCGTATAAACACTTCAACAAACTAAGCAATAATCACATAACTAAACATAGCTCATAAAACACAAAACTTATCACTAATTCATATAACCAAAAGCAGATTGAATCAGAAAGAAAAAAATAAAAATAAAATCCCAATTTTACAGAAAAGGCAAGAATCAAACAATTAAGCATATCAAAATCCTCATCTTTCACTTAATTGGGTTTAATTTTCTTAATCAAATACGAGCCAAATCAAATTACACAATTCATAACCACGAATTCAATACTGGGGAAGCAGATAGATTAACGAATGATCACAAGCTACGAACTTTGAATTATAATTGAAATTATGAAACAAGGAATCGAAATTTCGAGGCTTACCCTCTTGATCCGTACATGATGTTTGGTTCGAATTGAGAGAGTTCTATCTCAGTAAACCCTAGAAGAACCAGTTCGAAATTTTTCCCTTGTTTTTTTTTTTTTTTTTTTTAACATTTTGCTATTTGACTATATATAAGCAACGACGAGGCTCCGTTGACACCCGGACCCGAATCCATTATAATATATTGGGCCGAATATCATGATCTAGTAATCTGACACATTTGGGCCCGTTAGTTCACTAATCTTAACCATCCACTTTTTGTCGTATATTTACACGCCGTGTATCGAAAATTTTACTTATTCTTACCTCTTTGGTTTACCTTCAATTGGTTAGAGAATCAAACATCCACCAATTACCCGATTGAGTGGCTCAGACGGTGAAGCCTCTGATGGTTGTGTTCTTCTTTTAGTAACATTATGCTATTCTTTTCCTTTTTCAGTTTTAGATGGAAATTTTGTAAAATGTCATCTGTTTTGTGCATGTGGCTCACGAGTTTGTGAGCTTTACTCCATTAGTTGAGGGCAAAAGCAAAGACGTACTGTTTGTAGCTAGCCCTTTAGACCTGTAAAATAGAGGTTGAGGGGCTAATTAAAATTTGGGTTGTAGTCGATGACTTAACCTTGAGAAAATTATTATTCATCAAATAATAAGAACTATAATTTGTTTGTCTCTAACCAAAACCTTTCCCATATAAAGACTATGTGGAGGAGCAAAGAAAGGGCTCCCATGACAATGAGGTCCTTCTTGCATTGAGGAATGCAGGTTTGACATGCTCGGAGGCTGAATTTTAAGTCACTAAATGTCACAGAAGATGGGCGCCCGTGATGGTCTTGCACTTAAAACCCTAAAAAAATTTAGTGAGCTAGTTTTTTCCAATCCTTTGGCATGCCATTGGAGATGGCCTGACTTTACTTCTTAATCTTCTCGAATTAACATGGTATATTATTTTGTTACACTTTTTGAAACAAAAGAGTAATATAAAAAGGGAAAATTGTCCCAAAGCTACTGAAACTCTCTGCAGTAGAATGAGAGGAATAAAGGAACTAACTTGTGAATCAAGAAAAGTAAGAAATGGAAAATGGGAGCCTAGATGCAAAATTTTGTTCTCAAGTATATATGTGACTTTTGCTATAGTCTTAATTAATTCACAAGCAAAGTACGTAATTCCATATACGTACCGTTTCGACTGTAAGTACCTGAAAAATTACGAAAATGAATCCCTTCGATTAACCTGAGTCCAAGAGTACTACGACAGTACAACTGCATATGCATGAATTACCAGAGACTGACATGCCTTCCAATTCCATATCGAACATGCAGTGAATTTATTCCCATTGCTTATACGTTATATACCAACTAGTCCAGATATCTTCCAGCACTCTCTGATCGATCAACTAAATCAGTATTTGATCATTTATATATCTTTAAAATTCTTGTTCTCTAATCTCTACTACAAGGGAAAAACAAAATGAAACCCTTTGATTCAGCTGAGACGGAGATCAGTAGTCCAACATCTGCCTATCATGCTACGAGACTGGAGGAGACCGATGCCGTGTTCTGTTCTGAATGGATTCAGCAGAAATCTACACCAGTCAGGAGAAGCATAATAAGCGGCATGGCTACTAAGGTGTTCAAGGTGGCACGAGAGGGCGACATTGATGCCCTTAGAGAACACAGTGGTCAGCTTCACCAAATGTTGACCCCAACCAAAAACACAGTCCTACATGTCTATATAGCATGTGTAGGCAGTGCAAGGTTGACCAAGTCTGAGGAATTGCTGAAGTCAGCCGAAGTTGTGAAGGAGATGATTAAGATGTGCCAGCCGCTACTTTTGCAGCCGAACGAGAGCGGTGATACTGCCTTACACTTGGCAGCAAGACATGGACTTGCTGACATAGTTGGAGTTCTTATTCAGGCTGCGAAAGACTGGCATGGCGACCTGGAGGAAGGGATCTCGTCGAGAGAAGCGTGCTACCAGTTTCTCATAAGAAGAACTAACAAGGAGAAAAACACGGCCTTGCACGAGGCTGTACGGTTTGATCATCACCTTGATGTGGTTAAGATATTGACTAGGGAAGACCCCGAGTTTTTGTACTCTGCTAATGATGCTGGCGAGACTCCAGTATACATCGCGGCCGAAAGAAGATATCAGAAATTGGTTTTCGAAATCCTCGACACTTGCACGAATCCATCCTACCAAGGACCCGATGGTTTAACTGCTTTACACACTGCAGCTATCAACGGTGATGAACGTAAGCATATTTTCATATTGTTGAATACATACTATATGCAGTGATGATGACCAAAGTCAGCAACTAAATTAATCAGCCTCCCTTTATCAATTGTAGTTTTTGCAACTAATCTTTGACTTATTACTGTTTTGTCTGTCGCTGTATATATGTTGAAGAAATAACGAGAAGGCTACTAGAGAAGGAAATGACGTTAGCAACAGCAGTAGACGTAAAAGGAGTTGCTTCACTTCATTTGGCTGCAATCCAGGGTCACGTTCCAATAGTGAAACATATACTTGAATGTGATAAGTCCACTGCCTACACTGGCGACATTTACAAAAGGACTCCGGTCCATTATGCAGCCCGTGCAGGGAGAGTAGATGTAATGAAACAGCTAATTTTCTACTGTCCTGACAGTTTCGAATTGGCGGACGATAAGGGTCTCAATGCCCTTCATTATGCTATTATTGAAAATCAAGGTAAAGTAGAAGAATTTGTTCGACAAGATCCATGGCTTAGCAGCCTCCTTTTAAATGGCAAAGATATTGGAGGGAACACACCTCTCCATCATATAGCTATGTCAGGAGAATATGATGGCTTGAAATTTATCAGTGATGATAGAGTTGATAAGAGGGCATTCAACAACCAAAACAACAACGCGATAGACATCATTCGAAAGATCAGGACTGATTCTCAATGGAAGGTATAACTTGGCTCTTTTTTCTTGGGTTTGTTTTCCTAGATTACATTTTTATGCTTATTTTTTGCCCTGCAGATAAATATCTATACAGGTTTGAGAAAGGCTGGTGCAATAATAGGTCAACGACGGGCAAGAGACAACGATAATAGCAGGGAAGTCGATTTAAAGAAAGGTGCCAAAGATTTTGAATACAAGGAAATCAAAGAATCTCATCTGGTGGTGTCTACACTCATATCAACTGTAACCTTCGCAGCAGGTTTCACTGTGCCTGGTGGTTACCAAAGCGAAAAGGGGCCAGATCAAGGTTTTGCAGTTCTATCAAGAAATGCAGCTTTCAAGGCATTTGTGATAGCAAATACATTAGCCATGGCTTTGTCCAGTTGTGCTGTCATGCTACGCTTTTTCTCGGCGTTGAAAGGACAAGATAAGATGACTTCGTTAATTATACCAATAAACTGTACCTTTTTCGCACTGATTGCAATGGTGGCTGCATTCCTTACTGGTGTTTATGCTGTATTAGGCGGTCGTTCTTCATTAGGACTTGCCATTGCGACCTGTGTGCTCGGCAGCGTCTTCTTCTCGGTTACAGGTTTTGTCTCTGTTTCTCCAGCTTTGAAGACTTTTCGTATGCGCGTCTCTCATCTCCAGAACAAGATAGTTCACCGCCTCGGATTAGATTACTATTTTTTTGTAACACCATGAGCCGGATTAATGAAAAACAAGCTGGAATTTATAAGTTATAACCCTCATTAGAATGAATTCTACCAGACCGTGTCAAAGATCTCCCCCTACCGTCCCCAGAATCCCTACCTTCCACGCACTATACGTACTGCACTTATAATCAAAGAGAGAGACAGAGAGTCTGAGTCCAGGGATAAGGCCGGTAACAAGATACCTATTACATCTTCTCCAGGTTTATCTTATGTGAAGAAGATATATGACTAATTTCACCATCGTCACTAACAATAGTACAAGATAGTGAAGATACACATGCATGTTACAAGATTATTATTTTTTAAATGCCCCGGGTATTACATTTTTTATTGGAGAGAATATGTACACATTATTGTTGAACGACCGATCAGGTTATTATATAATCACCAAGTTTTCAATTACTATCTAGAAAAAATAAACACGTACATGAACTGATGAAAGTAGTGCATCTAATCATATATTAATCAGTATTGAAAAAACCATATACTAATCTGTAGCTAGCTAGCTAGTGCTTATCATCATCTTTCAAAGCACTTGCAAGTTTACCAGCAATGGACCCGGTATATATATTGAATCACATATTCAAAGTTTACTGGATTTTCCTATGGAAAATAAATACAAAGAATAGGTTTTACAAGAGGTGAGGTTTCCACAGGCCACCCACCAATAAACTCAATTTACAAGTACCAGAACGAGTTACACAGATAAATAATACAAATCATTTGATCAGTAAATACTCCTAGCCTCTTCTATAAATTTATAAACTCTCACAACAAAACCATGTTTCCATTGTTAAAAACAACTTAACGGAACAAACATCATCTAAATTCTAGAAATTGAGGAGTCGACAAACAAATTTGCTAGCCGGGATAGATAATATCAACCAAGGAATGATTCCTGCCTGCAATCACATAAGAAAAAGCATCCGAACAAAACTCCTGAACTTGAACCACCAGATGCAGCTAGCATATCACATAATAGTGGATCAAATTTATACTGAGATGATATCCCAGCATTTTGTGAGGATTGGAAAGGACTTTCCTTAAGGAAGAACAGGAATTACCTTCTTCCTTCATCTTTACAAAAAACGGACATTACTTGAATCATTCAGCTGCTCAACAAAAGAGAGCAATTGTTCATTCCATTGAGGGAACAATTCACTAGGGCCCGACGATATTAATTTATCATAACATTTCCGTTAAAAACTCCTCCACGATATCACCTTACCTGCAAAGCAACAATATATCTCTAACTAGTCGATCATGAGTGCAGCAAGCACATTACTTCTGTTATATATAGTCGATCTCAATGATTAATCAGCATCCAGAACCGAGTCTCCACGCACTTATTTCATTTTATTGATATATTAATAATTATTCCAATTTGCAAGACTAGGAGGTGCAAAACTGCAAAGCAGTAACAGAAGTCGTATCATCATGCCACAAGAAAGAGATACATGACTCGTCAACTAAATTGGAGCACGAAAGCATTACCAAAGGGTTGAACAAGTTAGCAAGAAATGCGTGACACTGCTAAGAAATGCAGTCTCTTTCTCATCTTTTTGACAGTGTTAAGTGGAACTGGGTTCCTCGTGAGGCTAACCGCTTGGTAACAAGATACCTATTACATCTTCTCCAGGTATTGGTGAAATTGAGCTCTTCGGAATGGGCTAACAGGCCCCCAACTTCCCTCATGGATGTGCTTCGTTGAGATGGCCTCCCAGGCCCTCCTTGACTCTTCTCTCTTGCAGTGGACTAGGATCCTGCTCTAGTTTAATTTGTGTTACTTTTAGTTTCTGGTTTATTTCCTTTGTTTTGCTTCTTGTAGCTTTGTTGTTTCGCTGGCCTCTGTGCCTTCTTAATGAAGTTTCTTTCTCGACCAGAAAAAAAAAGGGTTGAACAAGTTGTTGTGTTATATATGGAGGCAACTGGAACCCTCCAAAACCAGCAAATTAACCAGCACAAGATAAATATGTTAAGACCTAAATGGAAATCAACTGCAGCCGTTAAGTACCTAGCTTTAACTCGATCCTGAAGGGAAAAAAAAACTCTACTTGAACTCTTAATCGACCCAGCCTGGCCTTGGAAATGAACAAAACTCTCAGATACAATTCATATGAACCTTTTGTCTCCTTGCCATCATGTAACTCTTGATCTGCAAGTAGGTAAAACTGTCAAAATCATCGATCCCATCCACAACCAAATCACCAAACATATAAGCACGTACAATAAAACAGCCGAGTATCAGTACGGTTTGATGTTCTTTCTCCTTAGCAGTTGCCATCCTACTCAGTTTTGCCGCTTGCGCAAATGTCGATCGATCGATGGCCTGCATTCAACAAAAAACTAAAATCATCACGCATTCTCTTCCACTTTGTAATTTCTCTAACTCTTCCACCAGAATTCACTCTTCTTCTTACCAAAATGCCCTTAGACTACTATGACAAGAAAAACACGAAAGAGCCACCTCGGTCTCAGTTAATTACTAGACCTTCCATAGACACAAGCTGCATGATCGAGTTTCATACATGCATGTTCTTAACTTAATAAAGAATCTACAATAACCATAATGCTGTGCAACATTGAGCAAACACAAGATTTGGATAAACAAACTACCCACTGTATACAAGGAGCTTGCATTGCCTCTTTCAAAAGCTCCTTGATCTCAGTTGTTACGTTCACGTTTTATGAACACGGACGACGCTCTTCATAGTTGGGCCTGCAAAATTATCCGACTCAAAAAGGGAGCAATACTATTAGTATTGTGAAAGTTGCACCCCGGTCTGATCGACCTAAATTATATTTTACCTCTATGACATGCAAGTTACTTATTGAACAAGCATTGCCGATCAGATCACCTCCATTCCATCTACAGTGATCATAAAGAGAGATGTTCTGAATATCGTTCGACTACGTACTGGTGACCTTCAATATTATTAATTAGAAGGTTCGTCATTAATGTGTAGTTAACAACCATTTAGTGGCGGAGTGGTTAATTGGTTTATATATATTCTGCAATTCTGGTGGATCGATCACATCTCTTCTAATCTATTGGTCGATCGAAGGAGAAAGCACTCTCAGAATGTTGCCAAGATTAAGACATGCATCTTCGATCACTGTACGTAGTCTGTGGCTTAAAAATGATCATCACTCGTGAGGTCATTCGTTAATGGATCGGAGGGAAGCGTACGTTGATCTATCTAGAGTCTGTTGGCAAAATCGTCGTCATAGATTTGGATGAGACAGGATGGCTTCTTTGTTCATGCGATATCTCATCAGATGTGTTGGGTTTTCCAACCTTAATTAGCTAGGTTTTGCCAATTTTGTTTCGCTTAATATTTATGAGAGGTTCTGGTGTTGTTTGTTTCTCTCTTCCAAATACTTTTGAGGCAAAAATTCATGTCCGCATGGTGTACGTGTAATTACAGGGTCCAACTATTATCATCCAAAACAATTTATACATGCTAATTATTAAAGAAATTTGAGAGTGTATCACCACAAAATGTAAATTACAATAAGATAAAAGAAAAGAAAAGAAGAGAAAATGTATGAAACATAGGACATTATCCATATGCACTCACATCAACTACTCAAATTCATTTTTTTTATAAAAAAAAATTAAAAATTAAAATATAAACATATATAGTTGTGTTTTCTTTCTAGTGTACGTGGGAAAATTTACTCAATTATGTTATCTAATTTTAGTCATTTACATATGTGTGTAGATACGTATACGTATACGTGTATTAATTTGAACACGCTATACTTTTTAAGAGAATTATGTAAAAAAAAAAGTCTGATGTTCAAGGAAGGATAATTCCGTAACTTCCTACGTGTGTCTTGACCTAATTAGACTAGATTAGTAGTTACCTTAGTAGATAGGGAATCTATGATTATTAAGAATACTTGATGTAATGTCTATATAAAAGCCTCTTTATCTATCAATAAAGGTTACGTTTGCATCTATTCATTTTCTCCTACAACACGTTATCAGCACGTAGTTTCTAACCCTGTGCTTGATAGCAAAACCCTAGCTTTTCGCCAAAAAAAAAAAAAATTCAGCAACCCTAGCTTTTCTGCCGGCAACTGCTTGTCGGCAAAGAAGGCCCTCCCCAGAAATCACCTTCTGCAGGCAACTTCTTCGTCGGAAGAAAGAAAACAATTCCCAGGCACCAAGTTTTGCCGACAACCCTTTTGTTGGCAAAGAACAGAAACCTTGCACCTCTACCGACGACAGCCTTGTCGGCAAATAATGAAATATCTCAGAGCACCCAGAAATTCGATCTGGGCACCCATCTTCTTCTCCGATTTCCAGATCGGACCCCCGCAGCTCGAACCAGCACCGCCGCCGCGGCCTTGAGCCGATCCTCAGCGCTTCCATGACGCCGACGACCTCGCGCAGCCCTCCGTCGCGCGTCCTCTGCTGTCCCTCGACTGGTGCTCTCCATCGACGCCGTCCTCAACTACTGCTTGAAACTCGACGCCGCCGCCCTGTAGCCCAGCGCCGCTCCGACAATTAAGCAGCCCAGGGTCGCGTAGCGCCATCTATGACGCACACCTCGGTTCGCCTGCGCCTGCAACCAGACGGCGCCGACCCGACCCGTCTGCTAGTGGTGCAGCCCAGGTCCGACCCGGTTCGGCTCAACCCGGATCTTCTGATCCGACCCAGGGGAAAAACGGTAATTATACTTACCCAAGATAAAAAGTTTTTACCCTATGGGTTAAAACAGTTACTGCAGTATTTCTTTATTAGTTTTACTATCCTGAATATGGTGAATATGACTAACCATATGTTTTACTTTTCTATGAAACTTATTGCACGACGCATCGCGATGTAATTGCGAGGATTATTTCGTTGCACGTACATGGAAGAGCATCTTAATTTGCACAAGGATCAGAACCGAGTCCTCAAGCGCAATTTTTAAACGCAGTTCATTTGGCAAACTAGCAAGTATGATTTAATAAAAGTTCCCGTTTTTTCGTAATTTCAATTATTTGAACTTGTGTACATGTGTTGGAACTTGTGTGTTTTTCAGGACGATACAAAAGGGCCCCACCCACCCCTGCGTATCACAGTATTTAAGGAGTAACTGTGATGTTACCGTCTAAAGTTGTGCTTGTGGCTGTGATGTCACTGTGTACTACAACTCTTCATGACTATTTTATCACGATTTCGACATAATATTGTCGATGCTTGTGACGATCCTAAGAGAGTCACAAATGAGACAAACTCATGATGTGCGACGGCAATTGTCGTTGTAACATCGATATGTGACGGAAATTGTCACAACAGATATTGAATTGAGTTACCATATTCTTGGTCTCGACCATTCAATACCTTTCCTCTTGTTCTTTTGAAAAAAAAAAAATTGACCACAAAATGCGCTCAGAAAAAGAGGGGGAGGCTACGCCTTGAAACCCCCATGTCATACAGAAAAAAAAGAGAAAAGGGCCATTGAAAAAAAAAAAGAGAATCATGTCATTGATATGGTTCTACATCGGTTCAATAATTGCAAATAATGCAATCATATGGTCAATGTATACAAGAGATACATAGAAGAAGATGCGAGTATATTCTCATGATTACGGATTTCAAAAACAAAAGATAATTTGCGATAAATATGAAGCATATGACTTCAATTTCCTAGTCAACGTGACTACAAATCTGTTGATTTTGTGCAGGCATAGACCTCACATGTGTTGCTAATGCTACTTAGTCGATACACTCTTTATGGTCAAGATCTCGATGTAACCGTTGGCATTTTGATGCATATATGGTTCGATTCCCTAAAAAGCTATATGTGAATGCAATGAATCGCATTACACATTTACATGGCATGTTGATTGAGTTCACCAATCTAATTGGTGATGTTAACTCTGAAAATCACAATGATAAACGAGTCTATGCTCGTCAAGAAACAAATAGAGATGCTTGCGTATATGAGCGGATGCATGGGCATTGCCCGGCCTCGGCCTCGACACTCTTGAGCACACCAAAGCCCGCCTTGTCTAGCCTCGGTTTCGGCCTTGGCTTGCCTTGCGCGCTGCTTGGACAACAGCTCCGCCACAACCAAACAATGAGGCACGCACGCGCCCGCCTAGCCCCGCCCCAGCCTCGACCCTGGTGTCGGCCTGCACACGGCCCGGCCCGCTGCCCATCTCGGCTCTCTAAGCCCATGCACTCGCCCCGGCACGTCTTGGCTTCGGCCTCGTCATGCCTTTGGCTCTTTAGCATGGCATCGGCCTCGTCAGGTCCTTGTTTTATGCCTCGGTAAGCCTTAACTTCGGCCTAGGCTAACCATCGGTAAATCGCATGACCTCAACTTCAACATCAAGCCTCGGCCCCATAAGCCTTTGCTTTTGCCTCGACACACCTTGCTTTTGCCCCATAAGCCTTTGCTTTTGTCTCGACACGCCTTGAGTTCTTATTCAGGCTGCGAAAGACTGGCACAGCGACCTCGAGGAAGGTATCTCGTCGAGAGAAGTGTGCCACCAGTTTCTCATAAGAAGAACTAACAAAAAGAAAAACACAGCCTTGCACGAGGCTGTGCGGTTCGATCATCACCTTCATGTGGTTAAGATATTGACTAGGGAAGATCCTGAGTTCTTGTACTCCGCTAATGATGCTGGCGAGACTCCAATCTTCATAGCTGCCGAGAAGGGATATAGCGATATGGTTTTTGAAATCCTTGACACTTGCACAAGTCCAGCCTACCAAGGACCCGATGATGTCACAGCTTTACACGCTGCAGCTCGATACGGTCATGAACGTAAGCATATATATATATATTGTTTCTGCCTAAACCCGGAGGCCTAGTAGATACAGGACAATAAAGATAGAATATGAACACAAGGGTTTATAGTGGTTCACCGTGCCATCAGAGGGCACGGCTACGTCCACTTGGAATTCACTATAGCCGGCTAATAAGCCATCGGTGGTACAATGGTGGAATGCCTTGGAACCAAGATCCTTAATACTAAGGGGGAAGCCTCCTATTTATAGAGAAGGAAGGCTTCCTCCTACACCATGTTTCCAATGTGGGACACAAACCCACATTACTACACATTACACTACCCACGAAGCTACTTCGGGAGCCCGGTGCCACGCCCTCCGGGTGCGGCACCGGTGATCTCTGACATTGGGAATATAGCCGGGGTTGCAGTCTACCCGCCGGATGGCGGAACTCGGACCCATGACACCGGTTGCACGGTCCACGAGGTCGCCGAACATGCTTGGCGGTGTACCATATATGCCACCAACATATATATATATATAGGGAAAATGACCATTTGCACAAAAATGGATGAAAAATTGTCCATTCCAATGTTCATATCTCAATCCAATGAATCTTAAGAAAAATACCTTACTACCCTCGACTAAAACCTATTCTCATTCTTCTCAGATCCCTCTCTCACTTTTTTTTTCTCTCTCAAAAAATGCAGGCCTCCCTTTCTCTCCCTACTCTCTCCCCCACCGTTTAGGGTTTAGGGCCTCTGCCTCACCACCGCTGCCTCGACCCAGCAGCCCGGACGCTGCCTCGACCCAGTCGTCCCCCCCCCCCCCCAGATCGGCTTGCTCTCCCCGCCGCTCAAGCACGATGACCCCCCAACCGGACCACCTCTGCCTCACCACCGCTGCCTCGACCCAGCAGCCCGGACGTTGCCTCGACCCAGTCGTCCATGGCGTAGATCGGAGTTTGGCCTTCACAAGGGGTTGGACTTGCCGGAGCCACCTCATCTACGGAAGCGATGCAGAGCTAGGGTTCTCAACAAGCACTCCAGATTCGGATGCCAGATCGTCCTCACAGATGAGCTTCAATGTATGGTTGTTGCGATTCCCGAGGCTAAACCTTGGGATATTCCGTAAGACTTTTCTATACGTTTCATTGGCATATGTTTATTTTGCATATATGATCATGTGTTTCATAATCTTAATATGGTCCTGCATCATTTTTTTGGGTCATCTTGTATATATATTGGTATTCTAATAATGTATTTGCTATGTTTGCAGTTTGAAGATGTTACATTTGACTGGCTCTACTGGCCACAAGCACGCAAACAATATGCAGAAGAGGTCGTTGATTACATAAGATCATTGGATGCTGAGCAGGATATTGCCCTTTTGAAGTTCCATGGATGGGAGATGCCGCCAAAATGTGCTCGCACACTTCGGATTTCAACCATGCTGCTGAAGAAAGGGGTAGAGAGATGGCTCACTCCTTTTGACATAGGAAGCATAATGTGCAGAAAAACCTTGAATAAGGAATCTGTGATAGAGGAAATTGTAGATGAAGCAAACTTCTGTGATCCCTGACTCAAGTGAAGATGCTTTTCTTGAGACTCTGTCCGAAATTATGGATCGTCGTCTTGAGGAGATTGTCGGTTCACTTTCCTGATGTCATTGCTTACATGTGGATAGGTATATACAGTTTATAGCTTACTGTGATTAATGTGTATGTTCCAATTGAACTCCATTTGGGCTCATGCACCTTGAAGAATTCCATCTTGTTTTTTCATTATAGACTTCATTCTCTTTTGATTGACAAGTCAAGGTACTCATTTCAAGTTTAATTTCAATGACTGTACGTATTGGTTTTGGATTTGGTGGGAAAGCAGCAGTCAATGCAGATTAGTATGCTTTTTTTTTTATTATTGAGGGTCAGTAACCGGATTACTGGGGGTCAGTAACTTGAATACTGGGGGTCAGTAACTTGATTACTGGAAATTTGGAATCTGTAAATTGAGTACTGGGGGTCAGTAAATTGGTTACTGGGGGTCAATAACTTGATTACTAGGGGTCAGTAACTTGATTACTAGAAATCTGAAATCTGTAAATTGATTACTGGGGGTCAGTAACCGGATTACTGGGGGTCAGTAACCTGATTACTGGGGGTCAGTAATCGATTACTAGGGGTCAGTAATCGATTATTGGAAAATATGGAATCTGTAACCTGATTACTAGGGGTCAGTAACATGGTTACTGGAAAATATGAAATCTGTAACCTGATTACTGGGGGTCAGTAACATGATTACTGAGGGTCAGTAATTTAATATTGAAAAAATAATATTCCGGTAAAAAAAAAATTCCGGCGAAAAAAAAAATCCGGCAAAAAAATTGGGTGACCGGAATCAGGCAACTCTGGCCATCGGCTATAGGAGGGCGGCGGAGTTGGGTGATCTTTCGGCAAAATTTCTTTATCTTCCATTTTCTCAGCACATTATAATTCTAAAATATGTTGATAAGACAGAAGAACAGAAAAGGAAGAAAAAAAATAAAATTGTACTAGGGTTGAAAAAGATTTGTTCAAATTGGCAATATAGTTGTTACCTTATATTTAATAGGGGAAAAAAATAAGATGGTCATTGGAATGGGTAATGAGGGGGTCAAATTAGTACTAAATGGGTATTTTCTAATATATATATATATATATATATATATATATATATATATATATTGTGAGATCCAATTTATCAACTGCATTTTGTGCAATTAGTCTTTGAATTATCACTCTGATAGGGAAAAAAAAATCCTTGACTAATAACGGTTGCTTTATGATGAAGAAATGGCGAGAAGACTAATAGAGAAGGAAATTACGCTAGCAATAGCAGTAGACATACGAGGATGTACTCCACTTCATTTGGCTGCATTCTGGGGTCACGCTTCAATTGTGAAACTAATACTTGAATGTGATAAGTCCAGTGCCTACATTGGCGACATTCACAAGGTTACAGCCGTTCATTTGGCGGCTTTTGCAGGGAGTGTAAGTGCAATGAAAGAACTTAATTTCTACTGCCCAGACGGTTTCAAATTGGCGGACGATAAGGGTTGGAGAGCCCTTCACTACGCTATTGCGGGAAACGAAGGTGAAGTAGAAAAATTTGTTCGAGAAGATCCATGGCTTAGCAACGTCCTTTTAAATGGCAAAGACTTTAAAGGGAACACACCTCTCCGTCAAATTGCGCTCTCCGAAAAATACGAAGGCTTGGAATTTATAAGTGATGATCAAGTTGATAAGATGACATTCAACAACAAAAATAACCACGCGCTAGACATCATTCGAAAGATCAGGACTGATTCTGAGTGGAAGGTATATATTTATGGATTTTAATTTTTAATTAGAAGGCATCACTACTGTAGTACTGGGTCAGCCTAGATTACATTTTTGTTTTTATTTTTGCGCTGTAGACAAAAATCGTTCGAGATTTGAGAAATGCTGGTGCAAGTGTATGTCTACGAGTACCGTCCGAAGACGATGGTGATGGTAGTCATGGCAAGGAAGTCGATGTGAGTAAAGGCGACCAAGAGTCAAAATACAAGGAAAAAGAAGAACCTCATTTGGTGGTGGCTACACTCATAGCTACTGTAACTTTCGCAGCAGGTTTCACTGTGCCTGGTGCTTACCAAAGTGAAAAAGGACCAGATCAGGGTTTTGCAGTTCTATCAAGAAATACAGCTTTTCAGGCATTTGTGATAACAAATACATTAGCCATGAGTATGTCCAGTTGTGCTGTGATGATACGCTTTTTTATGCTGTTGAGAAGGCGGGAATTTACGTATGGAAACGTACCATATGGAACGGCGTTAGATCTCACCATATACGCCTTGATTGCAATGGTGGTTTCATTCGTTACCGGCACATACGCAGTGTTAGGCGGTCATTCGTCATTAGGACTTGCCATTACGGCTGCATTTCTTGGCTGCTTTTTCTTCTTTGTCGTGGGTGCGTTCTTGTTTGTTCCAGCTTTTGCTACCTTGCGGCGTTATCATGATAAATGTTACCACTATATACATACCTTCATGCTTCACTTACTTCATGGGAACTTTGATAAATTGGTCATAAAAGCGACTTACGAATAATTATGTATTGTATTTATCTAGTGATTCTCATCATGTAATAAAAATGAGACTCTTGGCATGTGAAAAGATCACACACCCCTCCTTGAATGCTCAACTATCTGGGCAGTCATTTTACTTGTGAAGCTAAAAGAAAATGTCAAGCAGCAAACACTTCCACACATTTGATCTCATCAAAGCTATTGGTAAGTTTTCAATACACTACTGTTATTTCTGTCATCGTGCCATAGAAGCTAATCATAAAGGACCGCAGGTGGTCATTGCATACCAACCACAGAAGACAGAACAAAGGTTTACTGGATTTTCGCATGGAAAATAACTACAAAAACGTTTCAGATAAGGTGACTTTTCTACAAACCACCACCAGTAAACTTTTTTTACATTGACCACAAGAAGTACACAGATAAATAGTACAGATCACTTGATCAGTAGTTAATCATAAGCTCTTATATAAACCTTCTGAAAACTATCACAACAAAATCATGTTACCACTTTTAAAAACAGGTATCACTTAAAATCTACAACTTGAAGAATTGACAAACAAATTTGCTAACCCGGGTAGACAATATCAACCAAGGAATAATTCCCACCTGCAATCAAACAAGGAAAAGAATTAGTTGGTAAGCAGACTGAGTTACTTAAGCAAGGTCGAAGGTTTGATCCTTGTGTATGTAAAAGGCCTTGCGGGGAGGTCCAACCCTCTACGGAGTGCTCAATTGGCCGAAGGGGGGGTGTCGCTGCGTTTTTGGCGCGGCACTGCTGAGACTTCGGCACAAAAGGATCAGGTTAAACACCTGAGAGCCTGCTTGTGGTCTCTTCCCAGTACCCACCTTTTTAAAAAAAAAAAAAAAACAAGGAAAATAATCAGACGAAATATTCAAAACCGCTTCCTATCCCTTGTAATTTGAAAGAACATAGGCCTGTTTCAGTATCTAGGATTGGATTAGATATGTATTGTCATTCAATTCCAAAGTGCACTGAACAAACAAATTGAGGGTAAGTTGGAGTGAGTAAATCTTAATTCTAAGCAGTGCATTGTTGGAGAACTGGAAAGACTAAGGTTCATTAATTGAGTAACTTGTCTTCTTCCTTCAACTTCCACAAAAGTGGGTGCTGGCCTCTCATTCATTAAACTATACACTGCATATCCAATCCAACCTTGCACAGCAAACAAACCCACTCTTTTTTATTTCTGATCTAATGAGTGTGCTTATTGATAATACGTATAAAGCTAACCATCCATTATGAGAATTCATGTTTACAACCTTTGCCAGCATAACTACAGGTATGTAAAAGATAGATGACTAGGTACTGTTAGCTTATATGAAAGATACAAGAAGGCACTAAAAGATGAGCTAAAAGAAGTGACACCAGTAAGATAATTTAGCTGCTCGATACAAAAATGCAACTGTAAGAATTCTCCCAAGAAAAGTACTCTACAGGAAGAATAAAAAAGTATGGGCCAATCTTATTTACCATAACATTTCCGTTTAATACTCCTCCAGCCCTCCATGATATCACCTTCTCTGAAAAGCAAAAAATATACGTAATCATGAGTGCACTCGATTATTTATGTACTATCACTTTGTCTGTGCTTCACAAGGCGTGACTGATTTTATGTTTTCTTTCATTGAAAAATTAGTAATTATGCCAATGCACATGCTTAGGAGAAGAAGATATGCATGGTAGTGAGCAGAACTAAAATGTCAAATGGTTTTAAAGAGAAGAACAAATAAATACTTTCCAATAGCCAAACTAGTAGAAGAATCTACAAGACTCAATAAGTAAACGAACAAGAATGTATTACCAAAGGGCTGAACAAGTTGTTGTGATATGGAGGCAACTGGAACCCTCCAAAACCAGCAAACTAGCGCAAGATATGTCAAAACCTAAATGAAAAATAACTGTAGCTGTCAATAACCTTAACTCAGTAAGGCAAAAAGCGTAGTTGAAATCTTAATCGACCCAGCCTTACCTTGGAAATGAACAAAACTCTCATATACAATTCATATGAGCCTTTTATCTCCTTGCCATGTAACTCCTGATCTGCAAATCAGGTAAAACTGTCAAAATCCTCCCATCCACAACCAAATCACCAAACATACAAACATAATCAAACAGCCGAGTAGCAAATAGTACGGTTCGCAAGTTCTTTCTCTTTAGCAGTCGCCATCCTCCTAAGCTTTGCCGCTTGCGCAAATGTCGATGGCCTACATTCAACAACAAAAACTAAAAACCACACAACTGCAAAACACATTCTCTTTCACAACTATCACATGCTCAAGTTTCATACATGCTCTCAACTTATTAAAGAAGCTAACAAGCTCAACTGATCCAAAATCAAAGCCGAAAACTCGAATTCGATCAACAACAAAAACACTCACTGTGACAATGAGCTTGCCTCTTTCAAAAGCTCCTTGATCTCTTTCCGCAACCGAGTCGCCGCCGCAGTCTTTGGTGCTCTCTGAGAACAACAGAACCACACCAAACCAAACAAAAATTGCTCATCACAATCAGAATTTGAGCATTCAGAAAACACAAAATAGAATCAAATTGAAGAAATGAAGCATCAATTGCACGAGTTAGGGTTTACCTTCTTCAACTGTTCGAGCCGTCTAGAAAGGAGCTGGAAGGCGACGACGATTAGGAACACGGCAGGGGATGCGGCGGAGATTCGGTGCTCCGGTAGGGTTTCCATTGCCTCCGCACGTGGATTTCGTCGACGTGAGATTTGGACGGCCACCGTTTATGAGCACAGACGAGTTGATAGAGCTTATAAATCGTTGCCCTGATTGTTGTGAACTAGTAGACCGAAGACGGCGAAATATCCTTC
The DNA here is from genome assembly GCA_963682095.1 of Potentilla sterilis. Taxonomy (NCBI): domain Eukaryota; kingdom Viridiplantae; phylum Streptophyta; class Magnoliopsida; order Rosales; family Rosaceae; genus Potentilla; species Potentilla sterilis. The sequence continues at coordinate 42,481,738 of OY821764.1, forward strand.
ATTATGCGATTGAGAAGAGGAAATTCAAAATAATGAAGGTCGTTCAAAATCATCCATGAATGAGCAACATCCTTCTAAATGGTAAGGATGATGAAGGAAACACACCTCTTCACCAACTCGTCAGCATACGCCTCCAAACAATTACTGAACCTTTAATACAGGACGGAAAAGCTCCTGTAGATGTGCGATTCTGTTAATTCGGTGTTGTAGAACGGTGATCGCTTAGATGCTTTGAAATGCAGTGGTGCTAGACCAAGTCGTCCGATCAAAGATGGTGCAAGGATAATCGACAATAACAACGTTGGACAAGACACAGAAAAGGAAGCAATCGGTGTCCTTGAACTCCTTATGTTGGTTGCTACCCTTGTAACATTTTCTGCAGGTTTTACTATACCCGGTGGTTTCCGAAATGAGAAAGCTCCCGAGCAGAGTCTTGCAATTTTAACAAGAAATGCAGCTTTTAGAACATTTGTTGTGGCAAATACAATAGCCATGATGATGTCCAGCAGCACTGTGTTAGCCTACCTAATTGTCTGCTTACGACTAGCTTTCCGGAAAATAAGTGGTTTGCCATATCTGGAGAATCACGCAAAATCGATAGTTTATGCCATGCTTGCAATGGTGATTGCTTTCATTACCGGCATATATATATTGTGAGATCCAATTTATCAACTGCATTTTGTGCAATTAGTGTTTGACTTATCACTCTGATACAAAAAAATTTTTTTTTTAACTTATTACGGTTGCTTTATGATGAAGAAATAGCGAGAAGTAGGGCTGCGAATATGAAACTGACTTACCGAAACCGAATCCCAACCGAGCCGTACCGATCCCGATCGTCCCGAGTTCGTTCGGCGCCGGCAGGCGGACCGAACCGACCCGATACTGAAATTTACTAAGTCGGGTCGAGGCGGTTTGGGCCTTCTCCATACCGGATTAGAACCGACCCGGCCCGAAACTTTAACATATATAAGAAAAAAAACCCGATTTACTGATTTAGAACTTACCCTAGCGCACTCTCTGCCTCCCTCTTCGAACTTACCCTAGCGCTTCGATTAGTTCGATGGGAAAACTAATCTAAACCCTCATTTCGATCAGCTTTACCGAATTCAACGGGAAAACTAGGAGTAAGTTCTTCAGTTCTTTACCCTCATTTCGAATTCGTAGTTCAATTCGAATGGGTACTTGTCTACTTGATGTTGCTTATACTTGTTCTAACAGTTCTGTAGTTCAATTCGATTGCTTAATGCTTATACTTGATTACTTATTTATTGAATGGGTTCTATTCGATTTGCTTATACTTGTTCTACTTGATTGCTTATACAGTTCAGAAAGAGCAAGAAGGGGGATGATAAGGTTGTAGCAGAACATGTTGTAGAAGTGAAAGAACCTAGTGCATTAGTTTCGTGTACAGATGATAAAGTTCTTGGAGATAAGGCTAGTCAGATAGATGAGAATGAGAAGGATCAAAATGATAAGGATAATAGGAAACGCAGCTGGGTTTGGAAGTATTTCAAGGAGTACAAGGATATAAAAGTCATCGAAGTGAAGGGTCAGCCGGATATAGTGAAAGAGTTTAGGAGGGCAAAGTGCATTTTCTTTCCAAAGGGTAAACTAGGAGACTATGCAGCTGATTCTTACAAGAATGGGACTCAAGGGATGATAAGTCACATCAACAAGGGCTGTAAGTATTATCCGGGGAGGAGAGCAGTTGATAAGAATCAAAAAACTATAGTTGGTGACAAGAGCCAGGGTAATAGGATGAAAGTGATGAAGTTTAATCATGATGAAGTGATGCAGGCTTGTTTGGAAATGGTTGTAGTAGATGAGCTTCCATTTAGTTTTGTTGAAAAGCAAGGGTTTAGGAGGTTATGTTTTGTCATGCAACCTGATTTCAGGGTTCCATGTAGGAAAACTTTGGTGAATGAATTCTTGAAGTTGTATGATAGGACAAAGAAGAAGTTGAAAGCTGATATGAGTCATCATCGAGTCTGCCTGACCACTGACACTTGGACAAGTGTTCAGAATTTCAACTATATGGTGCTTACGGCACACTTTATAGATAATGATTGGGTTATGCATAAGAGGATCATCAACTTTTGCACCATTTCTAACCATAGTGGGAACTCAATTGGGAAGTTGATTGAGGAATGCTTGATTCAGTGGGGGATAAACAAGATTTTAGCAATCACAGTCGACAATGCAGCTGCAAATAAATGTGCAATTGAGTATGTTGTGTCTAAACTCAATAAAAGAGAGGACTCACAGTCCATTTTAGTTGGGAAGCTTACGTATGTTAGGTGTACTGCTCATGTCTGCAACTTCATTGCTGGTTCTGGTTTGAAGAAGCTGCATTGAGGATGCTCCATGCATTAAAGATTATGAGTTCTATGAGAGATGTGAGAAAGGTAAATTACTAAATTTTGTTTCAATTTCAAATCTTCTTAAATTCTGTATCAATGTATTATAATATTATATTTTGATTATTATTATCTTATAATTATGTGATTTTGTTGATCTTTAATTCTTTGTTCTGTTTATCGAGCAATGTTATTAGTTTTAAGTTTTAACCCTTGTTGGCTGGTTTGAGGTTTCTGAGTTTCTCTATTACTGTCTCTGTAGATCATTCTACAATATCATCTTCATCTGTCAACTTTTGTCCTCCAGAGAATGTTGAAGATATTGAAGATGCATCTGAAGATGAATATGGAGATGAGGCAGATGGCTTGGAAGATGAAGATGAGGCAGATGGCTTTGTTTATTAAGTAAAAACCTAAAATGATACCTGAACTATTGCGAAATGTACTTTTTAGTACCTGAAATTTTTTTTTACCTAAAATGGTACCTCAACTATTGCACCGTTACCAAATATAGTACCTCCGTTAGTTTTTCCGTTAAATTGATGATGTGGCGTGTATTCGGAAGGGCAAAATGGTCCATACACTAAAATAATTAGTTTTTCTTCCAAAATTTGATTTTTTTTTATTTTATTTTATATTTACTCTTTGGATTTTCATAAATTTCCACCAAATTGTCTTAATTAAAGAAATAAAGTGTATTTTGTTCAAGGAAGGTTAATTCCGTAACTTCCGTGGTGTGTCTTGTCCTAATAAGGCTAGTAGTCTAGATACTTTATTAGATAGGGAATCCCTGATTACCAGGGATACTTGATGTAATGCCTATATAAAGGCCTCCTTATCAATCAATAAAAATACAGTTTATTATCATCTATTTCTCCTAGAACACGTTATCAGCACGTTGCTCTAGCCTCCCGTCTAATAGCCCTAAAACCCTAAAACCCTGATTTCGAAATTTTTTTTCCGAAACCCTAATCCCGACCGCCGACCGCCGTCCTTACCTCCGGCACCGTCGGTCCATTCTCGGCAGTACCTGCGCTGCCGACCTGCCTCCCTGTCGCGCCGTACCTTCACGAGCTGCTCCTCCTCTGCCTCTCTGCAGACCGGCTCGCCTGCAGCCCAACCCGCTTGCCAGCAGCCCTCCCTTGCGTGCTATTCTTTGCACGCATCCCTCGAAGACCAAAATTGCTCGCAAACCAAGCAAGCGGCCCTCGAAGCCTTCTTTGTTGCTGAGAAGACATCAAGAAAAATCGAAGAAAACAAGCTTCCCCAAAAGTCAATTTTCTTTCGATCAAGTTTCAATTGAAGAGGTAAATATTTTATAAAAGTTCCCGCTTATGAAATTTCAATAGTTGGGTTGTGTTTTCCTCCGGGACCTTTTCGTGTCCCTGCTACCTCATCCCGATTCTATCGCTTCTCGGGATGGCATACGGGGATTTAGTCACCCCGGTGCCAACGTTTATTAGGGTAACTGTGATGTTACCGGCCACCGTTATGCTTGTGACTGTGATGTCACTGTGAACCATAACGTCTCTTTTTCAAAAGAAAACAAAGGGAAGATATCGATTGTGACTTGATATCACATTATGCATCGATTTATGTGACCATGATATATCTTGGCACTGTTCAAAAAGAAAAACAATCAAACTTGATTAGTATTCAAAATACTAACGTCTCCCTATTGTGTTCTGTAGATGGCTGACACTCAGAGTCCAGAATTCGACATCTTGGATGTCCAAGGCAAGGAATACAAGAGGTGGGTCTCAGATGTAGAGAACACCTTCATTGGCAAAAGATTTACAGCCACCATTGTCCCTCCTGAGGATGAAAACTTGCATGCTTCTCCTGAACAAAAATTTCAAGCCCTGATGTTTCTCAGGCGCCATATCCATCCAACACTCAAAAAGCAATACCTGAGGAAAACCGATCCCAAAGAGCTATGGGACATCCTCAAGGACCGCTTCGACAATGTGCATGACGCACAACTCCCTGACCTTCTGTCAGATTGGGAGCAAATCCGCTTATTGGATTTTGATTCCGTCCAGGAATATCATCAGACTATGCTTAATTTGCAGTCTGATCTGAGCTTTTGTGGGGTCGACAAGACCGATCATGATATGATGGAGAAGACATTCACGACGTTCCCAGAATCTGCGTCCATGTTGTCGCATCAGTACCGTGATCTCCGTGAGAAAGGCACCATCAAAACCTTCAGTGACTTGATGAATGTGCTTCAAAGAAAGGAGAGATACAATGAGTTGATTCTTACTACCAACAAAAGGCCTAGAGGTCCGAAATTCTTAGCCGAATCTCACCAAGTCCATGGTAGGGCTCCTAAGCTAAGGAGTCATTTTCGCGAACGTCAAGCACCACCACCACCACGTGCGCCAAGAGCAACACGTGGGGGAAGAGGAGGAAGAGGAGGTGTCGGCCCTAGCCGGAACCTCACATGGAAACGGGACGGCGGCGGTGCCGCCGCTCCTAGAGGGGGGAACCGATTCGGTTCCGGCCCCAAGCGTGGTGGCTACACCTCAAACAATGCTTTGGCTCCTTACTTCAAATGCGGCTCTAAGTAGAGATGTCCAAGCTGCCTACAAGAAACACAAGTAATACATAGAACAAGAAACAAACTATGTAGGAGACTTTGAGGAAGAAGAGTACGATGAAGAAGATACCAACTTCACCGTTGATGACTTCCAACCTACCAAGAAGCGTAGGACTCAGGAGTATGACACTCCGGATTATGAGTAAGTATTTGACTTAGGTCATGAGATACATGTTCAAATTTGATTTTGATTGTTATTTTTGGCTTTCTTTAGTCATAATTCACGACTTTGTTCGATAAGTCGTTTAGAACATCCTTGATATACTTTTGAGTTGTCATCAATAAAAATTCTCTTATTTAATGAATGATTTGAGATTTTTACATCCCTAGGAAAGCATAAATGGTTCAATGCGTCCAATTTACAATGGCATAATTATTTTGAGTTCACCACAATTCTGGTGAAGTTAACTCAAATCTGAAATAAAATCACAAAGACAAATGAGAGACTCGCGAGAAATCGCATTGCACATTAGGCCAGCCTATCGGCATGAGCTTGGCCGCGACTCGCCAAGCATCGCTCGCCAAGGCCACTCAGCCGCTTAGCTGCGATTCGCCAGGCCTCGCTCGCCAAAGCCACTCAGCCGCTTGGCTGCGATTCGCCAGACCACGCTCGCCAAGGCTACTCAGCCGCTTGGCCGCGACTCGCCAAGCCTCGCTCGCCCGGGCCACTCAGCCGCTTGGCCGCGACTCGCCAAGCCTCGCTCGCCCAGGCCACTCAGCCGCTTGGCCCCGACTCGCCAGGCCTCGCTCGCCATGGCCACTCGCCAAGCTTGGATCAACACCGAATCCGATTTTTTGAAACCAACATCGATAGTCTATCGAACAAATGCAACTTTTACATCAATGGCTCGGCAACAACGTGTCTTCGGACTCGCCATGCTTCAGATTTAGCTCAACCATCGCATCGTATGGCCTCAATGCCCGACCGGCCTTCACCACCCGCCTTGCTTCGGCTCGGCCTCAGGGTAGCTTTGGCCTTACCACAGCTTCAGCTTTGGCTTGGCCCCGGCCTTTGCCTTGGCCTCGGCCTTGGCTCGGCCACGCCACCTACGACGGTGTCCGGTCTCAATCTCTGACCTAGGCTATATTAACTCTCAATGTTGGTATTCGGTGATTAAAATAAGGCTTATCTCTTTCTCTCAAGTTATGTCGATGCCATGGCTATGTTATTGGCTTTAATGCACTTCATTTTGTGATGATATATTGCTTCAGTACACTTACTTTAAAGTGCTCGCCAAAGTCTAAAGTAGACTATTGATTCAATTTACATTGTTTTTGTAGATGTATCAAGGCGAGATTGAGTGTTTGTTGGACTGTGCAACAACTCACACGATTTTGAGGAATCGGCAATTGTTTTCAGATTTTTCGCCAAGAGAATCGTCGTTATCTACGATGACAGGAACTGGAACCGTCATTAAGGGTCGTGGCACTGCTCAATTCTTATTGCCAAATGACACTGAAATTCGGGTAGAGGATGCCCTATATGCGCCTGAGGCGCCAAGAACCTTGCTAGCTTTCAAGGATGTGCGTGACAACGACTATCACCTCAGCACTTATGTTGAAAATGGAACTGAATATCTGTTGATCACCTCCACTGAGAATTTGCGTACTCGCATTGTGGAGAAGTGTAAGCGTGTTCGAAATGACATGTATTTCACAACCATTAGAGCCAATGAATCTCATGTTGTTGTCTTATGCGATTCAGATGCTTACAAGCTTTGGCATGAGAGACTCGGTCATCCGGGTCGTGATCTGATGATTCGCATTCTGAAATGCTCCCACGGTCATCCGTTTTTCAGATCACAAAAGAACAAATGGCGCCTCGGCCTCGGTTCGGCCGCCATGTCGTCGATAGCCGCCTCTCGGCTCCAAGGAGAGGTTCGGTCTCCTCCTGCTTCTGTAGCGATGTCTAAAGCTTATCGTTCGTTTTGCAAAGCTTGTTCACTAGTAAAACTTCAAGCAAGACCATCTTTTACTATTGATAATAAACAGAATATTCCGTTCCTACAACGAATACAAGGTGATATTTGTGGACCTATAACACCAGAATGCGGACCATTTAGATATTTCATGGTTCTGGTTGATGCGTCATCGCGTTGGTCACACGTAGCGTTGTTGTCCACGAGGAATGCTGCATTTGCTAAACTCCTAGCTCAGATCATTAAGCTTCGGGCTCACCACCCGGACAATCCGATTAAGTCAATCAGACTGGATAATGCTGGAGAGTTTACCTCAAAGTGTTTTGATGACTATTGCATGTCAGTTGGGATTGAAGTTGAACATCCCGTGCCCCACGTTCATTCTCAGAACGGTCTTGCAGAAGCCGCTATTAAGAGACTACAACTTGTTGCTAGGTCCCTTGTCATGGCCACTAACTTGCCGGTTTCGGCATGGGGATATGCAATATTACATGCAGCTATGCTTATTCGTCTACGACCCACATATAGCCAACCATTTAGTGCGTACCAGTTGGTAACTGGTTACGAGCCTGATATTTCGCATCTGCGTACTTTTGGTTGTGCCGTATATGTGCCTATCACGCCTCCACTGCGTACCAAGATGGGTCCACAACGACGATTAGCTATTTATGTTGGATATGAAGCACCAACAATTGTCCGCTACATAGAGCCTATGACAGGTGATCTGTTTACTGCAAGATTTGCAGATTGTCACTTTAATGAGACATCCTTCCCACCGTTAGGGGGAGATGGGGCCGCATCCGTCCCTAGTGAACGTCAGGAATTGACGTGGTTCTCTCCCACTATGTCTCATTATGATCCCCGTACGTCTCAGTGTGAGACCGAAATACAACGCATATTGGAACTACAAAAGGTGGCGGATTCGATGCCCGACTCCTTTACTGATATTGCGAAAGTGACAAGATCAACCATACCTGCGGCGAATGTACATGCAAGGCTCAACATTCCTCGCCACGCGCGAGCACGCGCCGCCGGTCTCGGACCCGCAGCCCTAGGTGCCATCGGTAGCCTAGGCTCTGCACCTCCAAGTGGAGGGCCGGCGTCGACTTCGGATCCTCCTAGAAAGAGGGGGAGACCAATCGGTTCCAAGGACAATGTACCTAGAAAGAAGGCATGTGTCCAGGCACAAAGCGATCCGTTCATCATCGATACTGTGACGCCGTCACACGAGATTGTCTCCGACTATACCTATGTCCAAGAATCAACTTTGAATCATCTGGGGGACGCCTCAGACTCACCGTTGATGTTGGAGAACAAGGAAATCTCACTAAATTACTTATGCATGCACAATCTTATGGAAAGGAATTCCATGTATATCGATGATGCATTCGCCTACGCCGTTGCTCAAGAAGTCATTGACGACGACGATATGGAACCCCGCACTGTTGATGAGTGTCAACGTAGGGCGGATTGGCCGAAGTGGGAAGAAGCAATCCAGGCTGAACTAGACTCTCTAAAGAAAAGGCAAGTATTCGGACCGGTTGTGCCTACACCGCCGAACGTTAAGCCTGTTGGACATAAATGGGTCTTTGTCAGAAAGCGAAATGAGAATGGTGAAGTCCAGCGATATAAAGCTCGACTCGTGACGCAAGGTTTTTCTCAACGCCCTGGAATTGATTATGAGGAGACGTATTCTCCTGTCATGGATACTATTACCTTCCGATACTTAATCAGTTTGGTAGTCTCAGAGAGACTCAATATGCAGCTTATGGATGTTGTAACAGCGTATCTTTATGGGGATCTAGATACAGAGATGTACATGAAAGTGCCAGAAGGACTTTCGTTACCCAAGTCAAATGAGCAAAAAGCACGAAGTTTATTTGCTATCAGGTTGAGACGATCTCTATATGGACTCCGACAATCTGGTAGGATGTGGTACACACGGTTAAGTGATTACTTGATTGGGAAAGGATACAAGAATGATGAGTTGTGCCCTTGTGTGTTCATAAAGAGAACAAGTTCAGGATTTGCCATTATAGCCGTCTATGTTGATGATATGAACATCATTGGAACTCTAAATGAGATCAATGAGACCGCACGCTACTTGAAATTCGAATTCGAGATGAAAGATCTGGGAAGGACTAGGTTTTGCCTAGGCTTAAAACTAGAACACCGAAGTGGTGGAATCTTTATACACCAATCTGCATATGTCCGAAAGATGCTCAGGCGATTTAACATGGACAAAGTTATGCATCCTACAGGCACTCCCATGGTCGTTAGAAGTTTGGATATCAACAAAGATCCCTTTCGTCCGAAAGAAGATGACGAAGAGGTCTTGGGAGCTGAATATCCATATCTTAGAGCAATTGGAGCTTTGTTATACCTAGCTCAGTATACTAGACTAGACATTGCTTTCTCAGTGAACTTGTTAGCTAGATTTAGCTCTGCGCCAACACAACGTCATTGGGTTGGAATCAAGAACATCTTTCGATACCTTAAAGGGACCCTTGACATGGGCTTGTACTATCGATACACTCATAAGGATTCGACACCTAGTCGATCTCTTGCATCCAACAGCACAAACCGTGGCTCGGATCGCCACCGGTCAGCTGCCAAGACTGGCTTTGGCTCAGCAGCACCCTGCCTCGCCACAACAAGCCTCGGCTCAGCCATCCGCCATCCTGCAGCCATATCCGCCAACATATCTGGACCCGAGGATGCTAAGTCGTGGTCCCGATACGGCTTTGGCGATACCCTCTCCTACTCAGATACACTAAATGATGTGATGGTAGGATTTGCTGATGTTGGATATTTGTCAGATCCACACAAAGGACATTCCCAAACCGGTTATGTTTTTACCATTGGAAATACGGCGATATCTTGGAGATCAACCAAACAAACCCTTGTTGCTACCTCCTCGAACCATGCTGAGATTATTGCACTACATGAAGCAGTCAAAGAATGTGTTTGGCTTCGCTCAGTTATATCTCACATTCGAGAGTCTAGTGGACTTGAGTCTACTACGATGGGACCAACTTGCATATTTGAAGATAATGCAGCATGCATTGAGCAGATGAAGTTGAGATACATCAAGGGTGACAATACTAAACACATTTCGCCTAAATTCTTCTACAATCAGCAGTAGCAAGAGACTTTGAATATCCAAGTGAAGCAAGTCAGCTCAGAAGATAATGCAGCTGATCTGTTCACCAAGTCTCTACCCAAATCTACATTTGTGAAGCATGTAAAGCGCATTGGTATGTGTCGCTTATCCGAACTCAAAGACTGATTGACTATCAGGGGGAGTTGTCGTCTAGACTTTAGGGGGAGTCTAGTTATGCATGTCTCACATACTTGTAGTTGGTGCATTGTACTCTTTTCCCTTAGACCATGCTTTTATTTTTGCCCAAGAGGTTTTTGTTTGCTGGCAAATGTTTTAACGAGGCAACAGTTCATGCACCATTGAGGACGCGACACAAGAGGGAGTGTTCAAGGAAGGTTAATTCTGTAACTTCCGTGGTGTGTCTTATCCTAATAAGGCTAGTAGTCTAGATACTTTATTAGATAGGGAATCCCTGATTACCAGGGATACTTGATGTAATGCCTATATAAAGGCCTCCTTATCAATCAATAAAGATACAGTTTATTATCATCTATTTCTCCTAGAACATATTTATGAATTTATTATATTTTTACTATTTACATAATTTTATAATTAAACACTTAGTTTAATTTAAAATAGAACACTCACTTCTTTTTATGTTACATATATTTTTGTTGCAAATTAAAAATGAACTAAATCTTGAAATACAAACATAACTTGACAAAAAAAAATACAAAACATAACACAAACTTAATTTGTTTAGTAATAATAATAAAATATATAATTTAAACACATAAACACATTATTTTATTATAACTCTTAAATATATTTTCTTTTATAAACATAATATTGTTCTAGGAGAAATAGATTGATAGTAAACTGTGTCTTTATTCATTGATAAGGAGGCCTTTATATAGGCATTACATCAAGTATCCCTGGTCATCAGGGATTCCCTATCTAATAAAGTATCTAGACTACTAGTCTTATTGGGACAAGACACACTAAGGAAGTTACTGAATTAACCTTCCTTGAACACTCCCCCTTGTGTCGCGTCCTCAATGGTGCATGAACTGTTGCCTCGTTAAAACCTTTGCCAGCAAACAAAAACCTCTTGGGCAAAAATAAAAGCATGGTCTAAGGGAAAAGAGTATAACGCACCAACTACAAGTATGTGAGACATGCATAACTAGACTCCCCCTGAAGTCTAGATGAGAACTCCCCCTGATAGTCAATCAGTCTTTGAGTTCGGATAAGCGACACATACCAATGCGCTTTACATGCTTCATAAATGTAGATTTGGGTAGAGACTTGGTGAATAGATCAGCTGCATTATCTTCTAAGCTGACTTGCTTCACTTGTATATTCAAAGTCTCTTGCTGCTGCTGATTGTAGAAGAACTTAGGCGAAATGTATTTAGTATTGTCACCCTTGATGTATCCCAACTTCATCTGCTCAATGCATGCTGCATTATCTTCAAATATGCAAGTTGGTCCCATCGTAGTAGACTCAAGTCCACTAGACTCTCGAATGTGAGATATAACTGAGCGAAGCCAAACACATTCTTTGACTGCTTCATGTAGTGCAATAATCTCAGCATGGTTCGAGGAGGTAGCAACAAGGGTTTGCTTGGTTGATCTCCAAGATATCGCCGTATTCCCAATGGTAAAAACATAACCGGTTTGGGAACGTCCTTTGTGTGGATCTGACAAATATCCAGCATCAGCAAATCCTACTATCACATCATTTGGTGTATCTGAGTAGGAGGGGGTATCGCCAAAACCGTATCGAGACCACGACTTAACATCCTCGGGTCCGGATATGTTGGCGGATATGGCTGCAGGATGGCGGATGGCTGAGCCAAAGCCAGTCTTGGCGGATATGACTGGCGGATGGCGATCCGAGCCACGGTTTGTGCTGTTGGATGCAAGAGATCGACTAGGTGTCGAATCCTGATGAGTGTATCGATAGTACAAGCCCATGTCAAGGGTTCCTTTAAGGTATCGAAAGATGTTCTTGATTCCAACCCAATGACATTGTGTTGGCGCAGAGCTAAATCTAGCTAACAAGTTCACTGAGAAAGCAATGTCTGGTCTAGTACACTGAGATAAGTATAACAAAGCTCCAATTGCACTAAGATAAGGATATTCAGCTCCCAAGACCTCTTCGTCATCTTCTTTCAGACGAAAGGGATCTTTGTTGATATCCAGACTTCTAACGACCATGGGAGTGCCTGTAGGATGCATAACTTTGTCCATGTTAAATCGCCTGAGCATCTTTCGGACATATGCAGATTGGTGTATAAAGATTCCACCACTTCGGTGCTCTAGTTCTAAGCCTAGGCAAAGCCGAGTCCTTCCCAGATCTTTCATCTCGAATTCGGATTTCAAGTAGCTTGCGGTCTCATTGATCTCCTTTAGAGTTCCAATGATGTTCATATCGTCAACATAGACGGCTATAATGGCAAATCCTGAACTTGTTCTCTTTATGAACACACAAGGGCACAACTCATCATTCTTGTATCCTTTCCCAATCAAGTAATCACTTAACCGTGTGTACAACATCCTACCAGATTGTCGGAGTCCATATAGAGATCGTCTCAACCTGATAGCAAATGAACTTCGTGGTTTTTGCTCACTTGACTTGGGTAACGAAAGTCCTTCTGGCACTTTCATGTACATCTCCGTATCTAGATCCCCATAAAGATACGCTGTTACAACATCCATAAGCTGCATATTGAGTCTCTCTGAGACTACCAAACTGATTAAGTATCGGAAGGTAATAGTATCCATGACAGGAGAATACGTCTCCTCATAATCAATTCCAGGGCGTTGAGAAAAACCTTGCGCCACGAGTCGAGCTTTATATCGCTGGACTTCACCATTCTCATTTCGCTTTCTGACAAAGACCCATTTATGTCCAACAAGCTTAACGTTCGGCGGTGTAGGCACAACCGGTCCGAATACTTGCCTTTTCTTTAGAGAGTCTAGTTCAGCCTGGATTGCTTCTTCCCACTTCGGCCAATCCGCCCTACGTTGACACTCATCAACAGTGCGGGGTTCCATATCGTCGTCGTCAATGACTTCTTGAGCAACGACGTAGGCGAATGCATCATCGATATACATGGAATTCCTTTCCATAAAATTGTGCATGCATGAGTAGTTTAGTGAGATTTCCTTGTTCTCCAACATCAACGGTGAGTCTGAGGCGTCCCTCAGATGATTCAGAGTTGATTCTTGGACATAGGTATAGTCGGAGACAATCTCGTGTGATGGCGTCACAGTATCGATGATGAACGGATCGCTTTGTGCCTGGACACATGCCCTCTTTCTAGGTACATTGTCCTTGGAACCGATTGGTCTCCCTCTCTTTCTAGGAGGATCCGAAGTCGACGCCGGCCCTCCACTTGGAGGTGCCGAGCCTAGGCTGCCGAAGGCACCTAGGGCTGCGGGTCCGAGACCGGCGGCGCGTGCTCGCGCATGGCGAGGAATGTTGAGCCTTGCAGGTACATTCGCAGCAGGTATGGTTGATCTTGTCACTTTCGCAATATCAGTAAAGGAGTCGGGCATCGAATCCGCCACCTTTTGTAGTTCCAATATGCGTTGTATTTCGGTCTCACACTGAGACGTATGGGGATCATAATGAGACATAGTGGGAGAGAACCACGTCAATTCCTGACGTTCATTAGGGACGGATGCGGCCCCATCTCCCCCTAACGGCGGGAAGGATGTCTCATTAAAGTGACAATCTGCAAATCTTGCAGTAAACAGATCACCTGTCATAGGCTCTATGTAGCGGACAATTGTTGGTGCTTCATATCCAACATAAATATCTAATCGTCGTTGTGGACCCATCTTGGTACGCAGTGGAGGCGTGATAGGCACATATACAGCACAACCAAAAGTACGCAGATGCGAAATATCAGGCTCGTAACCAGTTACCAACTGGTACGCACTAAATGGTTGGCTATCTGTGGGTCGTAGACGAATAAGCATAGCTGCATGTAATATTGCATATCCCCATGCCGAAACTGGCAAGTTTGTGGTCATGACAAGAGACCTACCTCCAAGCTGTAGTCTCTTGATAGCGGCTTCTACAAGACCGTTCTGAGAATGAACGTGGGGCACGGGATGTTCAACTTTAATCCCAACTGACATGCAATAGTCATCAAAACACTTTGAGGTAAACTCTCCAGCATTATCCAGTCTTATTGACTTAATCGGATTGTCAGGGTGGTGAGCCCGAAGCTTAATGATCTGAGCTAGGAATTTAGCAAATGCAGCATTCCTCGTGGACAACAACGCTACGTGTGACCAACGCGTTGACGCATCAACCAGAACCATGAAATATCTAAATGGTCCGCATTCTGGGGTTATAGGTCCACAAATATCATCTTATATTCGTTGTAGGAACGGAATATTCTGTTTATTATCAATAGCAAAAGATGGTCTTGCTTGAAGTTTTGCTAGTGAACAAGCTTTGCAAAACGAACGATGAGCATTAGACATCGCTACAGAAACATGAGAAGCAGGAGGAGGCCGAACCTCTCCTTGGAGCCGAGAGGCTGCCGGCAGCGGCATTGAGGCCGAACCAAGACCGGAACGCCTAGATATGGCGTCGGCTTGGGTTTGTCCAGTTTTTTGGTTTCCTGTTTGCTTCTGTGATCTGAAAAATGGATGACCGTGGGAGCATTTCAAAATACGGATCATCAGATCACGACCCGGATGACCGAGTCTCTCATGCCAAAGCTTGTAAGCATCTGAATCGCATAAGACAACAACATGAGATTCATTGGCTCTAATGGTTGTGAAATACATGCCATTTCGAACACGCTTACACTTCTCCACAATGCGAGTACGCAAATTCTCAGTGGAGGTGATCAACAGATATTCAGTTCCATTTTCAACATAAGTGCTGAGGTGATAGTCGTTGTCACGCACATCCTTGAAAGCTAGCAAGGTTCTTGGCGCCTCAGGCGCATATAGGGCATCCTCTACCCGAATTTCAGTGTCATTTGGCAATAAGAATTGAGCAGTGCCACGACCCTTAATTACGGGTCCAGTTCCTGTCATCGTAGATAACGATGATTCTCTTGGCGAAAAATCCGAAAACAATTGCCGATTCCTCAGAATCGTGTGAGTTGTTGCACAATCCAACAAACACTCAATCTCGCCTTGATACATCTACAAAAACAATGTAAATTGAATCAATAGTCTACTTTAGACTTTGGCGGACACTTTAAAGTAAGTGTACTGAAGCAAAATGTCATCACAAAATGAAGTGCATTAAGGCCAATAACATAGCCATGGCATCGACATAACTTGAGAGAAAGAGATAAGCCTCATTTTAATCACCGAATATCAACATTGAGAGTTATAGCCTGGGTCAGAGATTGAGACTGGACACCGTCGTAGGTGGCGTGGCCGAGCTAAGGCCGAGGCCAAGGCAAAGGCCGGGGCCAAGCCAAAGGCGAAGCTGTGGTAAGGCCGAAGCTACCCTGAGGCCGAACCGAGGCAAGGCGAGTGGTGAGGGTCGGTCAGGCATTGAGGCAATGCAATGCGACGGTTGAGCTAAATCCGAAGCATGGCGAGTCCGAAGACACGTCGTTGCCGAGCCATTGATGCAAAAGTTGCATTTGTTCGATAGGCTATCGATTGTTGGTTTCAAAAACCAGATTCGGTGCTGAGCCAAGCTGGCGAGTGGCCATGGCGAGTGAGGCCTAGCGAGTCGCGGCCAAGCGCTTAGGGGCATTGGATAGCGAGGCTTGGCGAGTCTCGGCCAAGCGGCTGAGTGGCCATGGCGAGCGAGGCATGGCGGATCGCAGCCAAGTTGGCGGATCGCGGATCGCGGCCAAGTTGGCGGATCGCGGATCGAGGCCAAGTTGGCGAATAGCCATGGCGAGCGAGGCATGGCGGATCGCGGCCAAGCGCTTAGGGGCATTGGCGAGCGAGGCTTGGCGAGTCTCGGCCAAGCGGCTGAGTGGCCATGGCGAGCGAGGCATGGCGGATCGCGGATCGCGGATCGCGGCCAAGTTGGCGGATCGCGGATCGCGGCCAAGTTGGCGAATAGCCATGGCGAGCGAGGCCTGGCGGATCGCGGCCAAGTTGGCGGATCGCGAGTCTCTCGTTTTGTCTTTGTGATCTTATTTCAGATATGAGTTAACATCACCAGAATTGTGGTGAACTCAAAATAATTATGCCATTGAGAATTGGACGCATTGAACCAATTTTGCTTTCATAGGGATGTAAAAATCTCAAATCATTCGTAGAATAAGAGAGATTTTATTGATAACAACTCAAAAGTACATCAAAGTTGTTCTAAATAGAACGACTTATCGAACAAAGTCGTGATTTATTGACTATATTATGTCAAAATAACAATCAAAATCAAAATCCAACTTGAACATGTATCTAATGACCTAAGTCAAATACTTATTCATAATCTAGAGTATCATACTCCTGAGTCCTACGTTTCTTGGTAGGTTGGAAGTCATCGATCGCGAAGTTCGTATCTTCCTCATCGTATTCTTCTTCCTCAAAGTCTCCTACATAGTGTGTTTCTTGTTCTATGTATTGTTTGTGTTTCTTGTAAGCGGCTTGAATCTCTCTACTTGCTGTGCAATCGCGTTGAAGATGATTCTTAGAGCCACATTTGAAGCAAGGAGACAAAGCATTGTTCGGCATATGGCCACCACGCCTGGGACCGGAACCAAAACTGTTCCTCCCTCTGGGAGCGGCGGCGCCGCCACCATCCCTTGTCCAAGAAAGCTGTCGGCCACGGCCGGCGCCTCTTCTCCCTCTTCGTCCGCCACGTGTTGCTCTTGGCGTATGTGGTGGTGGTGCTTGACGTTCATGAGGTTGATGCTTTTGCTTAAAAGCTTTACCACGGGCTTGATGAGATTCCGCAATGAATTTCGGTCCTCGAGGCCTCTTATTGGTGGTAAGAATCAACTCATGGTACCTCTCCTTTCTTTGGAGCACATTCATCAAATCACTGAAGGTTTTGATAGTGCCTTTCTCACGGAGATCGCGGTACTGATGCGACAACATGGACGCAGATTCTGGGAACGTCGTGAAAGTCTTCTCCATCATATCGTCATCGGTCTTTTCGACCCCACAAAAGCTCAAATCAGATTGCAAGTTTAGCATAGTCTGATGATATTCCTAGACGGAATCAAAATCCAATAAGCGGATTTGCTCCCAATCAGACATGAGGTCTGGGAGTTGTGCGTCATGCACATTGTCGAAGCGGTCCTTGAGGATATCCCATAGCTCTTTGGGATCGGTTTTCCTCAGGTATTGCTTCTTGAGCGTTGGATGGATATGGCGCCTGAGAAACATCAGGGCTTGTGCTTTCTGTTCAGGAGAAGCGTGTAAGCTTTCATCCTCCGGAGGGTTGATGGTGGCGGTAAATCTTTTACCAATGAATGTGTTCTCAACATCTGAGACCCACCTCTTGTATTCCTTGCCTTGGACATCCAAGATGTCAAATTCTGGACGCTGTGTGTCAGCCATCTACAGAACACAAACAGGGAGACGTTAGTATATTTGAATACTAATCAAGTTTGATTGTTCTTTTAGAACAGTGCCAAGATATATCATGGTCACATAAATCGATGCTTAACGTGACTTCAAGTCACAATCGATATCTTCCCTTTGTTTTCTTTTAAAAAGAATACGTTATGGTTCACAGTGACATCACAGTCACAAGCATAACGGTGGCCGGTAACATCACAGTTACCCCAATAAAATTTGGCACCGGGGTGACTAAATCCCCGTATGCCGTCCCGAGAAGCGATAGAATCGGGATGAGGTAGCAGGGACACGGAAAGGTCCCGGAAGAAAAAAACAAAACCCAACTATTGAAATTTCAGAAGCAGAAACTTTTATAAAATATTTACCTCTTCAAGAGAAGCTTGATCAAACGAAACTTGACTCTTGGGGAAGCTTGTTTTCTTCGATTCTTCTTGATTTCTTCTCAATAACGAACTATGCTTCAAAAGCCGCTTGCTTGGCTTGCGAGCAATCTTGATCTTCTGGGGGATGCGTGCAAGTGATAGCACGCAAGGGAAGGTTGCTGGCGAGCGGGTTGGGCTGCAGGCGAGCCTGTCTGCCGAGAGGCAGAGGAGGAGCGGCGAGTGAAGGTTCAGCGCGGCAGGCGGGCAGCGCAGATGCTGCTGAGAAGAGGTCGACGGTGCCGAAGGGAAGAATCGGCGGCCGACGGTAGGTTAGGGTTTCGAAAAAAAAATTCGGAATTAGGGTTTTTAGGGCTATTAGACGGGAGGCTAGAGCAACGTGCTGATAACGTGTTCTAGGAGAAATAGATTGATAGTAAACTGTGTCTTTATTCATTGATAAGGAGACCTTTATATAGGCATTACATCAAGTATCCCTGGTCATCAGGGATTCCCTATCTAATAAAGTATCTAGACTACTAGTCTTATTGGGACAAGACACACCACGGAAGTTACTGAATTAACCTTCCTTGAACAAATATAAAGTTATATGTTGTATTGTATCCTTATGATAGAGATCGATGTCTAAAAATATTATTATTATAAACGTATATTATTCCATTACCAAATATTGGACTTTCTCTATAAATAGAACAAATTTGTAGATTTTTTTTACAAAGAAAATATTGATATATCATAATAATAATATATTTTATTACTATCAAAATAGTAATAATAATAATAATAATTTGTTTATGAGTTTAACTAGTATATGTTTTGGTATCATAAACTAAATTCAGAGATTTTATTTGAAGTATTAGAAAAAAATATATAGGTACCAAAAATTGTTTTTGAAATAGCTTAGGTACCATTTGGGGTATTTATTCATGCCACGTAGGCGACTTTAACGGAAAAACTAACGGAGGTACCATATTAGGTAACGGTGCAATACTTGAGGTACCATTTCAGGTAGAAAAAATTTGTAGGTACCAAAAAATACCTTTCGCAATAGTTCAGGTACCATTTTAGGTTTTTACCCTTGTTTATTTGGTGATGTTTAAGTGTTGAATTATTGCTGACTTCTAGTTTAGTAGTTTACTGTCATGAGATGAATTGTTGATTTTTTGTAGACTTGACTTGTAGTCTTACTGTCTTAGTGTCTTAATGTTCTTGCAGTTGCAGACTTCCAGACTTCTAGTTTGAGACTTTGAGTAGTTTCATTTGCTTCTTAGTTACTATATTTAATGTTTTGTGGTTGAAGAATTTTACTATATTGACTGTTTTGTGGTTGAAGAATTGAACTATGCAGACTTGAACTTGATGCATAACAACATAATGCAGTAATGTTCTGTTTTGCACTTGTGCTATTTTCAGTATTTTGCACTTTTTGATTCAGTATGTTTTGGTACCGAATTGTACCGATACCGAACGATATCGGGACCAATCAGTATGAAAGCTGAAAAAACAGTTACCGAACAAACCCGAAGCCGATCACATGAATTAGTTTCAGTATCGGTATGAAGTTAATACCGAGCCGTACCGAGCCGATCCCACCCCTAGCGAGAAGACTACTAGAGAAGGAAATTACGCTAGCAATAACAGTAGACATACAAGGACGTACTCACTTCATTTGGCTGCATTCAGGGGTCACGCTTCAATTGTGAAACAAATACTTGAATGTGATAAGTCCAGTGCCTACATTGGCGACATTCACAAGGTTACCGCCGTTCATTTGGCAGCTAGTGCAGGGCGTGTAAGTTCAATGAAAGAGCTTAATTTCTACTGCCCAGACAGTTTCGAATTGGCGGACGATAAGGGTTGGAGAGCCCTTCACTACGCTATTGCGGGAAACAAAGTTGAAGTAGAAAAATTTGTTCGAGAAGATCCATGGCTTAGCAGCGTCCTTTTAAATGGCAAAGACTTTGGAGGGAACACACCTCTCCATCAAATTGCTCTCTCTGAAGAATATAAAGGCTGGAAATTTATCAGGGATGATCGAGTTGATAAGATGACATTCAACAACAAAAATTACAACGCGCTAGACATCATTCGAAAGATCGGTACTGGTTCTGCGTGGAAGGTATATATTTATGGCTTTTAATTTTTAATTAGAAGGTATCACTACTGTAGTACTAGGTCAGCCTAGATTACATTTTTGTTTTTATTTTCGCTGTAGGGAATGCTCGTACAATGTTTGAGAATTGCTGGTGTAAGAGTAGGTCTACGAGTCCGGTCCAAAGACGATGGTGATGGTAGTCATGGCAAGGAAGTCGATGTGAGTAAAGGTGACCAAGAGTCAAAAAACAAGGAAATAAAAGAATCTCATTTGGTGGTGTCTACACTCATAGCTACTGTAACTTTCGCAGCAGGTTTCACTGTGCCTGGTGGTTTCCAAAGTGAAAAAGGACCAGATCAGGGTTTTGCAGTTCTATCAAGAAATGTAGCTTTTCAGGCATTTGTTATCACAAATACATTAGCCATGAGTATGTCCAGTTGTGCTGTCATGATACGCTTTTATTCGCTGTTGATAATGCGGGAAGTTAAGTATGGAACCGTACGATATGGAACGGCGCTAACTCTCACCATGTGCGCCTTGATTGGAATGGTGGTTGCATTCGTTACCGGCACATACGCGGTGTTAGGCGGTCATTCGTCATTAGGACTTGCCATTACGGCTGCATTTCTTGGCTGCTTTTTCTTCTTTACCCAGGTTCTGCAGTTGTTCTTTCTAGATACCTTGTGGCGTTTTCTGGCTATGGGACTACAACGTCGTGATAAATTGGTCATAAAAGCGACTTACGGATAATTATGTATTGTATTTATCTAGTGATTCTCATCATGTAATAAAAATGAGACTCTTGGCATGTGAAAAGATCACACACCCCTCCTTGAATGCTCAACTATCTGGGCAGTCATTTTACTTGTGAAGCTAAAAGAAAATGTCAAGCAGCAAACACTTCCACACATTTGATCTCATCAAAGCTAATGGTAAGTTTTCAATACACTACCGTTACTTCTGTCATCGTGCCATAGAAGCTAATCATAAAGGACCGCAAGTGGTCATTGCATACCAACCACAGAAGACAGAACAAAGATTTACAGGATTTTCGCATGGAAAATAACTACAAAGACGTTTCAGATAAGGTGAATTTTCTACAAACCACCACCAATAAACTTTTTTTGCATTGGCCACAAGAAGTTACACAGATAAATAGTACAGATCACTTGATCAGTAGTTAATCCTAAGCTCTTCTATAACCCTTTTGAAAACTATCACAACAAAATCATGTTACCACTGTTAAAAACAGGTATCACTTAAAATCTACAACTAGAAGAGTTGACAAACAAATTTGCTAACCCGGGTAGACAATATCAACCAAGGAATAATTCCCACCTGCAATCAAACAAGGAAAAGAATCAGACGAAATATTCAAAACCATTTGATGCTTCCTATCCCTTGTAATTTGAAAGAACATAGGCCTGTTTCGGTATCTAGGATTGGATTAGATATGTATGGTCATGCAATTCCAAGGTGCACTGAACAAACAAATTGAGGGTAAGTTAGAGCGAGTAAATATTCATTCTAAGCAGTGCATTGTTGGAGAACATAGGCCTGTTTCAGTATCTAGGATTGGATAAGATATGTATTGTCATTCAATTCCAAAGTGCACTGAACAAACAAATTGAGGGTAAGTTGGAGTGAATAAATCTTAATTCTAAGCAGTGCATTGTTGGAGAACTGGAAAGAATAAGGTTCATTAATTGAGTAACTTGTCTTCTTCCTTCAACTTCCACAAAAATGGGTGCTGACCTCTCATTCTTTAAACTATACACTGCATATCCAATCCAACCTTGCACAGCAAACAAACCCACTCTCTTTTATTTCTGATCTAATGAGTGTGCTTATTGATAATACGTATAAAGCTAACCATCCATTATGAGAATTCATGTTTACAACCTTTGCCAGCATAACTACAGGTATGTAAAAGATAGATGACTAGGTACTGTTAGCTTATATGAAAGATACAAGAAGGCACTAAAAGATGAGCAAAAAGAAGTGACAACAGTAAGATAATTTAGCTGTTCGGTACAAAAATACAACTGTAAGAATTCTCCCTAGAAAAGTACTGTACAGGAAGACCAAAAAAGTATGGGCCAATCTTATTTACCATAACATTTCCGTTTAATACTCCTCCAGCCCTCCATGATATCACCTTCCCTGAAAAGCAAAAAATATATGATCATGAGTGCACTCGATTATTTATGTACCATCACTTGGTCTGTGCTTCAGAAGCATGAATGCTTTTATGTTTTCTTTCATTGAAAAATTAGTAATTATGCCAATGCACATAAGAAGATATGCATGGTAGCGAGCAGAACTAAAATGTCAAATGGTTTTAAAGAGAAGAACAAATAAATACTTTCCAATAGCCAAACTAATAGAAGAATACTCTATATGTAAACAAACAAGAATGTATTACCAAAGGGCTGAACAAGTTGTTGTGATATGGAGGCAACTGGAACCCTCCAAAACCAGCAAACCAGCGCAAGATATGTCAAAACCTAAATGGAAAACAACTTTAGCTGTCAACAACCTTAACTTAGTAATGCAAAAAGAATACTTGAAGTCTTAATCGACCTAGCCTTACCTTGGAAATAAACAAAACTCTCAGATACAAATCATATGAGCCTTTTATCTCCTTGCCATGCAACTCCTGATCTGCAAGTCAGATAAAACTGTCAGAATCTTCCCATCCACAACCAAATCACCAAACATATAAACACAATCAAACAGCCGAGTAGCAAATAGTACGGTTAACAAGTTCTTTCTCCTTAGCAGTCGCCATCCTCCTAAGCTTTGCAGCTTGCGCAAATGTTGATGGCCTGCATTCAACAACAAAAACTAAAAACCACGCAACTGCAAAACACATTCTCTTTCACAGATATCATATGCCCAAAGTTCATACATGTTCTCAACTTATTGAAGAAGCTAACAAGATTAACTGAACCAAAATAGAAGCCGGAAAAAACTCGAAAAACATAGACATTGATTAACCAAAAAAAAACTCACTGTGACAATGAGCTTGCCTCTTTCAAAAGCTCCTTGATCTCTTTCCGCAACCGAATCGCCGCCGCAGTCTTTGGTCCTCTCTAAGAACAACAAAACCACACCAAACCAAACAAAAATTGCTTATCATAATCAGAAATTGAGCTTTCATAAAACACAAAAACGAATCGAATTTAAGAAATGAAGCATCAATTGCACGATTTTGGGTTTACCTTCTTCAATTGTTGGAGCCATCTAGAGAGTAGCTGGAAGGCGACGACGACTATGAAGACGGCGGGAGCTGCGGCGGAGATTGGGTGCTCCAGTAGGGTTTCCATTGCCTCCGCGCGCGTCGTCGCGGATTTGAGAGAGGATTTGTACGGCCACCGTTTATGTGTTGATGTTCTTCTTGTTTTAAAATACAGCACTCTTTTATAGTTGGGCCTGCAAATTATCCGACCCAAGATGAATAAAAAAAAGGAAAAAATAATATTTTGTTTGTAGGGTTGCACTCGGATCGGATCGAATTAGTTGTATGTGTTGTCAATGCGCTTGGAAACCATCCTCCATTTGAGCATCCATACACTGGTATTCTTATACATCAATAGGGCAAATCCATTGCTCCTATTTAAGGTGTCTTGTATTGATCAAAACAACATTGTTTTGGTAAGGGGTTATTGTATGATGAGTTCATCAAGTCATTTGAATAAATGTGCCATCAATTGAGTTATGTACCACGCATCAACGTCGTATTTGACTTCTTAAAAGGAAAAAAAAATACAAAGAGTTTGATAACTGTTCGTGCGCGGAATTAGTATTCGGCGAACGGTCAACACGTGGAGTGGCGGACGTCAATCTCAGTCCAGTACCTTTGAGTTAGGTACAACTTCGATGCGGACGACCTCTGGCGAACGTACTTCTGGCAAGCGTACTTCTCTGGCTAGCGTGTCTGTCTGCTCCCAATTCCTGACTTCCTGATCAAACGACTGTTACGCGGGCGTTGACAATGACAGGACCCGAACCAGATTTCACCCCGAAACCCGGATCAGATCCTGTGGGGACCACCTTAAGAGAGATTTTACCGAGAAATTGGCATGACCTCTCTTAAAATGGACAACCCTCACCTGCCAAATACACAAAACACTTCTATAAAAATTACCCTGACTCTAGGAGCCACCTGCTCCCCCAAGATTCCAACAACTTCTCAACACAAAAGTAGAATCACTTTTAAAACATTTACAATTTATCAGAGCATTCTACAGAAAGTAACTAAGGATACAAAATCAAAAAGATACAGGATCAAAAGATCCTACCGAGCGGAAGCAATACCGACGCTGACTATGCCTCGACCTGAGTATCATTGACCTCAACTACTAGTCTGCACACTGGGCAATTTAAAACGAAGGGCCCAGGGGAAAATAATTTAAAAACGTTAGAGTGAGTGGATAAAAATAAAATAATTTAGAAACTAATACTTTTAATTAAAGACATTATATTATTTTCCCACATTTTCAGATTAATCGGAAAATCACAATGCATGCATATGTATATATAAACGTACCACATTTTATGAAAAACTCTATTAAAACAACTCAGCCTCGCTGACAACTCAAATAAACAAAACTCCTTTGTTTATTTATATATATATATAAAATCATAACCATGTGAAAATCAACTTATAATACATCTCGATCAATCTTTTTGGTCATATAAAATCCCAGTTCCACTGGTTCGGGAATCTATGAAATACCGAAAGCCTCATAAAGGAAATATTCCCGAAACTAGATAATATAAAAATATAGAAGTCTTAATCCACTGCTTCGGAAATCTATCAAAAGTTGAAAGTCTTATAAATGAAATATTCCCGAAGCCACATCATATAATCGTAAAAAAAATCTCAATCACGTCGTATAATAATATAAAAATCTCAATCGACTGATGCGGGAATTTATTAAAAACTGAAAGCTTCACAGAGGAAATATTCCCGCAATCACAGTGAAAAACATCCTCATGACCAAATCCTATTGGCCATGCAACAGGGAAATGTCTACCCACCACTGGAGCCTCGTCAGGCTCTGGTCCGAGAGTCCTATTGACTCCCCACGTATCTAAGTCTACTACCTAGACACGTCACCGCCTCAATATATACAACCCTACGTCGACCACCGAGCGTGAATCTGACCTATATGGTCAAGTCGTCACCTCGCGTGGGATGAGGGTCCGCTAGCTAGCATCAATATAATAATAACGTGGACCCTCGTGTGGTGAAAACAAATCTCGAAATACATTTCCCCTGATAAATCATCAACCATCTGAGGCTCATAATCATATAACAATATTCTAGCCTCCAGATATAACCATAAATCCCCGGTAAATCAACATGCCGTAACATAAGTACCCGGCAATCACCATGCCATAAAATCAGAAATACCCGGCAAATCACCATGCCGTAAATCAAATCAAATATACGTAAATCTCATCGACATGCCTCGCATGTCAGAAAAATCATAAATGATAAAAACAACAAAATCCCCGGAATTTCCTTCCGGTCTACTGATTAACATACTCAAAATATTTCGAAAATATAAAACCACATGGAAATCTCATTTCCCAAGGAAATAGCAAAATCCAATATAAATATCATTACTGTCGATAAAACGAAACCATATATTCCTTAACATATTTTTTTCTTTTTCTCATATAATCTTTCATACTTCAAAATCATTTAATCCAAAATAAATTTCATTTTTAAAAGAAATTTCATTTCAATAAAGTAATCATGCATGCATTTGTTTTAAAAATAAAAATCCACTCACAGTCTTTTCCGAGCTGGTAGCCGTTTCGGCTCTCGTCCCGTCGAGTACTCTCTCGACTTGTCACATGGGTGAAATCGTAAATTCCTAAACCTCGGAAAACAAATATAAAACCCAAACCACGGACGTCCTCGCTCGTCCGAATTATCCCCACTTCTAATTTTTTATTTTTTTTCCTTTTTAGTTATCGGTATAGGAGTTACGCTTTAATACCGATAATCTACGTCCGAAATAGCTTAGGACACCCACCTCGTGTCCGAATAATTCTTTTCCCAGTTATTTCGTCGTAAAACCCTTTTTCAGCTTTTAACCTTTTTTACGGTAAGTCAACAGTAACTTTTAATGGTCAAACAGTAATTCTGAAAGTCAAACAGTAAATGGTTAAAATTCAATTACTATTTACCATTTACTTTTTACTTTTACTGTTTACCTTTTTACTTTTCACCTTTTACCATTTTACTTTTACCTTTTACTGTTTTACCATTTACCGTTACTGTTCATCATCATCAACCTCTGGCCGCCGGAACAGCGCCGCCACTGCCGACGCCGCCGGAGCGCCGCCGGAGCGCCGCCATCGCCGCCGGCAGCTCCGCCACCGGAGGTCAAAAACACCTCCATTCCACTCCAAAACCATCCCAAACCATCTCAGACCCTCAATCTCATCGTCTCCGCCGCCCAACACCAATGCAGCCGCCCCCCCAAGGTGGCCGGTACGGCGGCAGAACCCCCCCTCCATCAATTTCTCCCAAAATTCAACCATCAAACCCCAAATTTCACTCAATCTACTCCAATTCAAGTTTTGAACACGATTAAAGTCTCCAATTAAATGAAAAACATCAAAATCCCAACCTCAATCGAAATTTCCTAAAAACCCTAAAAATTTTCAAACTTCAATTCCTCCTTACCTGGTGCAATTCGGTCCAATTCCCTTCATGGAATGATTGCACGGATCAAGGTCTTCGATTCCCGACCGGAATCGAGACGAACGGCGACCGGAGGAGGGCGATTCCGATTCGACTGTTCGGGCGTCGCACCGCCGAACCACGACGTTTCACGCCGCTCCGCTGCCACCGACGCGACGAGCAAGCCGAGCCGGTTCGAACGTGACCGGTGCGCCGGCCCAGTTCGGCCGGAGGCCGAGCCGGATCGGGGGAGAGGAGAGAGAAAGAGGAAGAGAGAAGAAAAAGAAAAAGAAAAAGAAAAGAAAGTGGAATTGCCGTTTCGGGAAAAATCCCGGCTATTTATAGTCGTCCAAAATCGGAAAATTTCCGATTCTACATCACAACTTTTTCGTACAAACTCCAAATTGGGTGTGCTACGTGTCCACGAACTCGTTTCAACGTCCTCTATCTTATCATGAAATAAAAACCTCGATCGGGTCAACTTATTTAAAAGTCAACATTTAGAACTTCCGATTTGTAAAAAAAACTATTCCCGAGGAGTAAAAGTAGAAATAAACCAGTTAAAAAGGAAATTCGAGGTTCGGGTCGTATCAGACAAGGCCGGCGTAAGAGGCTCGAACAAGACCTAACAAAAGTCTATTAGGATTTTTCTCTCAACCTATTGCAGATCGAGTAATCTTACTTTGATCCTGAGACGCAAAGCAGAGAAATAATTCAAGACCGCAGGAAACGATCCTTTTCCAACCTATGGCAGATTGAATGGTTTGTCTTCCAACCTATTGCAGATTGAGTGAAGATTTGTTACCGGAGTAACGACTCGATTGGCTACGGCGTAGCGACTGACACTGGGTGCTTCAGCGAACGCGAACACGAGACGAGCAACCGACTCTGTACGTATGGCGGCGAGGTGCGGCTCTGTACGTATAGTGGCAAGTTGCGGCTACGATGTGCGGATATGCTGGAAGCGATAGGTCTCAACGACGCTCGACACGAATGCAAGGATACAACGACCGATGGCGGGTGTAAGGTTGCAGAGAGGTTGGATGGTGGTTGTTTGCAGTTTGTGGAGGCTGTGCGCGTAAGATGCTCTGGAGAGACTTTGCAAGGATTGCGATGAGCAAAAGCTTGTGTGTTTGTTTGATTGATCGGGGATCTATTTTACGTTGTACAAGAGCTCTTTGTATAGAGGATGCTAAACCCCAATACTTGCGTATCAAGTAGCATAATAGATTTAAAGATCGATCATGATTCAATTACCATAAACCAGCTCCTTTTCGGATTACTAAAGGAACCCCAAATCCTTTCAAAAAAAAAAAGATTAAATATATATCAGATTATCCTTTATTGGAAAATCTCATGGGCCTCGATCCATAGTCTCGGCCAAATGTCAGTTTCGGCCTAAACAATAACTATATAATTTCTACTCAATATGTAGCTTCTCATAAAATTGCTTACTCTTATTTATTTAAAATATGTATCACGAATTTCAAATTCAATTTACCTCACTCTCATTGAAATAAGTTTTATCGTAACAACTAAATTCATCACCCACACTCACATACGATTGAACTCCTCAAACCCTTTCTTAACCCTCCCTATAGATAGAAACATAGGTCCTTCACTCCCTTGGTCAAACTGACACTAAAAGTCAAACATACACCGCTCATCCAATCAGACAGCCCAAAACCCAACTTTGGCCCAAACCCAAAGAGACAAAAATATCAAGCACCCGAAATTACCCATTCACCCCTACATCAATAATATCTCATCCAGCAGTGGCGTGCAACGCGTTTTATTCTTGGATCCCTTCTTCACTCACCCCCAACAACCTTTCAATTATATCCTCATCCTCCCAAATAAAAATACCAGCCCCATTTCCGTCATTCCACCCATTTCCCAACGTGCCACCAAGCACATATTCGCCCGCATCTCCACGTGTCCCACACCCTTCCCAAACAAACACACCAGGAAACACAGCCCCCAGCCAATCACAACACCCCTTTCCCCCTCACCCGGATCGCTGACGTGGCCAAAAGAGTTTTGAAATCCCGCCTAAACCCGGACTTCAATTTTTCCATTTAATTTTGGCCCCTCTTATATTTTTTTTGGCCCCCTTCTTATCTCATAGCCTCCTTCGACTCATTTCTCACACACACACACACACACACACACGCACCGCACCAAACAAAGCAAATACCCCTCTCTCTCTCTCTCTCTCTCTCTCTCTCTCTCTTCGTTGTCGCCCTTATCTTCTTCGCAAACCCTAGGTAAACTCGTCCCCCGACTCACCCGGTTCGACCGAGTTCGGAACGATTCTGACCGGTTTTGTGCGTTTTATGACAGGTTAAGCCATGAAAGGTGGTAAATCCAGAGCCGCGGCGCCGAAGCGCGATACGAAGTGAGTTTCAGCTTTCGTTTTTTCGTTTCAATTTTGGCTTTAGATCTGGATCGCGGTTTTTGATTTTTTGTTTGGGTGAATATTGTGTAGGTTGAAGACAAAAAGCGTTGGGGCGAGTAAGGCGGCGAAGAAGGTCGGGAAGGATCCGAACAAGCCCAAGAGGCCTGCCAGTGCCTTCTTCGTTTTCATGTACGGTCAACGTTCCTTCTCTCTCCTCTGAATTGTTTTAGATCTGTGATTTTTTGTTTTGGTGTTAATTAATTTCGCTGACTTTTTCGTTTTGAATAGGGAGGAGTTTAGGGACAAGTACAAGAAGGAACACCCCAACAACAAGTCGGTTGCGGCTGTAAGTGAATTTCATTTCACCAGATCTACGTGCTCAATTCTGAAATTTTTGAATGGTTTTAATTAGTGTAATTTTTGTTTTATGGTATTGAACAGGTTGGTAAAGCTGGTGGTGAGAAATGGAAGTCATTGTCTGATGCTGTGAGTTTTTCTTTTGTTCTTCTAGTTAATATTTTTTGTTAATTGCTGTATTGGTTGCTTATTGGGTGAAAATTGTACAGGAGAAAGCGCCTTACCAGGCCAAGGCTGAGAAGAGGAAGGTTGAATACAACAAGAACATGGACGTTTACAACAAGAAACAAGTAAGGTTTAATTGTTTGATTTTGGGTTTTATATGGTTTGCGAAGTTATATATCTGAGGTTTGTTGGTGTAATTGTGTACAATAGGCTGATGGAGATAATGTAGCTGATGAGGAGGAGTCTGACAAGTCCAAGTCAGAGGTGAATGACGAGGATGAGGATGATGATGAGAGTGGTGGCGAGGTTTGTATATCTCAACTTCATCTCTTTAAATGTGATTTTTCTTTGTTATGTAAAAATTGTTTGAGTGACTGATTTTGATTGTGAATTGTTGTGCAGGATGAAGATGATGAGGAGTAGAGAAAAATGAGGAATGGAGGAGGAAGCAATGTGTGTAGGATTGCTTAGTGAATGACCTGCATTGTCTAATTTAAGCTCTTTGTCTCTCATGGATAATAGGAGTAGAGTAGGGAAAAAACAACAACCAAGGGATTAACATTCAGGGCTTCTGCTATAACCTGATGTCCCATATCTTTCTGTACTTAATGATCCTTCTAGTGTTTAATGGTATTCAGCTTGTTTGATTATAAATTCCTTCTATCTATTGCTTTGCTTATGCATTTGATTGTTGGCTGCGTTTGATTTGATTCACAATGATATGTAATGTGATGACTTGGGAGTTTCAATGGTTTTGCCTGCTTTTGGAGTTGTAGATTCTCTGCGTCTTGTTTTATGTCAAGTTGTGGTTTGACTTGAGTCTGGAGGTAGCGTTTGACTTTCATTCCCATACCAATTGGGTTGGGATTTTTCTCTGTTGGGGACTGAAAATCTGTTTTTCCTGACTCAATTCTGTCAAGAGACCATTTGATAGTCTTCCCATCTTCTATTTTGTCCAGTGGTCTGCAAAGGATGTGTAGATGTTTGGTGGAATTGTTCAAGTTTAGATTAGGTGCAAGTGGGAATGACATACTAATATGCGTTTGCAATCTTTTGAGTTTTACCTACTGTTTGTTTGTGCTTCCCCTCCTATCCAACTCCACTGGTTGGTCAATTCCATTTCTCCCCACTTTGCGGTTTCCGTGGTATTGAATCCATTGTTGGGTTCTTGATAGAAGTGTCCTAGCCAAAAACAGTAAAATCTGATATGCAGGGTGTTGGTAAAACCACTCTCAAATCCTCATACCCTGACTTAAAGATTCAGGGCTTCTACACAAGTAATCCTCTCACTCTCAATCTCAATCTCTTAAGCTGTTTTGATATACGTACGACTCTAGACTCGATGTTTACAATGTCACTTTTGTCTTTTATCAATTCCAATTGTAGGTGAGGTTAGACAAGGAGGTGATAGAGTTGGCTTCCAGGTGGTCACATTACACGGCCGTACCGCTTCGCTTGCTTCCTCCACCATTTCCAGGTCTTTACCAAGTCTTTTCAAACATAGCAACACTTCATTGTCATAGTCAATCATACATTGTGTTCGGACTAAAGCTCAACGCATGAGTAATGCTTATATATACTGCAGTCCAGAATCGTTGAGATGGCCCACTGTGGGGAAGTTCAAAGTAGATGTTGCGTCGTTTGAGTCCCTGGCAGTTCCTGAATTGCAGGTGGGAATATGGTTTTGCTCTGCTATTTGTTTAGAAATTTAGTTAAAGTGATCTTATAATTGTTTTAGTTTCGATTTTTTAAAAAGGAAAAAAAAAAAAAAACAGTACTTATATACAGTATAGTCCAACAAATAGAAGGTTCTTTTAACAAAGTTATTGAAAATGAGTATGATTGGAGGTCTGCCAATAGAAAATCATCGGAGGAAAAAAAAAAATCCTGTGTTTTTTTATGTTGTTGGGTGTACCAAGGGGCAGAATTGGAAGGTTTTCAACAAAAATTATGCTGAGCCGACCTCACAAATATCTTATATCACATTCGTTTTAGGGTTCTCAAAAAGATTACAACATTTTCTCCAAAAAAAAAAAAAAAAGGATTACAACATTAGAAATGGTTCACAAACTTGTAATAATGTCTTAAAAGGCCCAAAAATAGAACTAAAATGTAAGAATCAGACTTCTTACTAGCGGCTAGACACAACATTTTCAAGGAGTGTTGAATCATAGTGCAATGACAACCTCTTCTTAGCTGCTCTCTGTCACTATGATCTCTGCTACCACTCATCTAGGGGAAGGTGTCTAGTATCACAGTGACATTATCACAACGAGAAAGTTGATGTTATATTTTGTAATCTGCGTTTGACTCTTTGGTAGATACGAGTTAATTTCCCACTCATAAAGAGTATGATGTAAACACATATGAAAACCGCACCGAACAAAGCGTCTTGCGAGTTTCCGTTAATTGCATATGTACCGCTGATGAATCCTATAGGTTATCCATAACAACCAGTGATGCGGTCCAGTTTTCTTATAAATAAACCCGTAAACGTGCAGCCCGACAGATGAACTGGACAAAATCATGGAAAGAAAGCGTAATGATTTCTTAGAATTGGCAAACCCCGTTCTGGTCCTTCACTAAAGAAACCACCAGGAACCGTCAGACCCGCTGCGAAGGTTACAGTTGCTATGAGTGTAGCCATTACCAGATTGACCTGTTGTAATTCCTGTCTTACTAATTCACTGCCTTGGTCCTCCGTCACTATCTGATGTAATTCTTCCCTTGCTAATTCCATGCCTTGTCCCTCCTTCAATTCGTTCACCTGGTCTACCACCGTACCTCTTCAGATATGTTTCGATCACTTTCTGCAACAAACACCGAAAAGCAACTAATAAATTTCAGGATAGACTGTAGGCAGTGCAGCGTGCAAGCAAATAGATAATGCCAATATATAGGATATTCTCTATATGGAATTGCAATTTTTCAGATTTAATTTTCTATATAGTCCTGACATATTGGGAGAAATTCAAAGATACAGACATGTCTGTCATGCACACATTTCAGATGTGAAAACAAATTGGAAGTTCTTGTGGTAACATGATCATTAGTTTTTATGTAATCTCAATCCACCTAAAAGTCTAAAACCATCATGATACAGTTGTTTGTTATTATTGTAACTTAGTTCAATTATTATGTAGACAGTATTAAACCCATTTAGGTAGAATTGTTGTCAATGTAGTGAAATTGGTTTGATAAAATTATAATATCAATCTAGCTAGTTAGTGTATGATAAGAATAATTAAATGAGACTTAATAGCATACAAGAGTATTTTTTGTACACGGCGTGTACCTACACATACAATATGAATGATCAAGATTAAATGACTTCATATAAATACATGGTGGGCCATGTGTATAAAGTATTTTAAATGACTAAAATTGTGCCATATACCTACACGGCCGTGCATAATAGCATATGAGACTTAATACTTATATGAGAAAAATTAATCAAATTATAAAGATCTATTAATTTGGGAAAGAAAATTAAGTTGGAAAGCATTCACTTACCTTGTCTCGGTTTGAAATAGTACCGTTAGCGTGAATGATATCAAAAGCGTTCTTGTTTTTTTTGTTGAACGTCATCTTGTCGACCCTAACATCAGAAATAAAATCACTGCTTGAAATTAAAATTCTAGGAGGAATATGATTCCCATATACGATGGTTTCGGAAGAAGCAGCAAGCTGATGGGGGGGTGTATTTCGGTCTTCATCTTTGCCATTTAAAAGGACACTGCTAAGGCAAGGGTCTTTTCGAACAAACTATAGTATATGATTTTTTTTATTCTCAATTGCATAGTGAAGAATATTGCGATGTCTTTTGTCGACCACTTTACAACAATCAGGCAGTGAGAAATGAACTCTTTTATTACATCTAGTTGGCCTCCGGCAGCTCTTTTATTCTTATTATTTTTGTCACGAACGTAAGCAGCACATTTGTTTGATCCCACTAGCCGTTTTACAAGGGAAGAGTAGCCGTGAGATGCAGCATAGTGAAGTGGAGTCCATCCTATTTTGTCAACTGCTTTTGTCAAATCTCTCTCATCATTACCACCGTAGTGCTCCAGTAATTCGATCATCATTTCTATGGAAAACAAGAAACAAAACGTACGTACGAGTTATGATTAAAAATGTAAAAAACGACGTCATTGTATAATATGGCTAATAAATCCGAAATATAATTAGGAAAATGATTTGGGGCTCATTGTTGCCTAAAATTTGTCCTATGTGGCATACACACATCACATACTAGAAAAATCATGCCATTTCATTCTTAACTAAAAATACAATTTTGTTATTTTTAATCAAACGGCTCTAAATTATTTTGTTTTTCTTCTATAAAAAAAAACATATATTTTTGTATGTTTTTGTTTATTTTTCTTTTTCTATCATGATAATGCTTAGATTTAAATTTCAAATATACTTTTTTTCTTAGAATGAAACACAAAAATTACTATGAAAATTTAATATTTTTGAAAGTATACTTCTTCGAAAGTGTGAGTCCATATGATATTTTTAAAATTTCGTCTTTTATTCAAAAAAAAAAAATCCTTCCAAGAAATATATATATGTGTATATATATAATCCGTCCAAAAGAAATTTGATATAGATTTTTCTATTTTTAAAATCTTATTTTTGAATTTCGATATATGATATATATATATATATAATAATTTTAACACATTAAAGTAAGAAAACCTTAAATATAAAAAAAGTAAAGAATTAAATCAAGATTGGCAAAGATGGAAATGTTGATTAAATATCGTAACCCATAAATAAATTTAATATAGTTTATGTAAAGTAACTAAATTATCTCAATGCAAATTTTTTGATATGATTATTGCCTAATTTGGTATGTTTATTAACCAAAATAATTATTAATACATTAATTAATATACGTATTTCCTATTTAAGAGGATAAGATCGTCTTTTTATTTAAGAATGACATGACATAAATTTTTCAATTGATGATGTGTCTGGATGACATAGCACGCCACATAAAATTGAGGGCATAAATCTTAGTCATCATTGAGGCCCTATATCAGTGCCCATATAATTATTATATGCTATAGTACTTACGCTCATCGTTGTAGATGACTGCAGCGTGCAACGCAGTTCTATCATCTGGACCATGATATGCTGAATTTGACAAAGTTGCTAGTATATTTGAAACAATGCCCTTATATCCCCTTCCGCAGCCATGTAGAGTGGGGTCTCACCCGCACCATTAGCAGAATACAAAGCCTCATGGTCTTATCTGGTCAATATCACAACCACGGGGAGGTGATTGAAGCGCACTGCCTCGTGCAAGGCCGTGTCTCCGTCATTGTTGACTGTCCTCATGAACTGCTGGCAACCAGCTTCTCCCTGACGAGCTCTGGCTTTGTTGATAAGATGTTGAACTATGTGATCATGCCCGTGTTTCGCGGCCATGTGTAAGGTGGTTTCAACTCTCTCGTTGGCTTTCATTAGCAGTTCTGGACACGCGACGAGGATTCTATCTATCATTCCGAGGATGGCTTCGTTTCTCCCTAAAGTTGGGCTCCTTTTTGCGCATGCAATATAAATATGGAGAACTGTGTTCTTGGTTGGAGTCAATATTTGGGATAGACCCTCCCCGTGTGGCAGAAGATCTTCATCAATTCTATTGCCTGTTCTTGCTGAAAGCTAATTAAGCTTTAGAGAGAAAAGAAGAAGCTTGTAATGATTGTATTGATTGTACTGTTGTAATTACTGTTACAATAACAGAATGAGTATTTATACTCATGTAATAGCTAATTGAAGAGAGACAAGTGGCAATGCTGACAGCTCAATAACAGCAAAGCATTTACACAGAAAATGAAATGTTTAACAGAATTCTAACAGAATAGAAGAGAGCTAATTCTAACACCCTCCCTCAGCTTGATGAGGGGTAACCAGCATCAAGTTGGAACACAAATAGAGATGTTGAGGAGAGCACAATCCCTTTGTAAACAGGTCTGCCAGTTGATCTTTTGAGGGGACAAAATGTAGCTTAAGAGAACCATCCTTAACCTGATTCCTTGTGAAATGGACATCCACTTCAACATGTTTCAGTTTGGAGTGATAGACAGGATTAGTGGCAAGAGCAAGAGCAGAGATGTTGTCACAGTGAAGAAGAGGAGTATCTGCAAGAGAGATGTTCAAATCTTTGAGCATATGCATCAGCCACATTACTTCTGCAGTAGTATCAGCCATACTCCTGTATTCAGCTTCTGTGGAAGATCTTGAAACTGCAGTTTGTTTCTTGCTGCACCATGAGACTGGACAATTATTTAGCAGAATAACAAAGCCAGTTGTGGATTTCCTATCATTAGGGTCTCCGGCCCAGTCTGCATCACAAAAGGCATTGAGCTGCAGAGAACAATTATCATGTAGTCTTTTCTTAAACAGAATGCCTTGATCAGCTGTTCCTTTAACATATTTGAGAATTCTCCTAGCTGCTTCCATATGAACATGAGTTGGAGAGTTCAAAAATTGACAAACAGAATTTACAGCATAGGAGATATCTGGTCTTGTGAATGTCAGATATTGAAGGCATCCTACCTTGCTCCTATATTGAGAAATGTCATGTGATTTTAACATTTCACCATCATTCCTGAGAAGTTTCAAACCCGATTTGCAAGGAGTGAGATGAGTATGACAATCAGCTAAACCTGATTTATGAATAAGATCCTTTGCATACTTCTTTTGAGACACTAAAATTCCATTAGGAACATATTGAATTTCCAGGCCTAGGAAGAAATGCAGAAGACCTAAATCCTTCATTTCAAATTCATCCTGAAGAGCTCTTTTAACAGTAGCTACCATAGAATCACATGAACCAGTAATTATGATGTCATCCACATATAAAAGTAAGAAGACAGATTCTCTTTGATCATGCTTGATAAAAAGACTAGGATCTGCAGAAGAAACAACAAAGCCAATTGATGGAAGAAACTGAGTAAATCTTTCATTCCAGGCTCTTGGAGCCTGCTTCAGTCCATAAAGAGATTTGTGAAGTTTACAGACCAGACTTGATGAAGAAGGATGAGCAAAACCTCCAGGCTGAGTCATATACACTTCTTCATTTAATAAGCCATGCAGAAATGCATTTTTAACATCCATTTGATGTAATTTCCATGAGTAGAATGCAGCAAGAGATAGGATAAGTCTGACTGTTGTGTGCCTGACAACTGGGGAGAATGTTTCCTCATAGTCAACTCCATATTCTTGACTAAAGCCTCTTGCAACCAATCTAGCTTTGTGTCTTGATATTGAACCATCTGCATTTCTCTTGATCTTAAACAGCCACTTGCATGACACAAGATTCTTGTTGTCAGGAAGATGGACAAGAGTCCATGTTTTCTGTTGCATAAGAGCATTGTATTCTTCCTGCATTGCAGCCTTCCATTCTGGAACTTTAAGAGCCTCTTTATAACTTGCAGGTTCAGAAGCACTGGGATCAAGATTTAACTGAGTTAGAATGGCATTATAGCACTTTTTCTTCTGAATGCCCCTTTTTCCTCGAGTAAGCATTTCATGAGTATTCTGATCAGAATGAGTAATACCAGCCACTGGATGTAGAATATTTGCTTCAGATATTTGAGCACAAGGAATATTTTTAGATGATGAGGTAAGATCAATTGAAATAGATCCAGAACCAGGACTGGAGGATAGAGATAGGTCTCCATTGGCATCCGAAAATTGGATTATGGTATCAGCAGATGGTTCAAATATTGTGTTATCAGCAACAGTAAGAATTGGTTCATTGTCAACAAAGTCACAAGCATTTCTCACAGCAAGAGGTTCAGTAAATGATAAAGGATTTCCCATATCATTATTAGAGATAACATTACTTGCAGGACTAGACACAACCATTTGATCAGATAAGAGTGAGAGAGACTGACCTGAAGAATGAGGAACAGAAGCTGAGCTGAGGACAGGAGCAGGCAAGAGACAGGAGGGAGGTTGAGTGATGTTCAAGCAAGGGTCATTATTTGAAAAATTCTTTTTGACTGATACTGATGGATCTGTATTAGGAGGAACATTTTTCTTTCCTAGAGAGTATGGGAAGAATGATTCATCAAAAAATACATGTCTTGATATAATGTATTTCTTTGTGACAGGACTGTAGCACACAAAGCCTTTATATCCAGCAGCAAAGCCAATAAACACACACCTCATGGTTTTTGGCTGGAGTTTATCTGTTCTATGAGTCAGTAAAGGATAACAACTGCATCCAAAAACTCTGATCATGTCTATTTTTGGAATGCAGCCATATAACATTTCATATGGAGATTTCATCTGCAATACAGAAGTAGGCATCCTGTTTATAAGAAATGTTGCTGTAGCACAAGCATGAAACCAGAATTGATTAGGCAAAGATGCATGCTGTAACAAGGTGACTGCTGTTTCCCTGATGTGTCTATTCTTTCTCTCACTTACTCCATTTTGCTGAGGAGTGTATGGACAGGATAATTGATGAAAAATTCCATGAATAGTCAGATAATCTCTGAACTGCTTATTAACAAATTCTCCTCCACCATCACTTCTGAAGGTCTTAATAGAAGAATTGAATTGATTTTTCACAATGGCATGCAGGGATTTGAAGTAAGAGAAAACTTCATTTTTATTCTTCATTGGAAAAATCCAAGTAAACCTTGTACAATCATCAATGAACAGTACAAAATACTTGTAGCCATCAAGGGACAGATGTGGAGAAGCACCCCAAACATCTGAGTGAACAAGTTCAAATGGAATGCTGCTTCTGGAACTAGACTTAGGAAAAGGAAGTTTGTGAAATTTTCCTGACAAACAAGATTCACAAACAGTACAAGCACTATCTATAGAAGAAGGTATGCTATTTTGTATGAGCATTGTTCTGATGACATCATTGGTAGCATGCCCTAGTCTCTGATGCCAAAGAGACTGTTTGACCTTCTGACCAAGGTTTGCAGAATGATGAAGGACAGTTTCTGTCTTATTCTGAGAAGCTTGAATTGATGAGTCTGAAATAGTATCTGTTGTGTTTTTCTGAGATATCACAGGAAGCTCAAACGGAATTGGATATAACCCTTGCTTACTCAACCCCTGAAAGAGAATCTTGCCCTGCACCTTGTCCTGTATTATGCACATAAACTCATCAAACCATACAGAACAATTATTCTGTTTACACAGTTGATATATAGAGAGCAAATGTGTAGCTAAGTCTGGAATAAAAAGCACATCATGAAGTTTAAGAATTCCCAGATTAGCATCTCCAGTATGTGATATATGTAACTGTTTACCATTACCAATTTGTACACCATCAGAAGTAGGATAGGAAGTGACATTTGTGAGCAGCTGCATGTTATTGGTCATATGATTTGTGGCTCCTGTGTCAGCCAACCAGAATTGAGGAGCCATATTGGTTGTTGCCACCATTGCTGTTGCTTGTCCACTGCTTTGACTATTTTGTTGACCAGGAAAGCCAATAAGAAAGTAGCATCTGTCTGCAGAATGGCCAGAAAGTTCACAGTACTGACATTTTTCTTGATCAGCTGCATTGTTGTTAGCATTTGGAAGAGATCTGCAGGTTTTGGCACTATGTCCAATCTTGTTGCACCACTGACATGTAACAGATGACTTAGAGTTGTTATTATTATAGAATCGCTGGCCTCCATTTCCACTGTTTCTCCCTCCACCATAGTTGTTGTTGCCATTACCTCTTCCTGTATTGCCTCTTCCTCCATTGAAGTTGTTGCCATTGCCTCTGCCTGCATAGAAGCCACTCATTTGAGTAGGAGATACCATAGAGTAAGTAGGTATGGGAGAGAAACCATATGGCATTGTTGGAATAGGAACATATGGAGTCTGAGGGGAGACAGGATAGGATGATGATACTGAAGCAGAAAAACCAGGAGGAATATTAGGAGCTGGGATAACATGAGTTGGGGAGCCAGTAGTAACCGAATCAGATGAGGAGGCTTGATTTGATGAACTTGAGGCATTCAAGTTGCATTTAGCCAGCATAGCAGTAAGAAGGCCCTGAATTCCTGGTATCTCATTGTTGATATCCATCTCTGCTGCCTTCAGCATAGTCTTAAGTTGACTTAAGGGAGCACTAGTAAACTGAGCACGAATAACAGTTTTGATTGCAGAGTATTCAGATGGAAGACCATTTAAGACCGCAAGAACCACATCATCATTATCAACAATGACATTAACAGTCTCTAAAGCATCCTTAGCCGCCTTAACTCTATCTAGATAGGTCTCTATGTCATCTGAACCTTTCTTTATACCTTGCAGATTAGCTTTCAGCTGAAGGACATTTTGTTTGTTAGCATCAGCAAATTTTGACCTCAATCTAGTCCATAAATCTTGAGCAGATTTACTCCCAACAGCACAATTCATTGCAACACTACTCAAGGTCTGACCAATCATATGAACAATGCATTGATCCTGAGCCTTCCAAGCAATATACTCAGGAGAAAAAATTGAGGAGGATCCATCTACAAACTGAGATGGACAAGGTATGGATCCATCTACAAATCCAAACAGATTCTGACCTTGAAGAAAAGATTCCATTCGAAAAAGCCAGGTAGGATAATTCGATTCATCAAGTTGCACATTTGGAAGAAAAGATGTGGTTTGAGACGATGAACGGGAAAAGGTTTGAGAGCTAGTCATGATTTTTGACTGGAAATTGAAAAACAAAGGAAGGAATATAGAGAGAGCTGAGCTTAGAGAAAAGATTAGCACAGATTAACACAGATCTGGAATTTTGTTTTCCAACAATTAGGAATTTCTAGACCAAAAAAAAAATTCAAGATGAACAGATTCAACACGAGAGTAACGAAGCTAGACGAACAGTTGTATCAAGAATATGAAAATCGAAAGTAACTTGAGCACCAAGAAAAGGACGAACAGTGCTTCAAAGCCAGCTTCAAGATCTAGAGGAATTGAACAGATTTCTTATAAAACTAACACAGCGATTATGCTCAGAATACAAATCCAATGCTTCGATGAAAGAATCAAGAGAAAAATTGCATCAAAAAATCTCATATGCTTCTTCTCAGAACCAGAACAGTGAGTATCAGCTTCAAAATTGAAGAAAGAAAAAAACTTATCTGCAGCTATCTAGCTTCGATTGAGCTAGTGATCAACACGAGCATGCTGAATTGAGCATGAGAAGTACGAGCTAGGGTTTCAGAATCGAACCAGGCTCTTGATACCATGAAAGCTAATTAAGCTTTAGAGAGAAAAGAAGAAGCTTGTAATGATTGTATTGATTGTACTGTTGTAATTACTGTTACAATAACAGAATGAGTATTTATACTCATGTAATAGCTAATTGAAGAGAGACAAGTGGCAATGCTGACAGCTCAATAACAGCAAAGCATTTACACAGAAAATGAAATGTTTAACAGAATTCTAACAGAATAGAAGAGAGCTAATTCTAACACTTGCGGCCTTGTATACTTCAAGATTCATGCCAGTTATGCATCTATCTTGTGCTACAACTTCTTGGCTGGATTCGCCAGGTTCTGCCGTTGCTATATATGTACGTAGGTGCGCACGGTCTGTTGCAACTTAATATATAGGTCGACACAGCTCGATCTGGATCCTTATTACCCAATATGCAAGAAAATTTATCATTTACCTCAAACGTGCAACGAGAGGTACGTACCATATATATAGTCTAGTAGCTAGATTGAAGGGGTCATATGACACTCACGCATGTGTTTGAACAAGATGGTCATAGTAATTATACGATTTTTCTCTTGCATGTATGACATACGCAAAAAGACCCCTGTGGGAATTTTTAACGAGCGGTAAAGTATTAATTAGAGTAAACCAGCTGAGGCAAAATAATAGTGTATGGAAGGTAACCTTCTCACCCATGGGTGCTCGTCACCTCGTCTTATGGCCACGTACGTTAGGGCAATGAATGGATTAGGAGGATATTCTGAATTGAGGAGAATTAAAGCCGACCTTGAGATTGATTGGATGGCTGGTAAAGAATGAAGGAGAGGTCAGGGACGAGAGGATTATATGTAGTGCTCTCCCCAGTCTTGGTGACCTACTATCAATCAAGCATAAATTATTGTATTCTGTACAACTGGAAACGTAGTTTAGTTACTGGTAATTGCAAGGTATAGGTAATAGGTTATACCGTCAATGGCGGACGCACGTTGATGGCAGTGGGGGCACTTGCTCCTAGTGAAAGTTCTGATTTTGCTAACTGGTGTATCAATTTTGATGTAATATCGATGTAATTTCTTTATTTGGCCCCAGATATAAACATACATACTAATGTTGAGGCTACTTTGTAGTCTTAACCCATAATAATGGTTATATTTTCTTTATCCGTTTTACGATGCTACCTATGATACTAACATCAGTTAACATAATTTAAACTAAAATTTATTTGTTATTTTATTTATCGATAGAGTTTTCGATTGGTTTCTCCGTTTAAGATTGAAACAAGCTATTTTTGCATACATTTATTTTTCAAAAGTCAAGTTGGTGAAAGTGACGACTTTGCTAAACATATAAATGGAACAAAGTACCAACAACAAAAAAAAACTTATTTGACATTGTCACCTATGAATGAGTTTATAACCATATTGAATAGTGAAGTGTATAAGTAATGATATATTCTTATCATATCTGCTGAATTGCATGTTTGCATTGTTCGTAACCTCCAAAGATGCAACAAGTGGATCATGAGTAAACTCCACATATGGCTTGGTGATCATATGTGGAGTTTACTCATGAAGGAAATCAAACTAAAGCCTCTTTGCACTGGCCATTACTCATGAAGGAAATCATATATCAGCAGAGGAGTCCATATGGTGGAAAGTATTTCTCTACTGTGTGAAGTTGGCGTCGTCTTAATGGCTCAAATCTCATCAAAGTGAGTGATGCAGGGTTTTTAGCGTTAGCTCTCCTCTTCTTTGGTATGTCCTTATAAAGTCCCTATCAAGATTCTCACAGACTCAAAAGAAATCATTCAAACTTGGTTTGAAGTTTGCTGCTAAGACCTTATCTTCCCATAATGGGAGGTATATCTGTTCAATATTTCACATTTTTCCCATTGAATAAGAAAACTGTGGGAAAAACATTTTATGTCCTTCATTCCAAATTGGGCTTTTGGGTTTAATTGGGCTTTCCCGCGTTACCAGAACCAGACGCTCATTGAGTCCAACTCAAATGACATCGTTTGAGGCTGTCTAGGAAGCCAGCTGAGCTGTATATATAAAACAGATGTAAGAGAGAAGGACGGAGAGAAATGGCAGGCGCCGGAAAATGCTTGCTGGTCACTGGACCTCCGGTGAGTTCGCCACTAATTTTTCTCTCTTTTTAACTTATAATTTCTGATATCATATCTATGTGATTTGAAATCAGTAAAATCTGATGTGCAGGGTGTTGGTAAAACCACTCTAATAGTCAAAGTCTTTGAAGCCCTCAAATCCTCATACCCTGACTTAAAGATTCAGGGCTTCTACACAAGTAATCCTCTCACTCTCAATCTCAATCTCTTAAGCTGTTTTGATATACATACGACTCTAGACTCGATGTTTACAATGTCACTTTTGTCTTTTATCAATTCCAATTGTAGGCGAGGTTAGACAAGGAGGTGACAGAGTTGGCTTCCAGGTGGTCACATTACACGGCCGTACTGCTCCGCTTGCTTCCTCCACCATTTCCAGGTCTTTTCCAAGTCTTTTCAAACATAGTAACAACACTTCATTGTCATAGTCAATCATACATTGTGTTCGGACTAAAGCTTAACGCATGAGTAATGCTTATATATACTGCAGCCCAGAATCGTTGAGATGGCCCACTGTGGGGAAGTTCAAAGTAGATGTTGCGTCGTTTGAGTCCCTGGCAGTTCCTGAATTGCAGGTGGGAATATGGTTTTGCTCTGCTAATTGTTACAAATTTAGTTAAAGTGATCTT
Source organism: Potentilla sterilis (assembly GCA_963682095.1). Taxonomy (NCBI): domain Eukaryota; kingdom Viridiplantae; phylum Streptophyta; class Magnoliopsida; order Rosales; family Rosaceae; genus Potentilla; species Potentilla sterilis. The sequence continues at coordinate 42,525,302 of OY821764.1, forward strand.
ATGCATAGCTCGGATGGTCTGTGTTTTAGTTCTGAGCATGTTTTTGAATCTTGTGAAGTTGAAAAATTCTATTGTTATCAGGTAAGAGAAGATACTGAGCTATTTGTCATCGACGAAGTTGGGAAGATGGAGTTGTTCAGTTCATCTTTCTTCCCTGCTGTCTTAAGAGTGCTGGAAAGCAATATTCCCCTCTTGGCGTCAGTTCCAATCCCGAAAGTTGGCCGTGATATACCTGCAGGTACATTTCCCTCACACATGTCATTATTTCTTCTTATAATGTTTTGATTACTTTGGCTAGTGATGCTTGCTCAAATCACTCATGCGCTTTTCATTCTAGTGGTATGCAAATCCTTGTGCATTTTCTTTTGGGGAGTGGAGAGGGAAAAGGCAATATAAAAAAGCTAATTTTTGTACAATGTTTGATATATAGTTTCAACATGTACTTCAGTTTTGATGACTTCTAAAAATTTTGTGACAGTAATTGTTTCTGTTTGAATTAGTAATGTACGGCAAAAGAGCTTTTCCCTTTTGGTGTATTTCAACATGAATATGAGTAGAGTATCTGACCTCGTGCAGTTGCAAGGTTAAAGAATCATCCGGGGGCAACAATTTTTACACTGAGCCAAAGTAACCGAGATGCCACTAAAGAACTGATATACTCCCAATTGGTAGACTTACTGAGAAAACAATAGTTGTTGGACAATCACTTGTCCTTGTTGTTTCCACCCTCTAGTATCAGTTCTTAAAATCTTTTTGTTTTGTTGGTTATCCTTGATGGACCTTAGATGCATTTAATAGGCTTGAATCGAGCATTTGTGTAATTGATAATGCTTTTGTTTAACAGATTTTCAACAGATTATTCTTTTGTTATGTTGCTAGTATTTTAAATTCAAGTGATAGACATTATATTTGAATATCTTACTTGTATTGGTAAAAACGTTTATGATCATTTGGGTAATTTACTTCCAAATGTTGAATTAAACTTAGTGGAGTTGGGGGCTATTTGAATTTGCAAAGAAATCATCTTTTAATAAGAAAAAGGAAAACGAGAGTATTACTCTTTGAAAAGAATCTGAGCAGAGCATCAGAGAGTGGATGTGGGAGTGATGGTGTATACTTTTCCTTATTAATCAATATATAGATATATTTTTCCTCATTTAGATTGGATTGATTGGACAGTTGACTTAAGAATATGAATATTCCTTATGTTTTATAGGCATGCACTCCTATATAAACATCCATTAAAAAGCAGAGTCCACCTCAAGTGCTTCACCAATACATCGATCACAGTAAACCTTCTCCTTTGACTAGGTCCCCAGAAATTAAGGTATTCAATGGCTAGTGATCTTTCAGTTGAATTGTTAGAAAGAATTGGAAAGTGCCTGCACTTGACCAACGATGTTTCTCGATTCCGTGCTGTTTGTCAGTCATGGCAGTCGTCTCTTCCTCCCTCTACAAAAAATAAGCAACGGCTCCTTTCTCCCTTCAGAGGTACAATACTAATTGGGAATTATTCTGATGAAGGGAGCTGGCCTGCGAGGTTGACCCTCACCAACAGGGTTATCTATCATGTGACCTATAGATCAAGTACATGGGTTGTTACTGTCAAATTGAAAGAATCAGGTGACATTGATCGTAGGCTAGATCCACTATTTCAATGGCCGTTTTCACGTGAGCAGTTCCCTGAGACATTCCCGGAGGCATTCAACCTGTTGGACGAAGATGTTCAGGTAGTTGAATTGGCAGAAGCTTATGGTCTAACAGATATTAGTGAGGCTGGTTGTCATTATAGAGTGGCCATGTCCTTCAATCCTAGTTGTCCTGCACTCATGGTCGTTGTCGATGGAGTTTTATACCATTGCAATCCAGGTGTTGATCCCATTCCAAAGTTAAAGCCAGTGCAAGGTTTATCAGCATTCTCGCCACTCGAAGATGTTATTTATTGTGAGGAAAAATTTTATGCTGTTGCCAGCGATGCAGTCACAGTAATGCTGGATTCGTATTCTTTGCAGGTGGTGGATGTACTTGTGACGACTCGGTTGTCGGGCCGTGAACGTCACAGGAAGTTTTTGGTGGAGTCAAATGGAGAGGCTTTTATGGTTAATAGAGAGAGTCACCTTAACTACACAGTTTTTAAGTTGAATGCACTTGAAAAGTGCTGGGTTGAGATGGAGGAGGGTTGGAATGATCGAATATTGATCATAGATTCAGATGAGGGCTGCTTCTTTCCTTCTGCTAAAAAATTCCCGGGAAACCGGCATGGGAACAATGGTTGCATTTATTTCTATCATCCCAACTATACGCACTGGGCACAATCTTGCATAGTTAGATGAATAAATGGTTTACAAGTTGTGTGCTACTGAATGTAAGCTTTAACTGTTGTTTGGCCTGGTTCAGCATATACAATTGGCAGGCGATGGATCAAGTTCTGACTTCTGATAGAGGATTTTGTCTCCGATTGGTCGAATCATCCGGGGATCTGCTTTTAGCTGAGAGAGATGGGTTTGATCTGTGGGAGATACGCTCAATGCTGAAGTTAAATTTAAGGTTTACAAGTTGGATGAAGGAGTGAGTTGAGATGTATGCTTCAATTTTGAATGATTGAATTTGTGCGGAAAAGACTGCTGCTTTCCAGTTCACGTTAGACTTCCCTGGAACAGCAAGTGTTGGAGTATCTCTTATAGAATCAGAGTTTCAACTTATATGACAAGAGGCCATTGAGGATCCACAGAGAGTGCTTATATCTTTCTGGCACCTCCCACTTGGTGGGATCGTCAGGAGAATCAACTAAACAATAGAGACCATGACCTTAAGGTTTTCAAGTTGCTTATGAATTGGCAGCATTTGATTTGATTATCAGCAACAATTTGTTCATTATGTTCTGTCATGATTGTTTGTGTGTCATCTTATATAGTCAATCTTGAATTATTCGTTGTTTGATACTTTGACATGGTTACATAGAACTTGAGTTTAGTGCATCCCTTGCAGTTTAGCTTCTTTATTCGTATGAACATATGTAGTGCAAATTTTGGTTCTTTATTCACATATATTCCCTTCTGCAAAAATCTTTTGTGCGATGGTACTTCCAAAAAAATTTGGTTGCTGTGCTAGACTTGTAATCTCTGCATTCAATCATTGGTTAATTTTGTAAACCTTAGCTACCAAATTGCTAATTTCGAAAATTTAGGAAAACAAATGGGAAGACATAAAACTCCTTTTTTTTTTTTTTTTTTTTTTTTTCAGAAGAAATAAAACTCCTATTAGCAAACTAACATTAGGAATAAACCTAGAAAACTTCTTGCATCGATCTTCTTCAACAATGGCAAAGAGAGATATCCCAGACCACTTGATAGAGATAATCAGAAAGCACCTTGACCTTAAAACCCAAATCCATGTTGCTCAGTTTCGTGGCGTCTGTCAATCATGGCGATCTTCTATTCCTTCATTCAATCAACTCGAGCCTCCACCTCAACAGCCTGTGTTCCCCAGATTTTACGTATCCACCTCCTCTACAATTAGAATTACTTACACCATCCAGCGTAGCCTGGTCTATCATATTGCACCTCCTCCTTGTCATGCTAATCATGAAAGGAAACGGGGCTGGTTGGTTAGATTGGATACAAAGAAAAAGTTACTTCCTCCATATATTGTCATGTACTAATGGAGGTTTGGAGAAGCCAAGGCTGATCATGAACTCAGTAGACTATGGCGTACTGGAAGTCGCAAAACCCTATCTCATAGCTAGTATGATAACTATTACAAGCTACCTGTTTCCGACTTCTTCCCTGCAGTCATGTTCGTCAAGGGTGAAGCTTTATATCTTGGAAAGTGGTCTGGTGGCGTTAATCAATATGTCCAACTCTCTCCAGTGAATCCTGATGATGATGATGTTCCCTCATGCAGGCATGCAGCGAAACAAGTTAGACTAATAAGTACGATGATGTTATTTTCTATAAAAGAAAGTTCTGTGTAGTATCTCAGTCTGGGGAAGCTGCAGCAATGGATTCTTCCTTTTAAGTGGGAAGTGAATGCGTCTCCAGGACCCACTCCAATGTGGTGGAAGACGGAGAAGAAGAAGAACTTGGTCGAATCGCTTGGGGAGCTGCTGTAGTCGAAAGACACGGGTCTGCTTTTGTTGCAAACGGTTGTTCTGTTGATGATATGCTTGAGAATGTCAAGTTCAAGGTTTACAAGTTGGATGGAGATCGAAATCAATGGGTTGAGATGGAAGGTTCGGATTTGGATGATCGAATATTGATTGTAGGGAAAGATTGCTGCTTCTCAGTGTCCAAGAAAGACTTCCCGGGATGCCAAGGAAATTGCATATATTTTTCTTATAAAGTTCGGTGTGGTAAGACTATCTATAGTAGAATTGGAGTGTTCCATCTGGATGTAGAGAGGGCACTGCCACTGAAAGCCAGTGCTAACATCTTTCTGCCACCCCCATAAGACCTAGTAAATGATGATCATTCACTGCTACTTTTGAGGTTGCTATTCAAAATCTTAATAGATTTGGCAAATTAAGATTCTCGAACATATAGCGATAAATAGCTCAGCAGCGAATTTGCACAACGGCGGTGGGTTACGCTTCGGCGCCTGATACCCGTACAACGGTGCACCAACTAGGTGTGTCGTTACCGGATTAACCGACCCTATGAACTTGTCCCCAAACTTATAAGAGAAGCTGAGCTCGCCCTGGGGCCTACCGGAGGGTCGTAAGAGCTGAAATGAGATGAGTTTCATGTTCTTGGAATCGGCGAAGTCGAAGAGCTCCTTGACGGGGACGCGGACGGCGCCGATTTTCTTGTCAAGGTGGGTGGTGCCCCTATAGAGGAGCTTGATTTGAAAGAAGAGGCGGTTGGTTTGTGAAAATACTAGATGGAACAAATAAAGTTAATGCAGCGGAAATTTAACGAAGAAACTTATTTTACTATTGAATAAAAGTTTACAATCAATGATAAACTTATTCTAAAAAATAAATTACTTCACACTTGATTTAATGCGCAAGTGTTCGATGCCACGAAGGTCTTGGTTGCCACAAAGGTCTTACGTTGAGAAGCCACGAAGGTCTTATACTCGAGATGCCACGAAAGTCTTACACTTAGGAAATGCCACGAAGGTCTTACGTTCCTTCTTCTCTTTTTGGTCCAAATGCTCACAATGATTCGACACCCTCACATTTGCCGATCCTCCCTTTATAAATAGGGTTACATCTTTTTACCTTTGATTACACAATCAATCAAATATGCTAACTACTTTTTACACCACATATATAAAAGGCATACTCCATATTTTAATTCAATTTGAATATAAAATATGTCATATGCCTTAACAATATATTTCCTACCAAACTAGGTTAAGGACACTCATATCTCCATTGAATGAATTATATTCAATCACAACAATCAAAGGAGATGTACCATAAATATCATTTGATCACAAACGGCCGAACCTTTGTGTAGGGTGTTAGGTTTCCAACTCGACTTCATGACTTTCCTAGGTCAACAAGGAAAGTATCATTTCTTTTCACTATCTTCTGTTCCGAAATAATCCTGGTTTAATAGCTTCAAAGCTTCCTTCCGAAACTCCATGCAATTAGCCTTTGATCTCCATCAACTCATGGAGGCCAATATACCTTCAATCTCCCCCTTTGGCCTTCCATGCAACTTTCCATTCATCAAGCACCTATGTGAAAAAATTAGTAGCATGTATAATCACATATAGCATGTAGCATGTAGCATGAAAAGCATATATCAAGAGAATGAAAAAAAAAAAAAAAACTTTAACAATTTTTCGACGAACTGTCACTTGATATCAAGAATCAACATTCATCACTTTCAAGATATCAAAGTGACGAGTTCATAAACACAATAAAGTTCAAAAACTCATCAAGCATAAACATAAACATAGTCTAGTGCTTATGCACTTATTACACAACCAAATAAAAGTTCTTAAACACACCAAACATTAGGACAGTTCGACAAACCGAAAAAAGCATAATAAAAAATAAAACCATGCATCTTCAACTCCCCCTTTGTCCAAGGCTTGATGATTCTCCCCCTAAGTTGATGGAGGGCAAATGAAAGTAATGATACCGAATCTGTCTAGATCACATACTAACCAAGCATGAATGATAGATTACCAAAGAGGAAGATCATTACCAAATTGAACCACAGGACAACCGATTTCACGACCAACGAAACATGCAATATTTATTCTATCTACCGAAGATAAATCAAGAGACCACAACACAAAATAAAGAAAGCATAGTTCAGGCAAAACATTTAGCCAAGAAAGTGTCATGTGTATGTCACTTGAATCATAATAAAACGATTATTTAGGTAGAACATGAATCGATCCATTTTGACAAATAGAGCAATATGCAAAAATATTAGCCAAAGTGGTAATGTGAAGTGCAAGATTGATACTTCAATATGAGAAGAAATTTTGAGGAGTGATTAAATTCGCAAGCAATTATTTTCGACTCTCCCCCTTATAACAACTTTTGATACGAGCATTGTTGTTTCTTTTTCTTGGCTTATCATTGAGTCATCATTGATACGTGAAAGATAAAGGGACAACAACTCCCAAGTCAGATGACTTTAAGGTGCTAGACATAACAAGGATGTTCCAAGGTCCACTTTAACGACACAGAAATTTATAGATTTTCACCGGGGTGACCAAACCAGTCCATTCCACCAGACATCGAGTAGTTAGTCAACATCTTGAGAGGAGAACTAGCCTGGCCAAGGACTGCATACAACAACATGATTCTTTTTAAGGGGTATGCAGCCCACACATTTAAATACTTTATTCAACTACACCTGCTCCTGATTAGGTGACTCAACTCAAAAAGTATTTCTCCACAAAGAAGTATGTGTAAGTTGTGATTTAGACACAAAGACTAATATAAGAGAAGTGCATCAAAAAAGTCAAAATGAATAAATCCAAGAGTACCACTATCAACTCAGGACATACAGTGATTCAAGAAGATACACACACACACAAATCAAGGCAATTTTCGATCAAGAACTATGATACCGTACTTTGTGTGAGTTCCCTATAATCACATATTCAATATTGAGAGCAAATGCCGATGGCATTTCGCAAGGTCATGAAACGTTCCGTGTCCAAAGGTTTGGTAAACAAATCAGCCCATTGATATTCTGTAGACATATATTCTAATGCAAGAATATTCTTATCAACTAGCTCACATATAAAATGAGACCGAATATCTATATGCTTAGTTCGAGTATGCTGAACAGGATTTTTAGATATATTTATTTTATAGCACTTGTAATGTCACAGAATATAACAAGTTTTCCTTGTAAAATACCATAATCATTTAGCATGTTTTTCATCCAAAACATTTGAGTACAACAACTACCTGCCGCAACATATTCAGCTTCAGCTGTAGATAAAGATGTGCAATTTTGTTTCTTACTATGCCATGCAACCAAATTCTTACCACCACTAGTGCTCTTGCGATCTTGTAAATTACCTCTCCAATCAGCATCAGAATATCCTGCGATTTCAGCATTAGTAGCATATGTGTAGAAAACACCAAAATTAATACTACCAGATATATATCGTATAATTCTTGTGACGACCTCTAAATGCAATTCTTTAGGATTTTCTTGAAACCTAGCACAAACACCAACACTATAAGCAATATCTGGACGACTAGCAGTTAAATAAAGTAAGCTACCAATCATTACGATATTTAGTCTGATCAACAGATTTTCTACTTAAATCATGAGATAATTTTGTAGTTGTACTCATAGGAGTGTTAACAGATTTCTTAGTGATCATATCGAACTTTTTAATAATATTTTCTGCATACTTGGTCTGAGAGAGAAAAATTCCATTATTGTCTTGTTTTATTTGAAGACCAAGAAAGTATGTAAGTTCACCGCACATACTCATTTCAAATTTATTAGACATGATAGTAGTAAATTCTTTTACAAGAAAATTAGAAGTAGACCCAAAAACAATATCGTCAACATAAACTTGAGCTACAATAAAGTGATTACCAGCATGTTTCACAAATAGGGTTTTATCAACATTACCTTGAGAATATCTTTGTGATGTAAGATAAGTAGAGAGTTTTTTATACCATGCACGAGGAGCTTGCTTGAGTCCGTATATAGCCTTATTTAATTTCCAAACATAATCAGGATGATGAATATCCTTAAACCCAGGAGGTTGTTCAACATAAACTTCCTTATGAACATCACCATTTAGAAAAACTGTCTTTACGTCCATTTGATATAATTTAAAAGACGAAAACAAGCAATAGCAAGAAGAATTCGAATAGATTCTAAACGTGCAACAGGTGCAAAAGATTCATCAAAATCAAGTCCTTCAATTTGAGAATAACCTTGAACTACTAACCTGGCTTTATTTCTTGTAACAATACCGTGTTCATCTATCTTGTTCCTGAAGATCCATCTTGTACCAATGACATTTACGTCTTCGGGTCTGGGAACAAGAAGCCATACATCATTCTTCTCAAACTGGTTTAATTTTTCTTGCATAGCGTTGATCCAATCGTCATCTATGAGAGCTTCCTTGACATTCTTTGGTTCAATCAGAGAAACAAAACCAAAACAAGTTAGTTCGTTAGTTTCTTTTCCCTTTTCTTTGATAAAACAATGTAAAGCTTTATTTAATTCGACAAACTCCGAATTTGAATCATTAGTATCATCGTTGTCGTTTTTGTTACTTTGATACTGAATCATATGACCTCTCGTTTTCCTTTCTTCACCAATGTCTCCAATAACAACATCAACGGAATGATCTTTGCGAACCTGTTTAAAACCAGTTTTATATTTTGGAGCAGGTTGTAAGTTTTTGTCTGTTTCAACAGATTCATTCTGTGTAGAGACATTGTTATCCTTAGATTTAAACATTTCAGAATGAATAAATACAGACACATCAGCATTATCATCAACAGAGACATTTATAGATTCCATGACAGATTTTGTTTCTTTATTATAAACCCTGTAAGCACGACTGTCAAGAGAATAACCTATAAAAATACATTCATCTGCTCTAGCCTCAAATTTAGCAAGTCTTTCACAATCTTTCAGAATATAACAAGTATTGCCAAAAACATGAAAGTGACTTACATTGGGTTTCTTACATTTCCATAACTCATAAGGTGTGCATTTTGTACCTGAACGACGAAGAACTCGATTTCCAATATAACACGCAGTGGTAACAACTTCGGCCCAGAAGTTTTTGCTAAGACCAGGAAGTGACATGTTCTTACGTTCAACAATTCCATTTTGTTGTGGAGTAATAAGAGCTGAAAACTTATGAAACACACCATGATCTCGACAATATTTAGCAAATTTAGAATTTTTAAACTCAGTTCCATTGTCTTATCTAATTTTTGTAATTTGTAAGTTTTCATGATATTTTTCATTTAAAAGCCGTTTACTTAAGGTGTAAAACGAGTCAAAAGTTTCAGTTTTATCACTTAGAAAATCAACCCAAGCAAAACGAGAGTAATCATCAACCACAACAAAAATGTATTCTTTACCTGCTAAACTTGAGGTAGCCGAAGGACCCATCAAATCTATGTGAAGTAATTCTAGAGGTTTAGTTGAAGGAGATGAGTTTATGACTTTATGACTTGCTTTCATTTGTTTACCTGTTTTGCAACCTCCACAAATAATGTCACTACGACCTTTTAAAGTAGGTAACCCTCTTACCAATTTCTGAATGGATAATTTCAGTAAGTCCTGAAAGTTTATATGTCCAAGTCGTTTGTGCCATAGTTCCATGGTTTCTTCGGATGATCTAGTTCTAAGACAAGGAAGAGAATTGTTAGAGGATATATCAGCAAAAACATGATAGCAATTATCTTCTGATCTGGTTCCTCCTAATATAAGTTCACCATTTAAATCAAATACTATGCACCTTTGTTTATTAAACCAAATGTCCTCAAAATCATCAGCTAATTGACTCACACTAATAAGATTAGTAGAAAGTCCTTCAACATATAAGACATTATTTAAGCAGGTAAGATTTTGAACAATTACTGTTCATTTTCCTTTAATCTTGGCTTTACGTCCATCACCAAAAGTGACTGAACTAGAAGTACCTGTATCTTGAAAATTAGAAAAGAAAGACTTATTTCCACACATATGGCGTGAACAGCCACTGTCAATATACCAAATATCTTCTCTCCTAGTTGATAGTGTTGTGAAGGCAACATTATAGGTAGCTTCAATATAATCAGTCTCATAGTCAATTTTAATAATGGACAAATTACAAAATAAGTTTGAAGATTCAGAAATATTCTTTTTCTTCCAAACCATCTTACTTGAGGCTGGTTTCTTTGTTTCTGTAAAAGAATTGGTTAGACCAACAAAATGAGAAATATCACGCAATAAAGAACTATGTTGATCAAGTTTTGAACTAATATCATTAAAAGTATTTTCAACTTTAGAATTTATGATATCAATTTTTGAGTCTAAGGAAGATCTAAAACCAGAAACCTTACCTCCTTTTACCTTAATTTCTTTTGTTATGTTGCATTCGAGTTCATCATGCTCATCCTCAGACTCAGTGTGAATTGTACTTTGAGATTTAGCATCATGCCCGAGACCAGTCCTATTGTTATAGGCTTTTCCTGAGCTCAGAATGTCCGACAGAGATTTTGAACTCATTTGGAACATTCCAAACTTATCTTCAGTTTTCTCTAGAGATACCTGTAATTCATCAATTTTAGCATTTAATAGATTAATATATTCATCCTTCATTTTTAAAGCATCAATTACAGAATAATATTGTTGTAGTCTTTGCTCTTTTACTACATCATTACCTTCATACAAAACACATAATTTATCCCAAACATGTTTAGCAGTAGTGCAGTTTTGAACCTTCTTCTTTTCATCTCTGCTAAGGGCAGCATACAGTGTTGTTAGTGCTTTGTGATTTGCTTCACTTGACTTGATGTCTTTTTCATCACAGTCATCCTCGTCTTTGATGTTTGAGGAACCTTCAAGAGCTTTTCCGTCTTGTGATTTTTGAGGTGGTCTCCATCCACGTTCAACACTCCTCCATGCAAAATAATCAATTCCATAAAGAAATGATCTCATTTGAATTTTCCATTGAGAAAAATCAATTGCTTTGACTAAGGGAGGTTGATTCATTCCATGTCGTTCCATCTTTTTCACGATCTACCGGATAAATCCAGAACCTGCTCTGATGCCAATTGAAAATACTAGATGGAACAAATAAAGTTAATGCAGCGGAAATTTAACGAAAAAAACTTATTTTACTATTGAATAAAAGTTTACAATCAATGATAAACTTATTCTAAAAAATAAATTACTTCACACTTGATTTAATGTGCAAGTGTTCGATGCCACGAAGGTCTTACGTTGAGAAGCCACAAAGGTCTTATACTCGAGATGCCACGAAAGTCTTACACTTAGGAAATGCCACGAAGGTCTTACGTTCCTTCTTCTCTTTTTGGTCCAAATGCTCACAATGATTCGACACCCTCACATTTGCCGATCCTCCTTTTATAAATAGGGTTACATCTTTTTACCTTTGATTACACAATCAATCAAATATGCTAACTACCTTTTACACCACATATATAAAAGGTATACTCCATATTTTAATTCAATTTGAATATAAAATATGTCATATGACTTAACAATATATTTCCTACCAAACTAGGTTAAGGCCACTCATATCTTCATTGAATGAATTATATTCAATCACAACAATCAAAGGAGACGTACCATAAATATCATTTGATCACAAACGGCCGAACCTTTGTTTAGGGTGTTAGGTTTCCAACTCGACTTCATGAATTTCCTAGGCCAACAAGGAAAGTATCATTTCTTTTCACTATCTTCTGTTCCGAAATAATCCTGGTTTAATAGCTTCAAAGCTTCCTTCCGAAACTCCATGCAATTAGCCTTTGATCTCCATCAACTCATGGAGGCCAATACACCTTCAGTTTGGGTGAGTAGAGAGTCGTCGAGGGTGAAGAGCATGGGAGATAAGTTGAACAAGAGGTTACCGTCCTCTGCAGGCCGTTGCGGGCGTCGCCGACGATGGAAACGTCGGCCGTTTCCATCGAGGACGTTCATCTTGGACAAGAGGTTTAAGTTCTTCAGGTCCTTGGCAGATACCAACTGCAGCTCCAGAGTTCTTTGCTCCATTCAAGTACTTTCAGATTTAGAAAGAAATGTAGAGAATTGCGCTAGTGTTTTTTGAAACTTTGAGAGTCGCCAACGTTGTGTTGTGTGTGTTTTCCGGTTGTAGGTTGTGTGTATATATATTTGAAATTTGAATCCCTTTCCCGGTAGGAGATGTTGTCCTTATCCTTTGTGGTTTTCATCACATGACGTCAGAACTCGAAAAAAATTAATATTTTAAATCAAGTAGGAAACGGTAAAACCTTCTATTATACAGTGAAAATTCGATAAAATAGTCAATAACGTATTCATAATTCTCATAGGTCAACAAAAACATTCATGTCAATCGTATATACTAGATGTGGGATTTTGTACACTAAGAAAAAGAAGATGCAATTCATCATTTGATGAGTAATAAACTGAGCAAGGAACTTATCTAAATCCCAAAATATGTCTTCAAAACTGCCACCCCCGTAAGACCTAGTAAATGATGATCATTCACTGCTACTTTTAAGGTTGCTATTCAAAATCTTAATAGTTATAAGAAGTTTGGTAGGTCATTGAGGATTCAAATTTATGTGCTGTTATGATTGTTAGTGTACTACCCTATATAATCAGTCTTCAATTCGTTGTTTGACATAAATTAAGTACATACAACTTGAGTTTAGTGCATTAACCGATGATTGGAAAAAATAAAACTCGTAGAAGCAAACTTTACATTAGGAATAAACCTAGATAAGTCATCAGAAAAAATAGAAATATATTTTGTCAGTTTGTTTTCATATAAAGTGAATAAAAAAAAAAACTTCACGTTAAAAACCGTAGGAACTGTATATTTATAGGACTTGCTGTATCAATCTTCTTCAGCAAGGCCGCCAGCAATGGCATATAGAGATATCCCAGACGAGTTGGTAGAGATAATCATAAAGAAACTTGACCTTCAAACCGGAATCCATGTTGCTCAGTTTCGTGCCGTCTGTCAATCATGGCGATCTTCTATTCCTTCATTCAATCCACTCGATCCCCCACCTCAACTGCCTGTGTTCCCCAAATTTTACATATCCTTGCCTACAGTTAGAATTATTTACTCCATCCAACGTAGCCTGGTCTATCATATTGCACCTCCTCCTTGTCATGCTAATCATGAAAGGAAACGGGGCTGGTTGGTTCGATTGGATGCAACTCTAAAGTCACTTCCTCCATTATCATGTACTAATGGAGGTTTGGAAAAGCCAAGGGTGATGATGAACTCAGTAGACTTTGGCGTACTTGAAGTCGCTAAATCCTATCTCATAGCAAGTAAATTCGATAACTATTACAAGCTAGCTGTTTCCGAATTCTTCCCTGCAGTCATGTTCGTCAAGGGTGAAGCTTTATACCTTGGGAAGTGGTCTGTTGGCGTTAAGCATTCCGTCCAACTCTCTCCGGTGAATCCTGATGAAGATGATCCCTCATGCAGCAAATCAAGTAATGCTGATAAGTATGATGATGTTATTTTCTATCAAAGAAAGTTCTGTGTAGTATCTCAGTCTGGGAAAGCTGCAGCAATGGACTTTTTCTTTAAGTGGGAATTGATTGCGTCTCCAGTACCTACTTCAATGCGGTGGAAGACGGAGAAGAAGAAGAACTTGGTCGAATCGCTTGGGAAGCTGCTCTTAGTCGAAAGACACGGCTCTGCTTTTGCTGCAGAGGCTTGTTATGTGAATGATATGCTCAAGAACAATGTCAAGTTCAAGGTTTACCAGTTGGACGGAAATCGAAAGCAATGGGTTGAGATGGAGGGTTCAGATTTGAATGATAGAATATTGTTTGTGGGGGAAGATTGCTGCTTCTCAGTGTCAAAGAAATACTTCCCGGGATGTCAAGGAAATTGCATATATTTTTCTTATGAAGTTCGGTGTGGTAAGGCTATCTATAGTAGAATTGGAGTGTTCCATCTGGATGTAGGGAGGGCATTGCCACTGGAAGCCAGTGCACATCTTTCTGCCACCCCCATAAGACCTAGTAAAGATGATCATTGTTGCTATTCTAAACCTTAACAGTTAAGACTGGTTCTTTGTTTTTATTGGTTGAGTACATGGAACTTTTAATGCATCAGTTGAAGTTTTGGTTCTTCTTTTGCATACATTGTTGTTTTGTTATATAAAGTTCATTGGTATTAATGTCTTCTTATATACAGTTCACCATTCACTGTATGCACAAGAATCATACCAGAAAATAAAATGTATGAACTTGTCAAAAATAAATGAAATAAATAAGAGTTGTTTAATTTGAAAGCCAAATGTGCCTTATATGGTGTTTTACGAGGATCGTCTGCCCTGTTTAGTTTGTAACACTTGGTTTGCCAAAGATGAGAATGATTTAGCTGTGTCTTGCATCTCTGTAGTTTTCAGACTTATCCCCTGTAACTTTCTTGTATTCTCCTGGAGCTTACTTTGTGCTAATTTAGCTACATCTATTTCCTGCAGCCAAATACAAATGATCCAGTTAATCACTAGATAGAGCACATCTAATTGATTACAAGATATACATATTATGTACGTGTATATAATGTTTCTTACAGCAGACGAGAATCCGTATCTCCTCTTGATTTCATCGACAGAGCCAACCTTCTCATCCTGTTGCTCTTCCTTTGGGGGGTTTTTCTCACTCTTGGTCTTCATTTGTTTCAATACTTTACCTGTAAATTGGAAAACTGTTAACTACGAAACTTCCGAGGCATCCAACTGAAGGACTTTAATTTTGATCTATGCGGTGTGAACTGACCTTTCAAGGCCATAAACTTGCTTGCCAGTTTTTCCTTATTAAGAGATGCCAACATATTCTGCTCTTTCGGTTTTTCTCCAGGAATGTCAATCTCGATATCATCTTCAAGAACAAAAATGTTAGTTCTGTGTTAGCTTGGATAATCTCGGAACTGCATTCATGTAGACAATTTATGTTTTAAATACCTATGTCTAACTCATCATCGTCTTCACCCATGGCAAGGTTGTCTGTGTTCTCAGCATCAAATTGGAAATTAGCAGTCGAAAAGATTGTTGAAAGTTCTTCAAAACTTTCTTTAGTATCTTCATTTTCCATCTCAGGGACATTCTTCCCTTTACTTCCCACAATATCTTTAAGAACAGAACTAAACATTCCCTGCCAAGAATTGTGCAACATTTCATTCCAAAACAAATAGGTTGTAGACAGATGAAATCATGTGATCATCATTAACATACATAATACCTTTTTCTTTTCCTTTTGAATGACGCGTCCTGATGTAAGCTCTTCTTGTAAAACCATCAGATCTTTCTGGTACGTCGAGTAAAAAGAGTCTAAAAGCCTTCAATGAGGAAAAACACTGAAAAGTAAGAAAACTATTGCCTAGAAAAACTACTCAAAATCAAGAAACTCTCAATGATACATTTACCTAAAGCTTTGCTTTTGGAGTGACAGAGAAAAGAGAAAGATTTCCTGATCACTGTTCACCTGTTCAAGGATGATGATAACATGCGATTAAGTTTTGTCTATATCTCCCTTAATAGGAAAAGGTTGGATTCCAGTATTATACCATAATAAGTTCTCCTTCAGATGAAGAGCATATCGAAGTACCAGCAAGTGAGTTGGGTTTTGATGTGGAGTAGGTGAATCCCCTTACTGAAGTCTCCTTTACCAAAGATAAGTCATGCAATGACCTAACATTAAACAGGTTTTTTAGGCTATGAAATATACTTGTGAACATAATCAAATAACTTTACAGGAAAAAAGAAGACTATGACTGTATGACATGTCACCACCTTATCTCAATTTTTCCAGTTGTAAAAACGAGTACAAGGCCAACATCAGAGGAGGTGTAGAATGTTGATGCCCAGCAACAAGATGATTGGAATTTCTTCTTGTGTATTACCTTCTTAACTCCCTGAGTTGAAAGAGAAAACAATAAGAGGAATTAATCAGAAAAAGTATTTCTACCATTTGTAGTTCCTACATACGATGAAGTAATTACCTGCATGACATGTGTGAAGGAATATATGTATGCCGCTTTTTCAGAACATAGTAGTAGCAAAGACTGCTTTTGCATGGCATCCTCAACACTACTCCCTTTGCTGGAGTCTAGATCGTTTAATACATTTAAAAGAAATTTTCTGTGAGATTATTTAATGCATGTTGTCAAAATGACTACATTCCATTCCTCAGAAAAACTTACCCAAGATCTGCATAAAAAGTGCTCTAGTGGGTTTCTTGGGATGAACCAGACTAGTGCTCATTGTGTTTCCATTCTCACTATCAAGAGCCAAAACAGATGAGTCCTCAGTTGCAACAGCTAAGACATTCTTGTCGAAACCATGAAAACTGCAGGTTTCAAACTGCAGAGAGATGATGCCTGTAGAAACTTCACTTGAAATGTGGCTTTGATATAATAGAGTTGGCCCTTCTATATCAATAACTGAAACCTGTGAGAAAGAGGAGAAGATATTGGTATTCAATTAAAGGGAAGCAGAGAATACCAGTTGAGAAAGGAAATGATAGCGTCAGAGAGTAAGCTTACATGTCCTTTACTAGAACCCACAGCAAGATGTTTTGCGCTTTGGTTTACGTTCAGAGAAAGTACAGAACCATTAACCTTCATTAGTCTAACACTTTGAACAATGTGATCATTTCCTTTCTTTGTACTTCCTGCCAAGAAGGATGTGTACTCATAAGACCATTTATTATGTACTTCACAATGTTCATTTATTACTAGTTCAGTTTCAAGGGGATGACTTCTATGATTTTATCATACCTTGAAGAGATAAGAAACTGCTGATATTCGCATACGGTTCAGGTTTAAATCTAAAGATCCGAACCTGTAGTTCACATATATATTAGGAATAACAACATTGATAATAATTTAACAACTCGAAGAAATATGGTACTCACCGTTCCACTCTGATCTCCAGAAACAAGAAATCGAGAGTTGCCATCGAAAGCCAAAGCTGTGAGTGCTATACCACTTAAAGATAGATCATCTTCACTCTGCATTTTGTTTTGAAAAGGAGGAGAATATAAGAACAGTCATACATAGTTGCAGCATCAACAACGGTTACTTGCAGTTCAAAAGCGCCAAATGCTACATGGTATATTACCTGCTGCTTCAATGATAAAATGGGCACTAAAAGTGGAGACGACAGATCCCAAAAGTTTATGCCTCCATCACTATGTCCGGTTATGTACAGATTTTTAACTTTTGAGAAGCCACTGAACCGGGTTGCATTCAAGTTACTTCCATCTTTTGGTTTTGCCTCGAAAGAAAGGAGAGATGGAATGCTTTTGGCCAGGAGAAGGTAATCCTAAATAAAATCATAGAAATCATAGTATCACATCATTTGATTTTTTTTTTGGACAAAATATCACATCATTTGATTTAATATATTAATAATAAACTGTTAGAAGGAAGAATATATTTGGTATCTACATTACCTCGTCTCTAGAAGTTGACATGTTGGTATCAGCTGTGATAAATTTGGACACAGTAATGCTTGAATCAACAAAAGGCATCTTCACCATGACTTCCTTTGGCAACGAGGCTGGTGACTTAGATTGGCTCTGTAGAAGATACTTTTCAATCGAGCAATCATCATAGGCATAAAGATGTCCTGAAGTACCAAGCACAAGAAAAACATCTTGTTTGTGTTTGATTTGCTCACTGAAGGTTGAAGAAATAATCTCCATGCCAATACACGACTCAGGCAACTGCAGTCCTAATCTAATAGTGCGGCCTTCAATATGCTCATTCAGCAGGATTACCTGCCTCATCAAAATCAAAATTTCAGACTTCCATTCAGTTATAACAGTGCTACATTTCGGCAGTAACAATGTTGAAGTACCTGCAACAAGTTCGACGAAACGATGTCAGATGCGCCCCTGACATATATTCGGCTTGCCTTCCCTTCTGCATAAACCCATCTCAATGATGCTATAGGAATTTTGTCCAACTTATATCCAAGATTGAGTTTACATATTGGACTACTTTGCGTGCTAGATTCTGATAAATTTTGGTTCAAAGGAATGCTCCAGATGAATATTTCTCCGTTGTTGTACCCAACAACAACTTTACTCCCAAAAGGACATGCCCAGCATGCAGAAGTGACTTTCCTTGTTTCTTGCTGAAGTGATTGCAGTGTATTTAAACCAGCTGTGAATATGGATTTACTTTCTCTAATGTCCCAAAATGCTATGAGACCATCTCTAAATATTACAAGAACCCTGCATTGCAACATGAGAACTAAGTAAAATCAAAATCATGTAATGCCAATGATGAAATAGGCTAACAAGGTTTAGACAGACTACCTCCTACTTTCAGCTGTTGGCTGAGGCATTATGTACATCACAGCACCGACACCTGAAACTTCAGATGAATTCCCTGATGAAACGATTGATCAAATTAAAACTTTCAAGGAAAAGGATAAGAAGAGGACAGCATCTATCTAATCTTAGCATATAATTGTAGAGGAAAAGCATCTGACCATGAGAAGCTGAGTAAGGTATAGTATATTTCATTTGCAATATATGACATGTTTCTTGCTCAAGCTTCAGAACTGAAACATTCCCAACAGAATCTCCCACATACCTGCCAAAACAATTGTCTACTACATATAGTTACTTGAAGTTAATGAACCGCATTTCTCTACTTGATCCACAACATGAAGCTTCCACACACTTACATGTAGAGACTCTGTTGCATGACCGTGAAGGAGGTTATATCTTCATGACAAGCATGTACATGAGCCAGCAGGTTCTTTTCCAAGTCCCAAACCTAAGTACATAAACATAGTCATGCAGTACATCACTAAATTTTGAAGTCGTCAAAGTCAGACATTGGAAAAATTAAGAATGTGAAACATAGTGAAGAAACTTACTTCAATGTGGTTCTTGGAATTTATATTTAGTAGTATGCCTTGGTTCTCCATGAACTATAGACATCAAGAAGAACAATACTTCATTAAATCGGCATTGTAACAATAAAAAAGGGGTGTGAATTGCAGATTGCAACATATAATATCATACAAAACCTGTAAGAACTTGCTAGGTACTGCATTGACAGACTCAAGTAGCGCTTGAGTATTATCTTTACCAAACAACTTAATCCGGCCATCCCTGAGAATGATAAAAGCACCATCATATATAGTCGACAAACACTAACATCAGTTCAATTTGGAGTAGCAGATAATGGACTCACTTGGTGGAAACTGCGAGTATTTTTTGGATGGAGTCATAAGCCAAAGTGTTAGCTCCTGATGGTACTCCATTGTGGAAGACTACCCGCGGCTCTATATCACCACCTTTTAGACCATCAGAACTTCCTCCAGGCTACAATTCGATAAACAAACAATGTGTGTAACTGTAACATTCAAAACCTAGCTGCATTTTTAAGTATAATTAGTATTCTGTTAATTACATTACCAGTATTACATACTCCCTCTTTAATTTTCCCGGAATAATTTTTTTTTTTTTTTTTTTTTTAACCTAGCAGCAAATTATTGCTCAAAGATATTTACGTTGACCATGGGACAGGTGTAATAATCCTACGCAACAACTCATTGTGGGCCCATGGAAAGGAAAACACATGACACGTGGGCTCATGTTTTAAAATTTGAAACGGGCCGGGCCCGCTGAATCTCTTTGTGGATAAGAAACATAAATCCACCGTCCATCACGTGAAATTAAATATTTTCTGACCAACGTTATTAATTTTTTTGCTATGACTATGAGAAAAAAAATTAATGGGGTTCAATACAAAACAGGATGGAAATTATAATAGAAGTTATAGTGGACTTCTTTTTTCAATTTTGGATTTTTTTTTATTAAATTATAATCACTAATCACTATTATATCTATACGTGGCAGCTATTAACATGGAAATGATGTGTTAAAAAGGCCTTTAACAAAATTTAAAGGGGGCTTAATCAAAGTGAGACTTGATACCTACGTTTGAGTTGAAAATATTTGAAACAAATTAAAAGGTAAGGTTCACTAGGTCCCTTGAGCATGTAAGAATGATGGGCGGCCGGGTCAAAAGAATAGAGAATTATATCAAGACGAATAAATATTGGTTGGACTAACAGCCATCTAATTATTCATATCCCCAAATTAAGAATATGTCGTACACTAATGTATGATAGAATTTGTTTATGATTACAAACTAATTAAGCAATCTTATAAAAGCATAGTAAATGGCATTGGGTAACGGATTTCTCTACTAATTTAAACAAAACTAGTAACAGTGTCCTCTACCAAATACACCTATAGGATTATTTGCTGTCCTTTTCTGGAAAATGCAAACGTATGCACCAAAATCCAATCCCAGAATTGCGTGTTCATAATGCAAAATACTATTTAATTTCATCCCATTTCTGATAATATGGCATCTGGCAACTTTGATTAGATCGTTTTCACTATTTCCAAACCACCCGGTCTAATCATACAAACCACTACACCACCCAACTGATCTCATAAAGCAAATACAGCACTCAAAATACATCTCAATGCAGATGTGCTGTGTATGATACATTTCCTAAAGCACATCTCCAATTTTGGTAAAGTCTTTTCATAAATCAGAATCAAAATCATTGAAAAAATTAGGAAGTAACGTGCATCCCTGACATGCTATGTATTATCTTCATCACCAATCTTATTCAGAATTGTTAGTTTTTTTTTCCGACGAAACAAAGCCGAGAAGTTTGATCAAATCGATGTAATAACAGTCGGAAAAACAACCCCATTGATCTTTTCTTTTGACAGATGATCGAACTATGCAAGGTTTTGCAGAAACAAAGAAGAAGATGAGTGTGACTTACCATCTTGGAAGCCTTCTCCACAAGCTTCCTAACAAACATGGCTGATCGGAGTGAACCCGGATTCGGAACCGGAAACTGGAAACCAAATCCAAACTCTTGAGGAAGAAGAAGAAGCCAAGACTGGTGCTTTGAGATAACCGACGAGGCAAAGAGAGCAAAGAGAGAGAGTGAGAGAAAATGTGAAAGAAAAAGCCGTTGATTTCAGTTTTTATATTGGAGCAATAAGACAGGTTTAGTTAAGTTTTAAACGGACAATCTCACCGTCCGGATCCCCCGGTGGGAACACGTGGAGCGTGATTAGGTGAGTGCCATTTATGTGCTTAGAAGGAAAATAGTTGACCCACCTGTTGACTTGGCTTTCACTCAAATGACGATATTGTCATATATGATTTACTAAAAAGCGATTGTTGTTGCTAATACCATTTGAAACGAAAAGCAGAGAAAATCGATTACATTGTGCGGCAGTTAGCCATAGACTCTTCACAATGTAATCGATCTTCTTCTGCTTCTTTCTTTTAAATGGTACGTAGTATTAGCAACAACAATCACTATTTAAGTATTTATACAAATTTTAATAAAACGTAACTACGTTCATATTATTAAACAAAATCACAATGAATGCTGCTTCAAATAGGCTTTTATTTCATAATAAATCACTAACATCTTGACACGCCCTATGGAACACTTTCCTACAAGCATGCTGACTCTAAGTAAAGAAAAACCATGAATTGAAAATGTAATACTTCTGTGTATATTATGAATATTTGGAATGAAGTCTACAGGAAGTACAACAACAAAGAGAATAGAGATATCAGATTTGCTTTACTAAATGAAGGACGCATTATGAAACCTATGCAACTACTCTTGAGAATCAGACCTCTTGCTGTCGACTGCTTCCTTGAGTTTTCGGCCGAGAGCATAAGCCAGAGTTGGAGGGACAGCATTTCCAATCTGCCTGTGCTTATGGAGGGTGTTACCATAAAACTGGTAGCTGTCGGGGAAGCCTTGGGAACGAGCGCATTCGCGAACTGTTATAATCCTGTCCTGCTCAGGATGGAAGCACATTCCCACCTTCCCCATTGGCTGAGGATCAGTGACGGAGGTTGGGAAGTTGCCTTCCCAGTCCAACCTTCCGAACAGACCCTTCCACTGATTGTGGCGTTTGGCAGTGTTGGGCAGGCACCATGGTATCAAGTCGACTAGCTGGCCAGAAGAGAGTTTCACTTTTTCCTCTGGAAGATCCTTCCAGTCTGCACCAGGCCTCTTGGGAATCCTCTTGCACCTAATGAGGTTCAGCTCATTCATTTCTTTTGAAATGTGATCGGTCAAAACAGCCATGTTCCCTCTGATTTTCTTCTGGAACCATGAGACAGGGTCACATTCATACTCCAGATTGACCTTGGATGCTCCATTGCCTACAGCTGGGAGATCGCCAATTGTGTCTCTTACTGTTATAGGACGGAAAGGGGCTCCGCTTGCAGTACTCCGAACAGCAGCATAATATGAATTACTGGATAAATTGATCTTCAACTCTGGCACGCCAAAAACATGCATTGGCTCAGGCCATTCAGGGAGAATCTCATCTGGTGCAGCTGCCCAAATAAATGCTCGCTTTCGGGACTGGGAAACCCCATAAGCACCAGCTTCCAGAATACCAAACCTCACCTGATAACCCATCTCAAGTAGTGAAGCCAGAGTCAGACGGAATGTCTGTCCTTTGTTAAAAGAGACAAAGTTCCTCACATTCTCCAAGAGGAAGTATTTAGGCCGGAAGTAATCAGCAAAGGATAAAAACGCCAAAATCATTTCACACTGGACTTTACTCCAAGTGCTGGTATTGAATCTATTCATGCCAGAAAAACCCTGGCATGGAGGGCCTCCATTTATAAAGTCTACTTGCCCTGGCAAAGGCAAATCACTTTTCACTTTCTCGTCAAGTGCAGCGGCTAAATCATTGGCATCAGCAGTGGAAATGCAATCGTCCATATCTCCGCACTTGTCCATGACGGCCTTCAAGATGACGTTGCAGTTATTGATGAATACCTTGGACTGAGGATGGTTGAGTTGGAAAGCCTGTCCAGCCGGCTCTTCATACTCGATTGCCCACTTGGTTACTGAGACACCAGCCTGATGCAACCCCTCTGATAAGCCGCCACATCCAGCAAATATGTCCAAAGTGGCTAGGCGTTTGTGTTCAGAATCATCTCTCTGTTTCTCAACTTCTGGAACATCTTCTCCTTCTTTACACTTGCCCTTTCTCTTTCTCGATTCAGTATCACCACCAACTGTTGAGTACTTTACCCTGATGTTAGCCGGCAACTGCTTAAGAGAACCATTGGAAGGATCATATAGATGCTCACAGAAGAATATATGCTGAAACAATGCAGGAGCATTACATTCTGGAAGATCACTTCTCTTTCTGACTTCACATTTTCCTTCTATGCTATCTACAGGCAAAATGTGTAATTCTTCACTGTAGTAGACCTCTCTGATATCAGAGCAGTATGCTTTCACAACCGAAATATCATCTGGTCTGAAAAACCTTCGAATTTTGACCTGGGTTAACCATGTACTATATTATGTAAGAAAACTGTTTTTAAATAAAGGAAAAATCATTGTATAACACACTAACTTCGGAAATGGTGTTCTAACCTGGGTAGACTTCATTTCAGATTCTTTGGATGCAGTAATAATTCCCAGCACTTGGCAGACAACAAAAGGTTTCAACCCCAGATTCCGTCCAGCTTTGAAAAGTTCAGTTTCAATCGTTTGCACATCAAATTGATAGGGGCTTACATAGACATAATCCTGAACCGAGTACTCAGCTCCCCTGTACCTAAAACCAGTCTTTGATGAATTCACTTCAAAGACTTCTTTGGCCTTCTCATCTTCATTGACTTTGCAAGATATGCAAAAACCAGATCCCAGACCAATAGTATCATGAGAAAAACTAAAGAAAGCTCCTTGCTCGGGGCAATACAAACTTTTACAGTAGTATTCAGTCGGCAATCCCTTCTTCTTCCTCTCTTCTGCTCTTGCTCTATCAACTCTATTAGCATCAGCATTCTCCTTCCTATATTGATGTCCCCATGGTATTGACTTGATACCTACAACAACAGTCTGTTTCACATCCTTTAGTGCAAGGTTTATGCACTCATTTGTCAAGAATAGCTCCCTCTCATTAGCAGTGTTTCCAAGAACAGTATCAGATCCTCGCTGCATCATTCGGCCATGGAACATTTTTTCTCCATCTGATGATTCATACATGTACTCTACAAAATAGATAACTGGAAGTTCATCCGAACCATCAACTTCCACCAAAACAGCACCACCCACTGAAATCTCTTCTCCACGAAGAACAGCACACTTGTAGAGAGCTTCACCAGAACATGTTTTTCCCACAGGCTCCTCACCCCATAAAATCTTCCTGCTATTGGAGGATGTTTTAATTTTTCTTACAATTGGAGAAGGCCTTTGGGCTTGTTTCATTACTGATGAATTCTCTTCTGCATCGTCCTCTTCTATGTCCTCTTGGATGTCTTCATCGACTTCATCCTCCTCTATCTTTTCACAAGTTGCTACTTGGCTTGAATCTTCTGGAGAGTAGTTTGAATAGTAGTCCCTCCAGATTCTGCTAATCAGCTTTGTTGTTGTAGCCTGCATTGCCTTCCTCTTGGATACCACAGGTCCCATTGATGCCCTTGGGTTCAAGTTTGATTCACTCTTCTGCAAAACCTTCTTATTCACTTCCCATTTAGTATGGTGCCTCCTCTCCATTTTGTCTCGAAGACCATGAACAAACGGACAATTTTTAATCTTCACATCTGGAAATTGTGAAAACAGCTGAATTAATATCGGGCCATGGACAACCACATACCTCTCAACTGATGCTGGATCAGAGGAAATGTAACCACCATCACTCTTAGGGAACTCTGACAATTTTTTAATTACATCTGCAAAAGAGAGCCGTGCTACTCGACTTTCTGCCTTAAGCATTGTGATTATACTTCTCCCAACCCTTGCTGTTTTCAGTATTGGTTCATACCACAAAGCATACTGCCTTGATGGCTTGCCAAGCCTGTACCAGGCCAGTTCTGTTCGAATTGATACTGAAATCATTGAGGCTCCCCATTCAATCACCCATTCCTTTATGGAACTCATGTAAACTGGTATGCCATGAGCCTCCTGTGCTACAGATGCTATGGAACCAATTGAAGAAGACTGCATACTGTCAGCATCAAGATCAAATCCACAGGTTCCATCATCTTCACTCATAACCCCAGAACCAAAAATCGTAACATCAATATCAGCACAAGCCTTCATTGGAAGAAGCTCCAGCGAAATCAATCTAGAGTCTGAATTGTACAGACACCAGTTTTGAAGCACGTGCGTGGGAAGATCAACATCCTCACTGTCGACCACTATAAATTCATCCGTCTCTTCATTGGCCGTCTTATAATAGGCAGGTAGAGGATAATCATTAGCAATTTCATCTTCATTCATTTTGATGTAGAATTTCTTCGACATGGAGGCAGCACCCTGACGCTTTTTTTGTTTCATAGACTTGAAGTATTCTTCTTCTTGAAATAGTCTAGCCAACTTTGCATCTTCATCTTCTTCAGTTTCAACTATGGATGAACCATTCCCTCCATCTCTGACATCTGAAGCAATCTTTAATGTACCGCTTGAAGCTGCTGGGTTTGAGGGCCCATAATATCCCTGCTGTATACACTCCTCTTTTAGGGCAGCGAGAACAGGCAGCTGTGCCAATACTCGATCATTCTTCTTTGATGACTCCTCCAAACCTTCCAATTGATTATAGATAAACGCACCTTGAGATAGGATAAATTCTTTGATAGACGCACTACCAGAAAAGAATTTGCTTCCACTCATTGATCGAGCGATGCCAGCAAGTAACTCATCAAGACTGCAGTCAGAGTTGCATTTTGACAGTACTTTGTAGACCTCTATGCAAGCACGTGCTTTCTCACAGAAATTATCATAGTGTTTCTTGTAACTGCTTGCAGGCTTAACACAACAATAATCAGCAACATCAGTTGTAAGCCATATTATTGGATATCCCTCATCATACCCAGAGATGTCCCAAGCTTCTATTCGGCCAAAACCTTCACATTTAACACCCCTCTCCTTGCCCTTGCCCTTCTCAGAACTTTCATCAAGAGGCAATAGAGTGCCAGTAATAAACACATCACCATGTTGCACCATCTCAAGTAGCTGTGCAACACCATCTTCATTATGCAAGATAAACTGCGTCAGTCTTCTGTTTGGCTTCTCATCATCCGGATCCTTTCCACACGTCATGACTACAGCAAGACTTTCATCCGCCACAATCTGTTCCTCCTTGCTTGCGACAAAAGCAGACTTATCAGAAAGATGAACAGAACTCTCCTTAAAGTCTTTACACGCTGCAGCTCGCTTAGGCATTTTGCGGGACAGGGACTGCTCCTCTTCACCATTTGGAGGCGAATTTCGCTTCTTACCTCTACCTCTGGTAGGCGCTTCCTTCTGGGATGCTTTTTTACCCTTCTTCTTTGTCATTCCTATCACATAATCTCCGGAAATTAGGCAAACATTGACAATTTAAAACTAACTACAATTCTAATCAACTCCGACACAATACAATGAAAAATGATCCCCGTATGACTCCTCTAAATTGATTAACGAACTGAACAAAACTCAACAAACCAGAATTTAAGCAAACAAATCCATGAGAGAACAGTTAATTCAGTATATGATTTTCAAAAGTCCTGATACACATATGACATCATAATCACAGATTCATAAATTACATTATTCCAAATGAAACAACACTCGAATTACAAGTATATACAACCCAAATCTTCCTAAACGAAACAACAATTCCACAGCAAAGTAACAAAGATTATCAAAACCAACAGATCCCTAATCAAAACCACAAAATAAAACAAGGCATACAAACAATCACCAAAACCCTAAATTCAGAAATCGGATAATTGATCGACTGAGGGATCCGAATTACCTGAGGGAGACGAAGGAGATGTCGATTTAGGTTCGATGGCGGGTGGCGCCGCGGCGGAGCCCATGACTTTCAAAATCGGCGGCGAAACCCTAGAGAAATGAAGGGGTTGGTGTCCGAGAGTGGTCTCTACTCTCTAGTTTTATTTAATGTGGGGGGACACGTACGTATAGGCGGGAAATGCTTACTTTGGCACAAGTGTTGCCGCTCATTGCTAAATTTTCACTTTCAATTTTTGATTTTGAATTAGTTATAGGGGATTTCAACGTTTCAATTCTAACATGCCCATTTTCTAACTTTGGTGGTGGAATGAGTGAAAAGAAAATAAAGATTTTCAATTAACCCTTAGAATGTCGTCTTTGACATGAATCTGTATTCATTTTGTTTGATATGATTGCAGAGGTTTTATGATTGTAACCAAGTTTAGTGTTTTTGCAGCTCCAATCATGAGATGGTGGAGAATTGTGTGCGATGCAGAGAAATATATGTGTAAAACTCTGCATCACTCTCTTTTTTTGTTCAAAGCATCTCCGGCGAAAATTAGTTGATAAATAACTAATTGTAACGGATTTTCAAAAATTGGAGTAAAGCCAATATGGCAAGCCGAAAATGCGGTTTAGCCAATATGCAACTGACAAATGTCTATACGTGCGTAAATTATTGGGCATTTGAAAATGGTATCCAATTTGTATTATTTTCAATTCACATAAAAGATAACAAAAAAAGAGCTTCGCACAATATAGAAGATACTGAACTCGAATCACAATATACATGATTAGTAGAGTTTAGACTAATACATATGTGTTTGTAATTAAAAATGTGACCTGTGAACTACGTGATAGATATAAGCCTGTAATGATGTAAATGAATTGTTTACTAATCATTTAAAGAATTTTCCCTACTGATATGGAAAGTGAACAACTCCAAATAGATATTTTACGATCAAGAATTCATGTAAAGAATTCAGAACATAGTTTTTGAGTTTTCAAATTCATTTGTGAAGAATCCATGTATGAATCGAGACATGGAGGAACCTAAGGTCAAGACCCTAGTATCATCACTCGACCCAACTGAGGCCCAACAACACCCGAACCTGTAATTACCGGGTCGTGGGTTTGCATGACCCGGCCGTCCGTAATCATAAACAAAACCCGGACACAGAACCCGATCCCACCAATGTCCTCAACGACCCGTACAACTGGATCAGCGCCGTCTGGGTGGCCCAGTCTCCGGCAGCAGAAAGCTGCCACCATGATAATAGAAACCCCCAGGTGGGTCTGGTTTGAAAGTTGCCCTAGAAACCTTTGGTCCCTCCCGAAAACGATAATGGAGTCCATCATCGATCATCATCACGATTCACGAAGAGATGGAGCTGACTAGGGTTTAGCTTTGGAGCCCATGACAGAGCGTTCAGCTGGGCATCATTGTGATCATGGGAGGATTTCGGGTTTGGAAAACCAGAGACTGCCCCACTAAGGTTACATAAAACCATGATCGAATGAGTTGTATGGGATATTAGGGTTTATGAGCTTTTGAGATTTGCTTTTACATGGGTGCAGAATAATCTTGTTGCTACGCAAACGTACTTACCTCCGATCTATCACAGTTCGCCAGCTTGAGAAGAATATGAATATTGTACCGTACGTGATGAACAACACAATGATGGCAACACATATTTACTCGATGGACTTGACACATGCATATATATAGATGCAACGGTGAAAAACTCAAACTAATAGTTTCTCAAGACATATATATATATATATCACACGATCTATAAATTTATCTCAAAACGTCACCAAATGTAAAACGCGAAAAACTTGACATCTTTTTTTTCTATTTGTATAGAGAAGTCCATCTAATGATGGAACAACATGAGTGGAACTCTTGCCGTGCTGTAGAATCTGTGATGAGGATTCGAACTGCATCGGAAGGTACCCGTGTGCTGTAGAATCAGGCAGCAGCGAGTTGAAGAAGAAAGAGATATAAAAATGGAAGCACACAACTTCATATTCTTTCTTTTTTTTATACGAACTTGATATTGTTGTTGAATGTTGACAGTTGCTCGATGATGGTGTGGCGCCAAATGGAGGTGTCGTGCGCAAAAGCAACTGTCATTGAGCTGTTCGTTACGTGCTACTACAAGCCCTACAACCAATCACCATCCATACACTCTTATTTTTTATTCTGATGCTGGATCATGACCATGAAATATTCACTTCCCATTTTTAATTATATAGTTCTCATTCTTGATTTTTTTTTTTGTTTTTCTAGTCCCATAAAATAAGCAATAAATTACAAAGAAAAAGGGAAAACTATTGCTTGATCCACCTTCTATTCTGTTGGGATTTTCCCCTAAACATTCTATTGCACATTAAGCCAAATATGATATACAATGATAATTCCCCAACAATAATCCTTGCAAGAGCTAAGACTTGGTCCCTATTTTTGATAATAAGTAGGACACTTAATAATTGTCACATTCAATTTCTTGGCAATTATTAAGAGGGACACCTATGAGAGCAATCGAATAGGACGTAGGAGGACACATACACATGGTTAAGGTGTAATTAGGTGTGCCTTATATTTGGATGTGTCTATCTTGGAATTCCCCAGGCATTTGAGATGTTGTTCAATTTGTTCATTTTTGTACTTGTCTCTTGCAAGTTTCAAACAAGTATTGATGTAATTTTGCCGAGACATAACAACGAAGCAATATCACGGGTTTAGTTATGTTACAAAGTTTAGTTTTATCAAAATGACAATCAAGAATCTCATAAAGTCAATATTTTTTCTAACTTTTTAGTCATTTTGAGTTGAAATTTTTGGTTAGTAACTTTTGTCTTGCAATAGAATGTGAATGAAAAGGTAAAGAAGTAGAGTAGGAATAGGAGGAGATGGAAGCCTTGGCTTTCTGGTCGTTTATTCTTTCCAGCCATATACCAAAAGCGGCAGTGTAGCTTTACGTGTTCCACATTTATTAATTATTGAAGATATTTCTATCATTATTATAATCGACGATCCAATCGTACTCATATTCCTCGTAGCTTTGAAATCTCTCTCATTCATTCACTTAAACTTTAACTCCGTCCTAATCTACCTCATCATCCCATAATTGAGTTTGAAACTGACACTTTGGTTGGCTCCAAAGCTTCAAGCTTTTATTGGGTTAGTCAGGCTTTTCTCTTTACTTTTATTCATTGCATTCTGCTCAGAGTTTATGTTACTGGGTTTTGAGTTTCAAGAGATTCTGTTCATGGGTTTAGTCAAACTGATTTGGTTTGTTTGCTAAGAAACAAGACCATGAACACAGTGAGATAAAGCTTCAAGCTTTTGTTTACTTTCTTTCATTGCATTTACTTTTTTTTCTTCTCAAAATTCAACACAGTTTCTGGGTTTTGGAACTCGATGAATTATGTTTATGAGGTTGGTGGGAATTCACAGCAAAGTTTATATCTTTATGCTCAATTCTTATCTTCATTTCTGGGATTTTGGTGTATGTGTGGAGATGATTGATTTGAATTCTTATGTGCAGTTAGTGTTCTTTCATATCACTGACTTTGTTTGCTGGATTGGCCCCTCATTCTTTTGGTTTGTAGTCTGCTTTTCGTTATGTAAAAGAAAGAACTCATATGGTGGACCATGTTTGTTGGATTTGTAAATTATTGAGTTGCTGTGCTAGATAGTACTCATTTTGTGTTCTGCTTATTAAACTGAAATCTGGGCTTGTATTGGTTTTGCAGGCTAAATTTGACTGCGCGAGTTGTCAGAGAATTGTTTTGGTGGGTGAAAGACCTACTTGATGGGGTAAACAGACATAAAACAGTGGAAAGGGAATGATATCCTTCTGGTAGATCCAGGGACTGCATGGGAGGCTTATTGCACCTTTTTTATTTCAATCAGGGCAGCATGGCCAGGAAGCTTTTTTTGCATAAGAAACATTATGGTGGTGAGTTCTATTGTTCATTTAATACAACTTGCAAAAGTAGAGGTCTGGTTTGGGGTCTGTTAATAGATTGGATATGATTTCAATCTTAAATTGGAAGAACTACTAGTTAGAGTTTTAATGATTTCTGGTTGGATCAGCAAATAACTTTTATTGATTCATCTGTTGAAAAATATGTACATATTAATCATGGAAGTCTTATTATGGAGACAGTGATTGTCTTTTAGAAAATCATTTCTGGAAAAGGTTTTTACCTATATCAGGAGAATGTGAACAAATTGATATAGTAAGATGTTTCGAACACCTTGCAGGCCTTGATGCTCCACGAAATAGCTTGGAGATGCAAGTAGAAACTTCTCAGAGCTATTGTGACATGGGAGGTTTTCCGGTAATCTTATGCTTTATTGTGGATTTAGAGTCTGTTGAGGCTGTGTACTAATATGATTCTTGTGAATCTGTCAATTCCCAAAAGTATGATTCTTGTGATACAAGGTGCATTGTGAGTCTTGGGTGTGAAGCTTTACATATTTTCCAATTAACACTATTTAGTTTGTTAATTTTAGCATACTCCTGCTGCTACCTGATTAGGTAAAAACATTTCTGTCTCACAGCACCAATTATATCTGTTTCATCTACTGGTTGCATATTATTTAATCTTATTGTTTCGTCCAAATGCATCATGCTTCTTCCCTTACAGATTTAACCTTTTCCCTCACCCTGTTTTCTTCTACTAAATTGGATCATGTTAGAGTTTATGAGAAAACTTTAGGCCAAAAGAGGACATTTTGAATAAAGTTTCAATCCCATATCTTCTGTAATTAGTATATCTTCTGTAAAAGCTTGGCTGTAGTGCTCCCTTTCTGTAGTCACAATTTTGATTGATATTTGCGTGCTTATCTTTGGTTGTTGTATGTTGTATCAGGTGAAAGAAGTTGGTCTAAAGAAGAATTATCCACTTGAAAATTCAATGAAGAAATTGATCAATGAGGAAATATCCAAACGCTCAAGAACCAGGCACAATGGTCCAAGCATTGTGGCACGGCTTATGGGGATGGATATGTTGCCAATGGAAACAAAATCTGCAGTTCAACCAATTGAGGATAAACATGAATATAAGAGAACGAAGTCTTCAAAGAAGGAAATGAATGGAAAGAGCTCAGTTGATCATGTATCTTCCAACTTAAATTCATCCACAGAGTTGGATCTCAATACCTTCTATCAAAATAATGGCACAGGTGATGCTGAATGGTGTGAAGATCAGAAAGTTGGGAAACCAAGGCGTGAAGAGCATCCTCAAGAGGAGGAACTACAGAAGTTCAAGAGAGAATTTGAAGCATGGCAAGCTGCCAGGTTTAAGGAATGTTCTAGGATTGTCGAAAATGACAGCATTCCAGATGAATTGCTTGCTCAAGAGCACCTCAACAAGGAGAAGACAGCAGTTTCTGCAAAATCCAAGCAAGCAACAATTGAGAAGACTATGGAAAGAATAGATCACACAGTAAAAGCAATCTCACACGAAAGAGGAGTTTCGTCACATCGTGTAGATGCAATGGAGTTATTCCCACCTGAGTATACAAGATCTTTGTCTTCAAAAACCAGAACAAAGAGCTTAGACTTTGAGCAATCCTCCCTGCTGAATTCCAGGAAGAGAGTGAACATATCTTCCGCTCCTACTAGGATAGTTATCTTAAAACCTGGTCCTGATAGCTTTTGCAACCATGAAGAATCTTGGATCAATTCTCCAAGCACTTTAGATCAGAGGGGTAATATAGAAGATTTTCTCGAGGAGGTGAAGGATCGACTGAGATGTGAACTACAAGGGAAGGTGCATAAAAGGGGTTCAGTTGTCCGAGGAAGTGGAATTGAGACATTTAGTGAACAGCCATCTGATCCAAAGCAAATTGCTCGGCACATTGCAAACCAGGTCAGAGAAAGTGTGACTAGGGATCTTGGGGTGAATTTGCTTCGTTCAGTGTCAACAAGATCATACAGAAGTGAAATTCAATATAATGGAGCAGGTTCCCCAGAATTTATACATAGAGATACTAGAAGATTCCTGTTAGAGAGACTAAGAAATATTTCAGAAAGAAAGAGTGAACTAAATTCTCCTGTATTAGCTTCTGGCAGCTACAGGTCATCTGCACTAGACTATGGAAGGGTAAGAGTAAAACCGGTGGGAGAAACTTTGGAAGCTCAAAAAGATATGAGTTTCTGGGGAAGGGGAATGGTGAAAGATGACCATGTAAAAACCAGATCATTCAGGCATGCATCAGATGACAATAAGTTGCTGGATAGAGAATTGTCCCCTAGAAATCTCATTAGGTCCTTATCAGCCCCAGTATCCGGAACATCATTTGGGAAGCTTCTCTTGGAGAACCGCCACATTTTGACTGGTGCTCACATTCAGAGGAAGCATGAAGCCATAGAACATATGTCCTTGGATATGAAGAGTCGGAAGAAAGAAAGGTTCAATTTCAAAGAAAAGGTTTCCAATTTCAGATACAGCTTTACACTTAGGGGGAAATTGTTTGGAAAAAGAATTCAATCAGTACCTGAATCACGTCGTACTGAACGTTACCCTGTGAATGACATCAGGAGTGGCCCAACAGTTATTACCAACTTTAGAGAGAGACATGTAAGAGATACATTTTTTTTCCCCTATGCTTTTAACTTATTATTCAAGGATCCATTCAGCTCAATTAATTTCTGAATGTCATTGTTTCCTGTTCTGGTCTTAGGATAATTACACCGAGGTGCCTCCTAGTCCTGCATCTGTGTGCAGCACTGCTCAGGACGAGTTCTGCAGGACAGCTGATTGTCTTAGTCCAATATCAACTCCAAATGCAACTCCTAGAGAAGACAGACTTGTGCCACAGGCTTTCAGAGACATCAGCGATAATCTAAGTGGTATGATTGTTTCTTTATACACATTTATGTGTTCTTATATGACAAATTTGGTGGTTGGTATGAGTGTGATACATGCTTATTGACAGTAGTAAGTTTATTTACCGCATGCTTGCTTATGTTTTGTGTGTGGTTATCTCCCTTTTATGCTCCATGCATGACTGTTAAGGTACTAGTGTGTCCCAATTCTGTTAAATCTCCAATGTAACACTTCCAAGATCAACCAGATTAACAAATTTAGCCATCCTTATCACATCAAGAAATAACTAATATGCTTTTCTGTGTAAACCTTGAAATCTGAATCTTCTATTGATTTTTTTTTCAGAACTGAGAAGGCAACTAAATCGACTCGAGTCTGATGAGCCTGACGATGCATCATCAGTTGAACAAGAAGTGGTCGAAACTGAAATTTCTGGACTAGAGAACCCAGCCGAGGTTTACGTTAGAGATTCGCTTGTTGCTTCTGGTTTGTACGATGGATCATTTGAGAAATCCTTTTCAAAATGGGACTCATTTGGGAAGCCTATCAGTGTCTCCGTGTTCAAAGAAGTGGAGGAATCTTATAAAAAGCTGGCTGGTGAGCACGATAGCTCAACGAAAGATCACAATGGGAACGTAAATCACAAGTTTCTGCTTGATTTATTGAACGAAGCTCTTTCAACTGTTCTTGGACCTCCATTAAACATGTCTAAGTTCAGAAGAAAAGCTATCAACTTTTCTGCCCTGCCACCTTTGCGGGGTAAGAAGTTGTTGGATTCTGTTTGGGAGATTATATGTCATTATGTATACCCTCCAAATGATAGACACTATCACTCCCTCGATGAAATAGTTGCCCGGGATCTGGGATCCTCGCCGTGGTCAGAACTGGTGGATGAAGACGTTAACATTCTCGGAAGAGAAATTGAAACTCTGATTATGAGAGATCTTGTTGCAGAAGTCTTGGATGATATGAAGTTTTGATGGAATGCAAGGTTGACACTTTTTTTTCCCAGTCTGAGTTGGGAAAGAGTGGCGTATATAATGAAATGAGAGAAAGTAAATACAAGATTTACATGGGTATCCAAAACTGTGGATTTCCCATGTTTGTCTGATATAGCTGCGACTTAAGAGTGTGTGCGTGTATATATGTTCATCTGTGTGGATTGCTGATATAGATAGGAAATGGGTTTGAGACTTTTGATTAGTTGGAGTTATACATAATGTACATTCGGTAACATGTACTGTAACTTTCCATTAGAAGTATTCGACCCCAATCTAATGGGGTAGTTGGTTTTTGGTTTGTTTTACTGATAATTGACAGTAGACTTTCTTATAATTTTAACAAGAAGCAGATAATTGAGTTTTCTATTGCTTCTAAAGTTGCCGTTTTAGGATATTTGTATCTCGTTTTTAACTTATTCTTATTTTTTTCTTCGGAGCATATTAGTGAAAAATTTAACATTTATAATGGCGAAATGGTATGATGTCCTACCATACTTTAAATAGAAAATGTCCATTTAATACTAATTTAGCCCCTTCATTGTCTATTCCAATGACTATCTTAGTTTCTTCCCCAATTAAACATAAGGTAACAATTCATATTGCCAATTTCAACAAATCTTTTCAACCCTAATACAATTTTAATATTTTTCTTCCATTTTTACCCCCACCCCTTATACACTCATATGAAGAGAAAGTGGAAGATAGAGAAAACTTTGTCGGAAGGTCATCAAACTCCGCCGGCGTCCAATAGTCGGTCGCCGGATTCCAGTCACCGGTCGCCGGATTCCGGTCACCTATTTTTTTTTTGCCGAAATATTATTTTTTCAATATGAAATTATTGACTCTGACTTAAGCAGGTTACTGACCCCCAGTAATCAAGTTACAGATTCCAGATTTCCAGTAAGCATGTTACTGACTCTCAGTAATCAGGTTACTGACCCCCAGTAATCAGGTTACTGACACCCAGTAAGCAACTTACAGATTTCAAAAGTCTGGGTTTTTTGTTTTTCATCTTTCTGTTTCAGTGAATGAGTTCCCCATCTAGGTTTTGTTTTTCTTCTGTTTAGTGGCCTATTGTTGTTTTATGTTCGATTTGGGTTTTTGGGTTCCTAGGTTTTGTCACTGTTTCGCTATCGGTTTCGTGGTGCCACGTAGCTGAGACTCCCAATCGGACTCGAGATCCGGAAATTGCTGTCAAAGAAGGTTTGGATGCCATAGACTCCCAATCGGACTTGAGATCCGGAAATAGTTGTCGAATGATCTCCCAGGCAGGGAGGAGCACGGCGACGAAAGAGATGGAGTCGCTGACGTCAGTGACGTTGCTGAGAGGCGAGGCGGACGGCGGAGATTTGAGAAGCTGGAGGTTGAGGTGGTGATGATCGGCGGCGGGGGAGGGGATGGGGTAGTGGGAGACGAGGTCGGAGCAGGACATGGAGGAGCGGGAGTGGTGGAGGGAGAAAGAGGCGAAGAGGAAGAGGGCGGCGATGGAGAAGAGGACGGCGGCGTATGGCGGTGAGGGTTTGAAGGGAGAAGAAGAAGAAGAAGGAATAGGAGTTGAGACAGAAATATAGAGAAAGTGAGAGAAAAGTGGTTTAATATAGGGTTGTTAGATAATTTTGCTAAAATTCATTGATATGCGTTATAAATATTAGAATGAACAATTTTTCATTTTTCCTAGTTTAAATAATTGAAATTTTAGATGCAAAATACATGAACTATCGATGATTTACCGATCATCGTCAAGTTTTCCTCCAACGTTGTGTTCAAGACTTCAAGTCATCGTTGAAAATGAGTGGCACCAGTATGAGCCCCAAAATTGTACCAATTTGGCACCAATCAGTCTTTTCGATCTTGGCACCAATAGATGGTCACTATTGTGGATAGCTTCATTTTTTTTGACTGCATGGGTGACGGTGGAGGTGCACATGCCATGTCCCCCTAATGAATCAAATTGTCACATTAACAATTCAAATGGTGTGACATTAACCTTAATCATGTACCGTTTCCACGCGTTCAAGTCCAATTGCTTGTATACCAAGCTCAAAAAACCCCTATTTCTCCAATCACATTTTCTATGTCAAAATCATAGGTCACAAAGCCAAAGAAGATATGATTACTCTTTAGGACCCCAACAATGCATGCATTTAGTCCAAAACCCACTTTTATTAAACAAAAATGGAAGCATCATAACATGGATTATGTCCCAAATACACTTAATTTTGTAATTTCTCCCTTTATAAAATTATCATGTCACACATGCATAAATGTGACAAAAGCACATAGAATATGTACTACTTTGACAGGCAGAATTTGCACATGATTTCTTGGTAATCATTTTATAAGAAACTTAATTAGTTGGACTATTTCAGCAAACACATACACACACATTTTAGTATAATTATCTCAGGGTTTTAGCCAAGTCCAAGAAAAGGTACAAGTTAATGTGCAAGTACAATAATAAGTGTTAGCTTCCAAAACATCCAGTTTCTCTGACAGAAAAGAAGTCAGGTATTGTAAGGAAGTGGCAGTTGGCAGTTGCTGCTTGCTACTCTGGTGCTCCAGAAACCAATCTAATCTAATCAATCTGGAACCACAGTTAATGTCATTGTCAGGTCAGGTACACTCTACCAGTCTATTCCCTACTCTAGTGCCATTGATGATTGATCATGCTGTAATCTTGTACGTGTCATCATCTTGTTAACTGAGAACTAATGCTGCATTTCACAACATTTTCAGAAGAATTCTCTATTTTCCTAGTAGAGCGAGCAATGTTAACAACGTACTCTTATCAATATTACATATAAAATTACTATAAATAAAGTATCACAAAACAAAATTAGACGGTAGATTGTGGATCATTTCACATTAAAAAAAATCACATAATGATATTTGATTCTCTACTTTTGAAAAATTGACTAGTGTATTTAGACAGAATTGTTGGTCAAAGATATAAACTTTAAAATATCAATCATTTATTTGGGCTTTGGAGAATTTGTTATAAGCTGCCATCTAGGAATTTATTAGTCTTTATAGGGAGTTTCTATTCATACCTTCAAAAATGACATTTAGACTTTATTATTTAATGGACTTCCAATTTACTTTTTACAAGAACTAAAATATTATTTTAACTTCCCTAATTTTTCTAAAATCCAATTAAAAGAATTTCCTTATAGAATATTCAGTTCACACTTCTAAAATAGGTAATTAAACATGCTTTAATTTTTTAAACATTTATTAATTATATTTTACTTAAAAAATTCATCCAAAATCAGGCAAATCTATTGTTCTAATGATCCGAAATTTCAATTTTTTTTCTCGATCTATTTTCAATAGACAAAAATTATCATCTGGATCTTTATTTTATTTTTTCTTCTTTGTTGAGGAAATCTGAGTTTTTTGGTTGATTACATAGTTTGTCACTTTACTTTATTTGCTCGTGAATTTGCTCAAATATCATGGGTGTACTAATCCATTGACAAACTATACAATTAGGTTTGAGTTCTCCATTGAATTTTAGCCTTAATTATAATATATTATCTTTGTTCCTCCTCAAGATCAGATTGGAAAAAAAAAAAATAGAATGGATATGAAAATATGTTTTTTGTTTTCTCTTTCCCATTTGTGAAAAATATTTTACAAAATATTTTTGAAAATACAATAAAATGGTAATTTCACGTAGCTTGACAAAAGCAATACTAACTTGAAAACAAAAAAGAGGTCCAACTACCGTTTTTGAAGGTAGAAATAGAATCTCCCTATCAGGTATGCTCCATTATATATCTTTCGTTCAATCTTGATGATATGGGTGACTCAGTAATTTATGCAACCATATATGTTTCCATTTTCGTTAATCACATAACATTTTACAACAAATGATCTTATAATCGCTGTGGATAAAGATTACTTCTATCTTCTTGATCTCTTTCTATTTTCACAGCCGTAATATTGCAGTCACAATAAATACTTGTTAGGATTTAGTACCAGTAAGGGAACGTAATCTCTACTCAAAGATAAGATCTTTGAAAATGACACCCTCTTACTAGTGATACCAACTTATTTATAATCATCCGAAGATCTTATTCAACAAAAGAGAGGAAAAAAAGAGAAGAAAATGGAAGATAGGGAATGCTGTAGCTAGCATACTCACACGGGAATACTACCACCCACCAAATTCCAATATATTCATTTCAGTAAGTCTTTGTTCTTTTATACAATTTCTCAGCCTCTTTTCGTCTGTTTGTTTACTTTCTCATTGTCCTTGTACTATTTCTTGCTCTCTTTACTCTCTAGTCTTTGCAAAGTTGTAAACACAAAGACCGGGACTGAGAGACAGAAAGAGAAAAAGAAGGAAAGAAAGAGAGGATTATGATGGAGTGGAATAAGCAGCAGCAGCAGCAGAAAGAGCAAGAGATTGATGGGAATGGGAATGGCAATGGAGGAGTGGGGTTTGTGAAGGTTATGACTGATGAGCAATTGGAGACTCTGAGAAAGCAAATTGCGGTTTATGCTACCATTTGTGAGCAACTTGTTGAGATGCATAAGAACCTCACTGCCCAGCAAGATCTTGCAGGTTTGTTTTGCTCCTCAATTTGGTTAAACTTTGAAGTGTTTGTTGTTGCATTTGGTAGAGATGAACTTAAACGGGTTGATTGATTGGTTTCCTTTAATTAATTTATTCCCTCCACCTGTTCTAGTCCTTTTCTGTTTTATGGTTTTTGTTAAAGTTTGGAACTTTACTCTTTGAGATTGGTTGCATTTAGTTGAAATGAAACGCATATAGCTTCATTAACTGTTTTCTGTGATGGGTTTTTTCTCTGTTTTCAAATGGAGGTAGAATGAGTTTCTTTTTTTAATAGTTTCCCCCAGTTGTTTTGTTCTAGTTTTATTTTCATGTGATACACAAGAAGGTTGGCACTTTGTCTGTCTTGTGATCATTTGTGGGTGCTTGTCTGTTTCTCTGCTTCATTGGTCCTGGGTGATATTTGTTAACACTGATCTGTATTCTTATTGGGTTGTTGAGTAGCTGCTATTTTGATAGGCTGTATTTGGTTCCTCAATGAGGTTTTTTATGAGTAGAATTAGTGACACTAACTATATTAGTTTATTTTCATATGAAAGGATCAAACTTTGTTTTAAAAGCAACCATACGCAATAAAAGTGGAGGGCAACTGGTTTCTCCATTGAATTTTGGATACGGCCTACCGGTCTGAACTCCTTTCTCTACTGTCAGTTGGTTTTATACACATTCTGAAAGGTTCTGTTTTGATTTCAGATCAGTTGGTCATTCCTTCAGCCAATTTTGTGGTGGCTCTTCCTTGGAAGGAAGAACAGCACAATAGCTTTACTAAGCATTTATGGGTTAATCAGCTATTTTCATTTCGATTAGCTCTTTCTGACACATAACTAATCTGAACGTCCCGTTAATACTTTTGATGACATTAATAAGATACCAATTGTGAATTTGATTTTACAAATCATTGTGTGTGTAAAGACGCCATATTTGCTTTGAACAAAACTTGTGTACTTTGTCTCTTTCAGGAGTCAGGATGGGTAGTCTGTACTGTGATCCACTGATGACATCTGGTGGCCACAAAATAACTGCCAGACAGCGGTGGACTCCAACACCGGTGCAGCTACAGATTCTGGAGCAATTGTTTGATCAAGGGAATGGAACTCCAAGCAAGCAGAAGATCAAGGAGATAACCTCTGAACTGAGCCAGCATGGCCAAATTTCTGAAACCAATGTTTATAATTGGTTTCAGAACAGGCGTGCTCGATCAAAGAGGAAGCAACAGAATGCAACATCCAACAATGCTGAATCAGAAGTGGAGACTGAAGTCGACTCTCCCAAGGACAAGAAAAAAGGACCTCAAGATCAACTGCTACAGTCCCAACAGAACACATCAGCTCAAAGGGCTGAAGACTTATGTTTTCAGAACCCTGAGATGAGTTCTGATCTGCATTTCTTGGATCCACAGGGCATTAAAGAAGACAAAATGTTTGCATCGAGCAGCGGGACTTCCAGAGGTTTAGGCCATATGTCATTCTATGATGAAGTTCTATCAAGCTCAAGTAAGTTACTATATATTTCTTAAGTAATCTTCTGCTCAAGTAATGGCCATTCTCAATCTTTGTATACATTCTTTCCTAACATACTTGTTCAATACTCTTGACACATCTTGTAGTGAAGCAGTACTTTTTTATTTCAGCACAGAAGTGTATCTATTAACTAATTTCTTCTAATTGAGTTTGTATCTGGTGTTAGTGAATCTGCTCATAAAGTAGCGTATCTATTTTGATTTTGCTACTGTAGCCATATGTGTTTTTAATTGCTTCAAGTTCATTTTATAGGAGGCAATGAGTTGATGACAGGAAAGATGGAAGTGGGAGGGAGCTATAATCTTTTCCAGCAGGCAGAAGACTACAGCATGTGACAAGTTGTACGTTTATGAAGAGCGAGCCCTGATTGAGTTTGATGTTTGGTTATGCCTGACCTTAGCAGAGTTATGGCTCCATCTGAGTTTAAGTTGGAGAGTAGATAGATAGAGTGTTATATAGCATGGGAGATGGATATATGAGAATTTGCCATTTGGGATTCCTGTTTTGACTGATCAAATGTTTAGGTGCCTTTTGCTTTTGTTAACAGAAATAATATGTACTGAAGTATTTGGGTCTGTTTTGATGGTATCTTTGTTAGCAAGAAAAGGTTTTGAGTATTTGGCAGTGGAAGTATTTACATTTACATTTACATTTGCATTA
Source organism: Potentilla sterilis (assembly GCA_963682095.1). Taxonomy (NCBI): domain Eukaryota; kingdom Viridiplantae; phylum Streptophyta; class Magnoliopsida; order Rosales; family Rosaceae; genus Potentilla; species Potentilla sterilis. The sequence continues at coordinate 42,566,894 of OY821764.1, forward strand.
CTTAACTTCGGTCTTAGAGAAAGTTTATCATCAATCATTGCATTCACCAGCAGGAGTTGTAAGTGCAATAATGAAAAGGTCACAGGTAGTGACTTGTATGATTCAATTGCTGGTGATTTTGTTGATATGGGAAGGTAAAACATGAGTATCTGACTGGCTTTGGACCCCTCTGGTTGGTTGCTAGCGTGGCATTGTTGGTGATTGACCGAAGGGCTTTGTACTATGTGTTATTGTTCATTCAAATGCCCAACAGTGGTAAAATGAAATGTTCTCTTGTATCACATCATTAAACTCTTGTAAGACCTAATTCACTGTCATTCTCTTAAACTTCCCTCATTTCAAATCGATTTGCATTACTAACAATTTTAAAACTTAAAATTTATAAATGACGTAAACTTATAAAGAGAATATAGTGAACATAACAAAGATTACATTGTCACGCAATGAATTTCTTTATTACCCGAAGCTCATTTCACTTTTTGGACTCAAAACCCAAACTTTTGCCAACTCTATTTACTCAATTTTGTGTCACAAAAAAAAACCATTAAATTTACTTAATTTTCAATTTTTTTTTTCAAATTGGTTTTAATTATGTAAAATAGAACTATTACATAGCTTTGTGTGCCAAAAAAATTGAAACGAAACAGAATGAGCCAAACTGGTTGTGCTCGATCACAAGAAGAGAGACTGTGGCGCAAACCCTAATTCGAGCTCCACGACGACGACGACGACGACGACGACCTTCGTGCTTTTAGCACCACTCTGGCTGTTCATTACTGTCACACTCTGCAATTGAATTGGGCCTTGTTGAAAACAGAGGCAGACCAACAAGATTCGAGAAGCTTCAGTGCTTCATCGATCGCCGTTGAGCTCCTCCGTCTCAGGTAGTCAGATTTAAACCGCACCATTCATTTCAATTCAACCCAAATGTCAAACCCATTAGCCAATTTGATTTGGCATTGCAATATCCGAACCAAGTTTACATTTTTACCCATTATGGAATTTGGGTTCATGTTTGATTATCAATTGGTTCATTGAAATTGTGGAAAAACTCAACACTTTATATGTTAGAAAGCTAATATGATTTCTCAGTTCTAGAAATGTAGCTAAAGTATTGTAATTTAGGGCTCACTGGCAATTCTGGAATCTAAAAGTTTTGGTAGCTTGAAATCAAGCTTTGCAGTATAACATAGATAAGCTCTTTTCCTGGTGAAGCTAAGACACAATAGACCCTTGCATAAAGTTTCTTCCTTTTTGTTAATTGTAGTGATTCGTTGTTTTGTGAAATGCAGATGAAGGTATAAGGAAACAGATATATATGAATTTCTGAGTTTGGGGGAATGGTGGAGTCTTGTATAAGTAATTCGAGTTATACGTACATACATGGCTCCAAATGGCCTGATGAAGCAGTTGATGTGCACCAAATCATTGTTAAAAAGAGTGCTGCAAAGGGTTTCTTAGTCTACTTCTTTGCCCTGGTTATTCTAGCAAATGCCTTCCATCTTTTCTTGGTTAAGGTTTGTGCCTTCTATCTTTGGTTCTGCTGTTTAAATCTTTATTCCTGAGGTGATACTTGATATAGTCAAACAATTATGTGTCAATATCAAGCTTAAGCTAAGGAGTGTAGGAACCAGAGTTAGTTTAGTGAGAGTACCTTATTGTTATTATTCCCCATTGTACGGTTGGTTTATTTGAAAAACTTGTTTTTCAAAGAGATTTTATGTCATGTACTTTAGTAGAATGAAAAAAGTATCTGAAATTACTGTCACAATATGCAGAAACGAGTAAACTTTTGTGTCTTCTAAAGTTCCACATAAATATATGCTTTGTTTGAAAAATATATCCAACGCCAGCTTGACATGATGATCTGACAAATAACAGGGCGGTTCAGTTATCTTTGTTTTATGGAGTTTCCTTTTAGATGCATTCCTTGTAAAGTTGCTTTGGAAGAGTGTTACAAAAGGTGAGTACCTGGGCTTTTGGTTATTTGAACTGGCAATCTGTGTTTTTGCAATTACAAGAAGGGTTGCTATATCCTGTGTTTGACCTCGTCTAGTGTATTAATGACAGAGTCCGTTGTGGTTATGCCAGCTTTTGGAGTTCAACTTGAAACTCATTATAAGAGGTAGCTTTTTATACTATATTTTCAATTTAGAGGACTGCATGATTAATGTCAACTTTACAACAGTGTATGTTCAGATGTTTTGCTAATCATCTTTTTTCCATTTCCTCCATATAGTGGAAAAGTTACTCGTCGCTTTGTTCCTATCGACAAAATCCTGAAACCCGTGCTACTAGAATGTGTGACTCCCGTTACTTGTTACTGGAGCTTTTCTTTCATTGTAGATGGAGAAGCAGATTTGGTGCTAGTTTTTAAGGTACACTATTAAATATATATTTTACTTTAAGAAGCTGTTAGGAGAAGTAAATGGTCAGGAAGCTGTAGTCCTGTAGAAATAAATTCTAGGTTACTTTTTTATTAAGTTATGGGAAGTGTTATGAAGTTGAGAAAATAATAGTATGTGAAAAAATATGATCAACCAAAGGACCTATCTTTTTCCTTTTTGGTTCCTTCATTATTTGGCTTCTGAAAGTTAAATTCGTTTTCCAGGAATTACGTCCCCCTATGAAAATGTTGGTCCCCATCTGGAAGGCCTTATGTGCTGCTACTGGTAGTAAAGAAAGCTTAGACACATGTAGGGAAGATGGATGATGAAGATCATCAGGTTTTCATTCGAAGTTTGGTGCGCGCAAGCAGCTGGAACAATCTATTGACATACCTCCCTAGGATTCCAACCAGGCAACTTCTATTTCCAGTAAGGGAATGAGGAGGATGATCAAAGAGATTGTGATTTGTACAAGAAAAAGAGGCAATTCCTTTATTAAATCAGTCAGAAGTCACACTGTACAATTTGCTGAGGTAGGTGAGATCAATGTAAATTCTTTGATGATGCAAACATTGGGGCGTGGCAATCTAATCAGTGCTCAAGCTAATATCATTTAGAACTGGAAACTGTTGCCCTTTCCCTTGTCTTTTGTTTCTGTCGCAGTCGCGATAACTTGAGAGTTGAGACTGATGCTGCTTGCTCAATGGATGATTCAGTGCTTGCTCAATACTTGATTCAGTTGCTATTGATACTATTACATGGTAGATCACGAGAGTGTAAGTGAATCCTGGTTTTGTATATCAAGGTGCTAAACTGTTGAATAAAGAATGGCATGATCAAAATGGCCCTTTACCTCTAGTCAGAAACTTTACAGTTGGCGAATAACATGAAATTTTCTTTCTGGCAACAAAAATTCGTCGGGAAAATTGCTCCCTCATTTTTGTTTTTGGCCAGATCATCTTTGGTGTCTTAACTAAAAGGCTGCCCACAGATTCCGCCGGTAAGAAAATTTCAATTAACACCAAAGATCAACTGTAATGATTATATTATTTGATCTAAAACCGCCCATTACTAGAAAGAACACTGATTACCTGTAAAATCCATGTGATTAAGAAAAGAAAAAAAACTTTCTTTATGTGAAAAGGCAAGTAATTTACATCTGATCAATAAGTATGTTGCTTTCTTATATTTTGTTAGGAAGGAAGCTATAAAATGTGAATCGAGTTCGTTATAGGCAGGTAGGGACATTACAACTCTGAAACAAGGTTGGAAGATTCTCATCAATCCTAACTTGTAGCCGAGTTTAAACGTTGTTCTGCACGTGCAAGACTAGGTTCATGTCGACGTAATCCATGCCACGCCTGATCATCTGCACCATGGTTCCGATTCAAAGATGCAATCTTAGCTATTTGCTTGTGCAACGCTTCCAGATTTACAAGTGGGGCAGTTGTTGGTCGACCATGAGCACACTACATAACAAATCACGAGGTTGTGTTAATATTCGATTATAACATAACTACATAAGCCTGCCTCTGTTTCTCTCTGATATTTCTAGTAGCCTGTGAAGATGACTTACTTGGAAACACAATGACGTCTGCTTTAGCTCTTCAACGATGAGGGAACACTCTGACGGTAGCAAGGAATCCCCAAACATAATTGCACCTGAACCAGAAAAGCAAGGGAAAATCCTTAAGAAGAAGAACAGAAAACCATTAACATACAAGTCATCAGTGTATATATAAGCTAACTAGTTCAGGTTCTTTGCAATATGATTAAGCCCAATCTGCATCATTGAACAAGACCTGCTTGCCTCTACCGAGAGTATGGTATTCGATATTTACCTCTACATGCTTTAGAATTTAGGATTCGAAGAACAGACGGTGGCATTGTTGATGATCCATCTGTATCAGAAAGCTAAAGAACGAACAGAAAGCTGTATCATCAACAGAAATTCTTGGACACAACATAAGATGGAAAAAGAAAACTACAAATTGTGGCAGTCCTGTATACATGTATTACCTGCTGAAGAAATTCCATAAGATCTACATCAGATAGACTGACACCTAAGATGCAAGGCACCTAAATGTCATTTATACAACAAATAGTATTAATAACTTTGGGGTCGGGCAGCTTCATTACAGTATTTAAACCGACTGAAACAATAATTGTTTTGTTTAACAAAGTAAAATAAGACAAGTGATGGTAATTCACCGCAATAAGTGTGATGACGGTTGGCTGCCTGTGAAGGATATTCAAATTCCTGTTATATGTCAATCCAAGAAAATCAGGCTAACAGAAAAATAAAGTTCCCTCAACAAATAATGTAATATTAATATGTAGAGTTGATCTATAACAGGTCTCCAAATTATCATCATTTGGCAAAGCCATAAGTCAACTAAAAGGAGCAATTAAAGTCTAATAGATGAAATTATCGTCTTGTATGGCGTGATTGGTGTCAAACACCAGTAAATACATGCCAGACATTGGTTCAGGCCCTTAACCACAAATCAGCAATGAATTATCTACCAAGTAATTGTGTTAATGTTCATAATGCTGGATGCTCACACCAATATCAAATTCTTTAATAAGTAAACCAGGAAGGACAAAAAAAATAACCTCTTGAAAGATCCTGACTCTTGAGCATGTATGTTGCAGCGCCAACCCCACTCTTTTATTGGTTCAGCATAGTTATGCAGTAACTGGTAACCAATCTCCGGCAGCATCTGTATCATTGCAACAAGAACCAAAAGTCGTGAAATGTTGGAAACTGAAACTTTACATAGCATAAAATACACTACATACCAGCTCTTGTTCAATATCGAGAAAAGTAACGGTCTTTGCGTCTCCATCTCCAGACAAGACCTATGTGTTCAACTAATTAAGTAAGCGACAAAAAAAAAAAAGAAGAGAGACACACACACACTCTTGTGTCAATTCGAAGATATCAAAAAGAATAAGAAGAAGAATTAAGACCTTCTGACGAAGCTCCTCCAATCGGATCCTTTCATCTGCCGCATGCTGTAGAAAACAAATTCTACCAAAGTCAGAACTCTGGCTGCATGTGAGTGCTTGTCAGTATCATACCCTGAAGGTGTCTAGATCAGTTTGTGAATGCGAGTCTGTTTCTTTAACAGATGCAAGTACAGTACAGTATATACATGTGGGAACACTAGCATGACTGACTGTTTTGTGATCAAGTTTGTTAGCAAGTAAGATAGATATAAACGTCTATCCAAGTTATGTGTCTCATTTTTTGTGAAGGCACCTTTTAGAAGAGAAACTATTTGATTAGATGCATGAAGCTCTATTGTAACCTTGTAATCTATAAGTGAAGTGAACTGCAGGTTCCCTTAGTAACAAGAAACTTACAGATGTGCTTTACAAAGCATATTCCCATTCCAAAACTTTAAAAACATATCCAGAAAACTAGACATGAAACAGACCTGGTCAATAACAGCAAGTCTTTGGCCGGCCATGACTGGAATAAATTTCTTATCCACCTGCTGAAGAACTCTGCAATCTTTGAGACAATTCTTATTGATAGATTCAGGAACTAATGAGTCAGCAGCAAGATGCAAGAATCCGGAAGATATGTCAAGTATATCATTTCCATCTTGAACACCTTGCATTTTGCTTGTGCTCTGCATAACATATTATATCAACAGTTATTAGTGGATTAAAGGAATCATAGTTTTTATTCTTAGGCAGAATGATACAGCAATATACTCATCTTTTGTATCGAACTCAAAAACATATTACTTACTGTGATCTGGGGACAACTATTCCGCCATTTGGTCCCACAATTAAGGGAATCTTGATTCTTGGATATATTTTCTGAAAATGACTAGGATTAGGCCAACATTTGACCACTAAATGCAAACGATGTACTCTTATAATATCGAATGAGCCCAACCTCAATCAAATGTTGATTACATTACTTATATAATAAGAAAATGGGATACCTTTCATTGAAGCCGGGTCTTGGACCTCAGACCTTTTCAATTGTTGAAACATTTCCAATTTTTGTGTCTTGCTTGCACCAGCATTAATATCTCGAGATTCTTCATATCTGGTCTAAAAGAAAATTTGGTAAAGTTGGAATTAAAGTCTGCCCTTTGAAAGCAAATATAGTATGAATGGTACGAAATAATTGAAGGTCAAGTACCTGGTGTCTACCAATAAATCCTCCACAGAACTAGTCTTAAAATTTTGATGACTACCATAAGGAGGTTGACAGAGATCCTTCATCTTGCCAGCTTCTGCACATTAGGAGGTGTATTAGCAAGCTGGCATCTGCATAACATGAAAATTCTAAAGGGTCAACTCACTTTACGTTACCTGGATGAGTAGCTGAATCATGGAAGGTTTGTACATCATGTTTGCCAGCTGTTGTCGCAGGATGAGTTAAAGTGAAGTACTTCCTCTTGCTCCTAGGGAATGGTGGAGCTGAGTGGCTTCGCATCGATCTTCTCATTGAAACACAACTGTTGAGACAATCCTGATCTTTCAACTGCTCCTCATGTCTGCTATGAATGCTAATACATATGTTATCTCTACTGCGTGAATTCCAACGGAACCAATCAGTCTCATCAGTTGATATATCTCGGTGGCCAGTAGAAATCTCTCTTTCTATATTGTCCTGGTGAAGGAATTTTCTAAAACCAGCTTTGTCATTGTAATCTAGTCCACAATATATATCTGCAGCACAGTGTTCTCTGACCTTTGATACAATATCTGATCCAAAGCTGCAATCAAATTCTTCAGCATCAACAAAATATTTTTCAGTATCCCTCTTATCACATTTATATCTATAATGCCCTTCAACTGAATCTTCATTAGAGAAAGGTTCAAAATCCAAATAAGTACTCTGGGATAAGGGATTGGACGTCACAGAGTACCATTCATTTCTTATGGTCTGATTGTAGGAACCAATATACTCTTCACTCATGTCTAAACTTGCCTCAGTAAATCGCTCCTTACAGGATGGGATTGAATTCAAATAAGCTCCTGGCAGAGGGTCAAACTCTGCAAGCGGATCAAACTTTAATCTCACTCTGGGGTAGGGCTCAGCAATAGATACCGTCCCTGGTGATGAAGTCATTGACAAGATATCTGGAACTTCTATACTCTTATAAGAACCACTCCGCATTCTCTTGGTACTACCATCAATTTCTGGAATATCTGCAGTGGTGTAAGAGCCATCCCGCAATCTCTTGCTCCCAAGGTTATCAATATGACATTTAATCCCACTTTCTGTAAACAAATCCCTCTCAGATACAATTCTTCTTCGGGAGGAACAACTCTTGAGGAAAGGTTGTCTTAAATCACAGGTGACATCCACATTGCTACTGAAATCATGATGAGATACTCCAGTAACTGCTGAACCCTTGCTAACACCAGCACGGAGTTTGAGGGGCTGATCTTGCCATGCTGAGGTAAAAATATCGCTGGATCTTTGGGCAGCAGAGCATCCACGATCCATCATATAATCTTCATCGGGCGAATTATTGATATCAGACATCCAACTATGATTTTCCCTCGTCTTCAGAGTTGTTCTGAGCATCCATTTAGCACGACTATGATCCCGTGGTTGAAATGAATAGTCAGTATCGTGACCAAAATCAATATCACTATCTCGATCTTTGAAGCCTTTGACATCATCAGTATTTTCATGGAAGTAGTCGGATGGAATTCTGTCATATCTCCTCTGAGATACATCGCTGTCCTCTTTACTTATAATCTTCATAATGTCAGGAGAAGTCTCAAGATCTTGTATCCTGCTTCTCTTTTTCCCTATTGGTGACAGTTCTGACAAATCTACATCCAGCAAATCTAGCATTTTAAGACGGATAGAGAAAATGATGTAAGCCAAGGGAAACTGAACCAAGACACCTTCATCTAACTCTATAGCTAAAAATTTAACTCTAATAGACCATCAGATTCAGTTCACACCAGTATCAAATGAAAATGTGACGAAACCTATTTCTTACTTTCATCTGCAGATACAATATTGTCAGGTTCCTCCCACATTTGACCTTCTCTTGGCATATCAGCTCCATGACAAACAGATTCTACAAGAATCATATAGGCGGTTAACATGTCTGCTTGCCACCAAAATTCACTCACATAAAGTAAATAAATAAAGGAAAAAGAAAGTGAAGCTCTCGGCTAGAAGCTACGAACATTGCCATACCATAGGATATCTTTTCCTTCCAGAAGCTTTGAATGGCCTTCTCAATGAAGTTGAGTACAGGAACCCAGTCCTGTAGAAGAACAAAAAAAATCATAGAGAAATAAGTGTATTATCTTTTAAACACTAAGCCTCCCTCTACACTTTTACAATTATCCCTGTATTAAACTTGCAGACTATATATGACAAGCATAACAATATTTATTATGTAATGCCAAGTAAGAAAGTTACCTTGAACTCAACATATGTCTTTGATGGTTCAAAGTTTAAATCATACAATGATTGGGGACAACTTAAATTCAAAACATAAACTGGGAATGCTTGAGGTCTACTTCTCTTCCTGTTGTGGGATTCAACAACAGCTGTCCTTGGTTCCCAGCACTCAAAGCTAGAGGCCAATCGATTAAGCGATTTCTGAATTGGTCCTTTGCAAATGAACCGTGAATTGATATCTGTCAGGGTGAAGGACAAAAACAAGAGAGCAAAATATAGATCTTCTCAGAACAAAACAGTGACAATTCCCTATTGAGAACGTTGTATATAAGTCAAAATGAGCAGAGAAGGATACAAAAATATTGGAAGGCCTGCAAAATAGATGTTCAGAAATTTAGAACAGGATTACTCGTGATAGTTAAAGTAAATAAGTTAAAACTCAATAACCTAAATAATCAATATCAATCGTCCTACCTTAATGGCTAGACTATTGCAAGGAGTAGATATGTATCCAGAAAGCTCTAATTTGCCATCACTTGTGTTCAACTCGTGAAGTGCATCAAAGACGTCGATCCCAAAAGCACTTCTCAATAATGTCAAGGGAGAAGGAGAAGGAATGGTACGAAGAAGCTCATCCTCACTACACAAAGTACAAAACATGAGAATCAAAAGAGAACTAACTAAATAAATAATAGTTGCCATAAACTCTTCACCTAGAAAGTATGTTAGAGAGCACCTTTCCATATCAACAACTTTGAAGGAAAGCTTTGAGTGCACCAGCGCGATCCTGTGTACACATTTCTTGACAGCATCCAACACCTTTTTCGGGCTTCCATTTTTTAAATGAAAATCACAAATCAATTTAAGTCAGTTTCATTGCATTATCTTGTTTCAGGCACTTGAGATCTTGTATATGGTTACAAACCAGATAAACAGTTGATATGATCCAAGAGAGGACCGGATAACACTCAATTATAGTTCTGAGTTGGGAAAAAACAATAAAAAATCTCGGTCTAAAATACCTGGATTGCATACACTTCCTCCGAACTGGTTGATTGTAAAACAAATCACGAACAACAACTGCAAGCAGAATCAGGTGATTAAACAACTTATTCCAAGTGGAATTAGTAGAAAGACAAAGTGAACAAGCGCCATGGAATTCACCAATAAAAATTAATTTTTATAATTAGCTTGATGGAAATCCATTATCCTAAACCAAGACATACTAATGAAGAACTTCACAAGCTCAACTGAAGACAACAGGATTCATGAAAGGTCCTTACCTGTTGTGCCGACATCCTTCCTATCATCATCTACTCCAAGAAACAAACATTTGAATCCCTGAGAAAAATACAGGAAAGTCAACCTGAGCCAAGCCTGCATTAAAGCAAAGAAAATTCTGTCACAAACAGCAAACACAAAACAGTAACGAAATCACACCTTCATCACTTTGCGATACCCATTCGGCCTCCCAGCAGCTTTGGTCACAACTTCAAGCAACGCCACATCAGAAATCGAAGCCAGTGCTTCCCCTCTGGAACCAAAGCTCCCGCCTCCACCATCCGCCCCAGTAATTTGTTCAAACTTCGACGTGGCTGCTCATATATCAAATATATCATCTTATGAACAACTACCAAATCCACACAACATAATGTAACTAAGATCACACAAGATTAAAAGTAAATTTACCATATCTTTCTCCCAACAACACCAATCCATCGCGAGTAATCCCACATCCTACAAGTAAAAACAACATTAAATCCACATAATTAAGCTGTAAAAAACTGAAATTAAGCTACATTTTAAGTTTTTAACACAATTGAGAAAACTAGTACTGACCATCATCCACTACTTTCACATAGCAAGTCCCAATTCCAACGAAAACCGAAACCTGCAACAACAAAATTACCATTTACCCCAACCTAATTCAACTCTTTTGACCACAATCCTTACTTTAAATTACCCAAAACCCAAAAAAAGTTACTACCTTTCTTGCGCCGGCGTCCAAGCTATTGAAGACGAGCTCCTCCACAACCCTAGCCACGTCATACAGAACCACTCCGGACCGAATTGAGCTCCGAACCGCCTCCGGCAACGCCTTCACGCCCCTCATCGAAACCCTAAACAGACCCCACCTCCTTCAATTTCCCAAAATTTCGCGGCAAATCGATCAAAGAAAGCGTCTCTCACCGGCGAAACGAAATGGGTTACTTTCGCTTACCCAAAATTCGGCGAATTCAATTCTAGGGTTACGCCGCTTACGGCAGAGACTGAAACGACGGCGTTTTAAGGGAAATGGGTTTGCGGTTCGGACTGTGTGTACGGAGCTCCGGTTTTCAAAAAGGGAAGAGAGAGAGAGAGAAGGGCGGTTAGTTAGACTGAAACTAACTCTCAGAAGAGTGAGTGCGCTTTTTTAACCGCCACCGTTTGCGCGAGCGTTACGAGGCGCGTGGGGAATGAAAGATCACACGCGTGGTGACGCCTGTGAGTCACAGGTGGAAGGCTGTGATTGGGTGGTGATTTTCGGAACCTAACAACGTCGTGTGGGGTTATCTTTTTGACGGCTCTGTGGTCCTGAAATCTGATTGGTTGCGATGCAAGTTGGCCCCAAATTCCCCGAGGGTAAAGTAATTCGGGTCGTTATTCAGTTTTACTAAGATGACGTCATTATGGAGTGGCCATGTCCTAATGTCCCCCTTCTTTGTCTAGTTTTTACCTAAATAGGATGTGATGAGCTCATAAGCGTTGACTTTTTTCCCACTCTTTCTTAAATAATCATGGTTAAAAATATACGTTTAGGGTGAAATAATTTAGCTCAAATGGAGGATAGTATTGAATGTTTTAGTAAAAGTAACGGAAATATCAATAGTCTACAAATTAATTCGATAAATTCAAATAACACGTGAGTTTTGTTATATTAATTATCTGACACTGAAACAGAACTGAAACTTGAGATACGTGTAATTATGTAGTTCGTTCGATCACACCCAATAAAAACCATCATTCGATCACACTCAATAAAAACCATCGCATATACAATTAAATAGTCCAAAATCATCATTCGATCACACCCAATAAAAACCATCGCATATACAATAGAAACAAACATACTAATATATGAACAATTATTGGAAACTCTTGCATGCCCTACATGATCTACATCACAACTAAACCCCATTTAATTCTTAAACACCCAAGCTGGTTGAACAATCCCCTTTCAAAATCAAGAAGTAAACACCTTCAACAAATGATACAACATGCACATCCATAAAATGACCCAAATTCTCAAAACTCAAAAGGCTTGTCACCACATGGTAAAAATGAAATGGTGGGGTAAAAATGAAAAAAAAAAAGAAGAGGGTTTATTTTGTGGGTTCTAGAACAAGAACCAGAACCAGAACCAATCGAAATTATTTTTTCCGACAAACAAACACAAAAAAAAAAAAAAAAAAATTAGAAATATAAATAGAAGCAACAAACAAGAAACACCATCTTCCATTTCTCACCACCACCCTGATTTTCTTCTCTTCTTCTTCCTCTCTTCTCCTGAAAACCCTAATTGGACACTTCTCTCCTCTTCCGTGTATCTCTCCTGCTTGTCTCTAATTTCACACCCTAAAGATCAGGTAAAGTTTCCATCTTGCAATCTCTCTCCTCTGTTTTTGATCGCTCTGTTTAAAAATGACGGTTAAAAAACTCTCAGCATTTGATTTGTGAGAATTGCAATGAATTTTGGGATTGTCTGATTACGATTGATCGAATTGCCGATCTTTTGTTTTGGTTTGGCTAAATTGGGTTGGAATTTGAATTTTGGTTGTGTAATTTCCGATGCTGGAGATTTCAGCTGTAATTTGGATTTCTATTTGAGGCAATTCAACTGAGCTTGTTGAATTGGTGTGAATTTGTTTTGCTTTTTATTGAAAGTTCTTTAGGGTTTGGATAAGGGGAGGTTGTTGGTTTGGTTTTGTAAGTTGGTTATTGAGATCAATAGAGGAGAAAAGAAACTGAGTTTAGTCAGGTAATTACTGGGGATTTAGTTAGTTAGGTTATTAGGTTTTTAGGGTTTGTCGAGACTCGATATCAAAGGCATCAAAACCTAGATTTTGGTTGAGCATAAGCATCTATTTTGTTTGATCTGATTGACAATGGTTTTGGATTGATTTGGATTTGATTTGGATTTAGTATGTGGATTTTTGTTTCTAGGGCTTTTCTAATCAGTTATGTGTTTTGTTTCTCATGTGAATGAATACCTGATGCTAAAGGTGGTATTGTTATGGTTATGCAGACGGAATGGTCAGTTTCTCTGTGTGGAGAGTGATTGTCGTTTCGGTGTAGCTCTTGTTTCGGAAGCAGACCTATGGAGGGTAATTTATGTGATGTCAACCATTTGGATGCTGATGTCCTTTTGCCTCCGCGGAAGCGTCTGCTAGCTGGATTGAAGAAACAGAGTCCGGAGGGTGATAGTAGTTCGTGGCTGTCTCTAGTGTCAGCAACTGCTTCAGCTTCTGCTTCTGCGTCTTCTTCCTCATCGCCTTCTACTAGTGAACTGAACACACGTATTAACAGAATATTGACTTCTCATGATCCTAATCTTTCACCCGAGGAGTTAGTGGAGGTCTCAAAGTCGGCTGCCACTGCTGCTGTTAGGGCTGCAGAAATTGCGAGAGCTGCAGCTGAAGAGAAGGCTGCAATAGCTGCAAAGGCAGTGGCTGCAGCCAAGAGTGCTTTAGATTTGGTTGCCTCTTTTTCAGATGAAGTAGCTAGCAAGGAGAAACACCTGAAAAAGAACAAGCTCAAGAAGCACGTCCCAGTTCAGCAATTGTACAAAAAATACAAGCCAATTGAGAATTGTAGGAAAGATGAAGAGTTGGCTAGGAAGTTGCACAGAGCTATTAATAGCTCACCTCGAATCTCAAAGAATCCATCAAGTTCTGACTCTAAGGGTCACAAACACAAGAAGCCTAAACTCTCACAGAGTTCTGAGGTAGCTAGAGTTTCCAATGGGAGTACAGTATTGGATCAAGACCCTGCATCTGCTTGCAATGGTCATGCTGTGGCAGGTAAGCTCGATTTTGAAGACACCATCCTTGACATGTACAAAAATAAAGCAGCTGAAAAAACATACAGAAATGATAAATCTAGTCGATCGGAGTTGGATAATGGGGAAGCAGAATCCAGTCAGACAAGGGAGAAAAATTCGGACGATATCCCTACTAGTGGTAAAAAGAGGGGTCGAGTGAAGCTAAAAAAGTTGCCATTAAGTGTGTGCACTTTTAGGGATCAGACGAATCCTAAAGAAGACGTGGGTGCAAGAAGCTCCCCACTAACTGATATGAACATGGGGAATCCCACTGCTGGAAACAAGCCTTTGTTTCCTGTGGAGTCTTCTGCTGATAGTATGCTGCCTATTGAGCCCGCGCCGGTGTGGAAATGCCAGGAGTTCAAGGCACCTGCATGTGTGAAGCAAAATAAAGTCATGCAGTCATGATGTTGAAATAAATTGTGGCAACAGGTGAGATAGGATTGGATAGCTGAGGTAGGATTCATCATGTTCTTCAATTATAGAAACGGCTTGTTTCGTTTTTATCCTCTTCTCTTTTTTTACCCTTCTTTTTTGTGCTTATTTTGGCTTTGTTGTAATCAACTTGAACTGACTCCATGTAAATTTAGATGTTACATTTCTTGCATCCCATTCGTGCTATACAGTCCGAATTTACCCAGAGCTCTTTTGACAGCAGAGCTTGAATTGAGGTAAAAGGGATGCATTCATTTGGGTAGTGTTTGTTGATATGTTGCAAACAATAAGTTCTGCGCTTGTACTCATGATGGTGATAGATGTAATAACAATGTCAATTTCTTTGGTGAATCATATTCTTTCCCAAAATTTCATTCTTCACTTTCTGATTCTCATTTGCACTGAAATTCTACTTTGAAACTCTTCTGGTATGAGAGGCAATGGTCTCACTGGTTATATAATTGAGCTAAATCTATGAATTAATGAGCAGCTGATCTTGGAGATCCTGCGAGCAATAATAAACAGCATCAATGATTCCTTCCTCAACACTCCTCTCTATGATTGAGCTGTTTATTCAGAGATCCACATCATGGTTTAGTTTGAAACTGGAATCGATCTGCTTTACTGGTTTGGCCTCGTGCTCTTTTCAGTACACATGTTAAACAAAACGAAAGTTTCTTTCTTTAGCAATTCCAGACCTTTAACTGAAATCCGCTCCAGTAAAGAAACTGACTTTTATATATCATGTTCCTCCCGGACTCCGGAGTATGTGATGCTTCGAACCAAAAATGAGATGAATAGGAAATGCCGGCTGTTTGGTATTGTCTTGTGCTGGGATTAAAGAAATGATGAGATCAACTGCAGATTGAATAGTCACAGGGATCTGCGCTGGGAGCAAATCTTAATTGGAAATTACACAAGGCAGCCCAGCATGTGATACACGTAATATAAGAATATGAGTTTGGCTGGTAATAAATTATTTATGGTCCATGCCTCCATTTATGGTTCATCAAGACTCAAAATTTCAATGCCCTCCAAATACAAAAATTCATTATAAAAATTCGGTCAGGCAAACATTTTATAATACTAGGCAATATAAAAATTTCAATATTAAAAATTGTTGGTTCAGTAACTATTTATAGTGTTCTCTACGAACTTATGTAACAACTGACGACTTCAAAATTTCAATACTGCACGCCTGCACGATACAAAGAACACAAGTAAAAGAAAGAAGTAAAACACAGATGATGTCAAATAGTATTTCACACGCATGGTTTGCATCAAGTCTAGATATGATATTCATACACTAGTACGTATATATATGCCCACTTATTATGGAGTGCTGACCACACTTACGTTATCAGTTTGTTGAGCGGGTTGTACATGAGTACATGCCACTTCACTTTCAGATTAAACTTGATAGCCATTTCATTCCTCCACTGATTTGATACACACATCAGTTTATTATTATTGTCTAGGACCACTTACCACCTCTAAAGGGCAGCCTGTAACAACCTTAGAAACTCAATCCAATAATGTTCTCAAGTATTGAAACCTAAGTGTGTCTACTATGAACTCCACATTGAGAAACCTAAGCAACTCAAGTTTTCAGAGTTTCAATACTATAGAATGAACTCCAAAGAGAGATACTTGAACAGCTTCAAGAACATAAAAGAGAAGGGACCTAAAATGAAACATGAAAACAAGTAGAAGGGAACAAATAAGGTCATTCAATCAATATCAGTATAAAAAATGTGGATAACACAGATGGGTACTGTTCTGGTCAGCTATAGTTTGTACAAGCCACCAGGGCCATATCCATTTTATGACGGTCAAATTCTCTATCTGAAATATGACGTCATTTTGCTCACAAAACTCATATTACTAATTTACATCTCTTATAGTGTTATAGTTAATAAAAAAAATAATAAAGAATCTTATTAGAATCGGGGCTGGCGGCGTCAAAACAGTGTGGTAGATGTAACTTCCTTCATTTCATTCCCTTCTTCTTCACTTGCCAACCTTAATCTGAAGGTTGCTCATACCAGCATTTACCTTTTCTACATTTGATACGTTATTCACCTGCCCTGAGTCGTGGTAATGCCGTTGAGCCACGGATGTTGAAGGCACTGCTGAGCAGTTGGCCGCTTCTCTGGTGAAAAGTCGAATATGGGACAGAGGAACTCTGCAAACTCCCGAGCATCAGTCTCGGAAAAGTGGTATCTATCGACCAGTATTTTATTAAGTGGCCAAAATTTCAGCCTCCGAATTCTCTTTAGATCACCATGTCTGTCAAAGAAATCCTTGGAACGAGTTCCTCCAACGGCAATCTGCAAACACAGCCATGAGACACAAATTAAATCAGATGAAGTTATTAGTAAAGAACCGTGGGAGCGCAATGATGGATCTCACCTTTCGAGGCATCTTTCCAAGGAGCTCCATCATCAAAGCAAGGTGATCCTGAAATCAGTCAAATCACCATATCAATTGCCAAGCCAAAAACTCAAAAACAAAAGAAGGGTTCAAAAGAAAGAGCGAATATTCTCCACATAACATGGCCAAATATTACACGAAGTTGATGAACTAGATTAAATATTAAATAAAATTAGGAATTAAGACAGTTCCATACCATAAATTCACACACACAGAGAGTCATCTAGTCGCAGATTCCATTTAAATGTCAAGAACATTTTTAGGGTAAAAGTTGGCTTTCTACTGTCATATATTAAAAGACATAAGATAACTATGACAACTAATCATAATGAAATATAAAAGTTGAAAATTTACCTCATCCTCACTAAAGCCTTGCCCCATCTTCGGAGCAAACAACATGTCACCTGTCGCAAGCTCAAAGGCTGTGCAAGCAAATGACCACATATCCACTGAATAGGTATAACCAGATCGGAGAATAACCTCAGGAGCTCTATACTGCCTTGTTTGAATCTCTTCTGCGAGCTGCTTGTCGGCCCAACATGCATTACCAAAATCAACAACCTTGCACCTTACATCAACCCCATCTAAATTTCTTTCAGCCTTGGGAGCTTCAGCTCCTCCCATAGATTCCCTTCTCAAGGAAATCTTAGCAACTGCCCTCCTTGCCCTCCTCTTGAGTTTTTTCTCAATAAGGCTCATGGTGACTCCACCATTCAGGTTTCCTTCCGGCCTTTCAAGAATTGGGGTGAAGTTAGACCTGACGGGATCTTTGGTGGGATCAATAGTGTTAAAAAGAAGAATATTCTCTGGTTTTAAGTCGGTGTGGATTATACCAAGTTCTCTATGCAAATAATCCAGACCCATCAATATGCATTTGCAGATCTCCCTAACATGATCCAACTTAAGACCTTTATACCGGTTATACTTGATCAGCCGAAGTAAACTATCACCAAGGAACTCAAGGACCATGCATAAATGCTGCCCATTAGGGCCTGCGTGCTTAAAATGGTCAATCAGTCGTACAACACACTTTGAATTCGAGGAGTCACCTTCCGCAATAGCTGTCAGAATCTGAATCTCATGGAGAGCAGCTTGAGCAAATTGAGCTGCACTTTTTTGTATCTTAAGAGCAACGTACGTCTAAAGAAGCACAAAAGTATAATAAGACAATGCAAACATTTGGGAACCAAAGTAAATGCATTGAGAAAAGAAAAATCTAAAACACAAGACCATGAAGCATATTATCAAACATATTCTCGGCTAAACTGGACTAACTGACATCCCCTAGAAGTAGAACACCCTTTATCATTATAGCAAAGGTTGCTATTCTGTCCTGCTAGATAGGGCTATTGTTCTTTTTACTGAAAATGGACTAATCATAGTCACAAATTGAATGCAAACAAGCACGAAAATAGACACTGACAATAGAATGATAGACACAGAAAGAGAAACTTAAAAAGAGAAATAAAGCACTTCACAACTATAACACAGAAACATACAGAATCAATATCACACATGAAACGCTACTGCAATATGGAATAAACTAAAGACAGAAACTTTCATCAATGAAACGCTTAAAGAAGATCTAGGATAAGCAAAAACAAGTATCAGAATCCACAGAAACAAACAAAACAAAATCAATGAGATCAATTAAAGCATGGCAGTTATGATTGAGAACCAATAAATGATATGAACTCGAATATTAAAAATGAAAAGCAAAGATGAAAATGGCATACAGAGTTAGTGGTGTCATAAGCAAGCCAGACGGTGGAGAATTGACCCCAACCCAGTTTTCTCTGAGCAACATATCGGCCGCCGGCGAACTGATCACCGATCCTGACGGCGTGGTACCCTCCTTTTCTGTAAGAGTCGATGCCCTCATCGTCGTCCTCCGACCCCGATGAAGATGAGCACGACATGTCGTTGATCCGAGTATTGTGATCTAGTCTGAATTGGGTGGTTTACTATTGGAATAAAGGATCGAACTTTAGTCGATTGGAGACGAAACAAGAATTGGGTAGGAGCTGAAATTGGATTTGGAGCTCAAAGTTTGGAGCTTTATGAGAATTGGGGGTTTGAGAAAATGAGGAGACTCTTTTGAGTATATGGTGTTTTGGTTAAATTGGGGATTTGTGTGTGGCATTCAAACACAAAAGCCTGTGAATCTCAAGTCTTCCCCACTTTTTTCTCTTTTTCTTTTTTGTTATATTGCAACTTTGCTATTGCTGGACTTTTTCCTCTGTGAAGCTGCAAGTGGTGGGTCTTGGTTTTTCTGATGAGGGGAGAGATGGTTAAGCTACTTGAAATTTCCGAGGAAAATGGCTTCTTGCTTCTAAATTATTTGGCCCTTTTTGGGAAGTTGCAAATTGGATTTGGGAGAAGATTGAATTAAAATGTGTGAGGTGGCTGTGGGATGGGGATGGGGATTGGGGGGTTTGTGTCATTAGGTAGAGTGTGAATTGATCAATTCTATCATGGAGTTGATGGGTGTTACCCACCTGCCAATTCCATCTTTAATTTCTTTAGGGGTTTTGTGTGATAATGTTGAAGCCATTAACTAAAGCTAATGCTTTCTTAAAACTTAAAACTCATTGACTCATAAATATATATATCTAAATTCATTAAACCAAATCTTCGTTAGAGGTTGCTTTTATGGGCCTAAACAAGAAATGGAAGAACCTCACATTTTGCTTGTAATTGCTTTGGTGGGATTGCTATAGTATATGTGAGCAAATTGAAATATAGTTAAATTTTTATAAATTAATAACTTCCGGACAAAAATTATTATTTAATCAAAATTAATTTAAGACTAATTTATTATTTTAGGACCGATAAAAAATATTAATTTATCGAATATTAAATTATCGATATTTTACCGTATATGTAGAAGTCTCATGTTTGGTCAAGAGGTCAAACAGAGGTCTATATAATTAGAGTCTAATTGTGTTTGTAACATGGTAAATTAGTTTTTAAATCTAATTAACACTAGTACAAAATTATCTTCTTTCGTAAAAAATTATGTACATATCTTATGTAAAGATGATTGTTTTCAAAAAATAAAAGAATTATAGACAAATTTTGGGGATCGTCTACAATACCTTGATGTATACCATACATTCGTCAAGAAGATTCAAATATTAAGTGATTGATTTACTTATATTGCTATCATTTTTTAAACTCACATTTACATAAAGTAAAGAGAGAACAGTGTGATGTTTACTAGAAACTTTCATGCTTTAAGATTTTTGACACTAACATGAGGTATTAAAGGTGTCAATTCCTCATGTACCAAAAGAATATGTGAAACTTAGGATATGAAATTTATGAGCTTTTGACACCATTCTCTCTTTTTTTTTCACTGATAATTTATATTTTTTTTATCACTCTATTTGCATGATAATGAACTTCATATATATGAAAAATTATAAATTATTACAATATCTATAATTATATATTTATTTGTAAGTTTGAGATGTCGGAAAGAACCAAAAAATTATTTTATCCCATGTATGAAACTATTACTACAAGTGACTGATGAGTAGAAGATGTTGGTTTTGAACAAAGACGCATCGTAGAGAGTGCAAGCCCAGCGGCCGCTGGGCAAGTTTTGATTGGACCAAGCTATTTTTTTTCTTTTTCTGCTGGGTAAAATTAAGGGTTTGAGCACCGTCATACATGCTCGAGTTATTATAGTATGATATTTTTTGTTAAGACACAGAATAGAGAAATAATATCATTGTTAAGATACGTAAAAAAAAAAAAATGGGAGAAATAATATTTGATTGATTTGATTTCATGCAATATTCATTTACAAAGGTCTTGCTATTTATATAAGTAGGTAGATAGGATGATACCATGATAGAATGATCATAAATTTGAGAGATTTTATATTTCATTGATTTGATTTCACTATAACAATGCTTTTAAAGTTTATTTTTCCGCTCACTAAACTTTCGAACACTAGATCTGCCATTAGTTTTGAATAGTGAAGAACTGATTACCATGCGTTCAAAATTTTCGACACATGCCAAGTTACCCTCATCTCTCAATTAAACTCAAGTCATACAACACATGTTAAGAATGTGACGACAAAAACAAACCTCACGTTGCTTATGCATTTATAAGGCCTCGAATCAACTCCAAAGTTCACCAATTTGTTTGAGGTGCGAAACCACATTATTATCAACACATTTTCTTGTTAAAGTAGACTAAAACGATTGTACAAAACTGAAACAGTAAATGTAGAAAGTTCACATTATGCTTTGCAAATGGTTCAAGCAATATTGCAGTATATTACAATGACACAGCAATCAAACTTCAATTGATTAGCTGCTTCATAATCCTCAAGCTTTGGGTGCAAGAATCTCAGCTACTGAAGACCAAGTTCCAGTGACTCCAATAATCACCCCAACCACCACAATAGTCCCATCCAAAACCATCCCATGCCACCCCAACTCCTCCTTGAACACCATCAAATGGAACAAAGCAGGAAACACAAACCCCAAAGCCACACACACACTGCTCCCCACCAGTGACAAAAAGTCTGCAAAATTAGGCACTGTAAGAGCCACCAAGCTGATCCCAAACACCATAACCCACCTCAGCCACAAGCAATACCTCCCATCCCAAAACCTCCTCTCCACAACCTCATAAACCGGGTTCATCATCAAAGGTAGAGTAAAGAACAAGTTTATACACAGACCCAACTGGACTAGAGTGCTCACCAAGCCTTGCCCAAAGTTAGTAGTGATAATGTCTCTAGTCTCTTCCCCAAAAGCAAAGTACCCCAGCACCCCAAAGCTTCCATACAACACAGCAATGAACCCCATAACCAAAGCCAACACTTTCCCAAACTTATCCTTATCTCTAGCTTCAGATTCCAAAGGCAGAATCATCCCAATCCCTTCAAATGCATAAACAGCCACACCAAGACCATAAAAGAAAACCGAAAACCCCCCAAACATTTGCAAAGCAGGTCGATTCTGCAGCCAAATCATCACATCCTCAACCATCACAACTCCCATGGCTCCAAGATCAACCACATCAGCAAAAATACTCAAAGGAGCCAAATGGGTCAATGTAGGAATCGAATTCAAACCCAACTGAAAAGGAAAACACCCCCAAAGATACAAGCTCTTTGGACTGACACCCAGAACCCGATACGGCCCAGAATAGTTGAAAACATTAGCCAAACTATTGGATATGAATATCAAATAACTAACACAGAACCCGGCCTGAGCCAACACGATGCTGACGTCAACAGCAAAGCGGCCAACTCCGCCGCACACGGCGAAGGCGAGGTCACCGAAGGAGGTGATCTTGGAGAGAGAGACATCGGACTCGAGACGGCGGCGAGTTTTGACGAGAAGCATCATGCAGTGGTAGGTGAGAAAGGCGACGGAGAAGAGCATAATGGAGCCGAAGAGCCAGCCTGTCTTCTTGAAGGTGTAAGGGAGGCCGAGGACGCCGGAGCCGACGATGGCGATGAACACGTTGGCGAAGGTCTTGGCCGGAGAGGACAGGTGGCGGTGTTTGAGGAGGAGAGGGGTGTCTTCGCGCGGGAAAGGTGGGAGGTTTTGGGAGGACGAGGTTGCGTCAGTCTTGTCGAACACGACCATGGTTTTGATCGACCTTTGTGTCGGAAATCGAAGGTTCTTAATGTTTCTGTTTCTGAGGTTGAAGAGATAGATGATGGAGTTTGAGCTCAAATGGAGAAAATGGAAGGTGGAAAAGGCTAAATGGGAATAAAGATTCAATCTTTGGATCTAAATATCTGTCACTCTAGTAGTTTATGGTGCTTATCTTTAATTTTCTGGTAGCTGAAATCAAAACTCGGTGATGAATTGGATTTGTTGTTGCTTTTTAGCAGGGAATAACTAAATAAAGAAAGAACAAGGAGGGATTTTTAATAAGATTTGTGGTCAAGTTTTGATCTTTTGGGGTTGCCTTGTGGGTAGGTAAGGTAACATTTGTTTGAGAAAGGAATGATCTTTCTTTGTATTATGCTAATCAAGAATTTGGTTTTTTATTCGGTAAAATAGCTAAAATACACTTTGAATTTGGTCCAAATTGACAATTTACACTCCGAACTTGTAATTATCAAATTTTACCTCCTTAACTACTTGTTAAAAACTGTCGATTTGCACCATCTTCGTCAAATCTAACGGTTTCCATCCAATTAAGAGTCACATGCCTAGTACATGAAGGGTATTTTTGTTATTTTTTATTTATTTCATTTTTTAATAAATTACATAAAGAATTTATTTTTTGTACAATTATGTCTATTTACTCATAATATTTTTTTTTTGTTTTTCAAAATAACGCATACCTTACGTGATATAATTTATTAATAAGAAAAATTATGTGGATAACTAAAATTGAATTGTCAAACCACTATTTAAATTAATAAGAAACATTATATAATTTGTCTATAACTCAAATATCTCAACAAAACTAGTGTTTAGGTCACAAATACAATGATATAATTGTAGAAAATATTGTACAAAAATAAATTTCTTGTGTATTTTTATTAATAAAATGAAATAAATATAAAATAACAAAAATACCCCTCATGTGCATGACATGTGACTCTTAATTGGATGGAAACCGTTAGATTTGACGGATGAGGTGCAAATCAACAGTTTTTGACAAGTTGAGGAGGTAAAATTTCACAATTACAAATTCAAGGTGTAAATTGACAATTTGAGTCAAGTTTAGGGTACATTTGGGCTATTATGCCTTTTTATTTTGTGTTAAATCTTTGCTTGTATTACTAGAATTCGATCTAGTTGACATTGTTTGCAAGAGACTACTTTGTTTGACTGGCAACACGAGAAGAGTCTGAAGAGAGAGCGTGTTGAAATTGTGGCCTGGAGGTGTCGGCGTGCTCATAATTGAGTTGAGGAGATAACTAATCCAAACTAAGTTGAGTATAGATAAGCAATCACTAGTGATGGGTAAAGCTTTGAATGTGGACAGAAAGGGACGGCTGTGTCTGAAGTCTGAACTAAGCAGTAGAAGAAACGAGAACCTCCTAGATAATCACGACGGTGGATTTCATTTGTGTGGGTATTTGCAGAGGCAAATCCCATTGAGGTCCAGAGTTGTACCTCTTCCAAGTTTCAAACTTCAAACATGGTTGAACCAATCACTGCATATGAACAACAAATACTGACAGAACCAAAGGCTAACGACCTCATTCATAAGCCAAAAGACTCTGAAGACATCCTTCTTCCCTAGTTTCATATCATTAACCAACTAAACAATCTTCACCAACGAAAGTAAAACATTCGTTTATCCAACATTCTGTATTCAAATTTAATAACTGAAAATTCACAATAGGACCCGATAACAAATTCAAGTTTACTGAAAGTAAGTCGAATAGTATAGGTAACAAACATAACTTTGTAACACCAGTTCCATCTATATCTCATCAATTATCCCCTTTCAACCTAATATGCACTTGCGTGCTTTAGTTTATTACTTATTTAAGAAAGCACTCTCAACACAGAATCTAAATGTGATTCCCTGAGAATTAGAACCAAAAACATTCTTATGGAGGCAGCAATAAGCACAAAATAACATACAGCAGAAATACATATGCATAAGTTGCACAACCAGAAGCTCCCCAAATCATGGTTTTGTACTAATACACATCCTCTAAAAACACAAGCACGCAGAGAAAATAGATTTACCCTCCACATCAGTCCCAGCTACTTTTGACATAATTGTACTGTATCTTCAAACTATACTAGCCACAACTATCCCAAAGAAAAAACCCAGAATAGCCAACCTTCCCAGTCCAATAAGAAAAGACATACTTAGAATTAGTTATGATGGCTGACAAATCAAACAACAATGAACCATATAGAAGAAGACATTACTACCAAACTACATATCAACAATTAAGATTTTGAATATATAGCAACCACAATAGTAGCAGTGTATGATCATCATCACGCTACTAGGTCTTATGGGGGGTGGCAGAATAATGTTAGCACTGGCTTCCAGTGGCAATGCCTTGAAAGGTCAGTTTAAACCACCTATATCAATATGAAGTCATCAGTCGGATGCCTTGAAAGTTTCTTAACATATTTCCAATCTACAGGTAAAGTTCTGAAACAAATGAAGACTAAGAGCAACAAAAACCCCCCAAAGGAAAAGCAACAGGATGAAAAGGTTGTGGCTCTGTTGATGAAATCAAGAGGAGCTATGGATTTTCATCTGCTGTAACAATATATACATGTACATAACATATATGTGTCTTTATGAATTGCACATCCTTCATACTATTTAGATTAGCCAAGGAAGAATATTCTAAATGTTTTTGTTCTGAACTGCATCATTTGTTTTTGGCTGCAGGAATCAAATGTAGCTAAAATAGCACAAAGTAATCTCCAGGAGAATACAAGAAAGTTACATGGGATAAATCTGAAAACCACAGAAATGCAAGTCACAGATAAATCATTCTCATCATTGGCAAACCAAGTGTTCCGAACTGAACAGGGCAGACTAGCCTCATAAATCACCCTATAAGAACCATTTGCCTTTCAAATCATACAACTCTTATTGATTTCATTTATTTTTGGTCTAGATAAGTTATTGCATTTTCTTTTCAGGTATGATTATTTATAATATAGTGAACGTAATGCAGAAAGATCAACAATAACAATAACAGTAAGAACAAACTAAAAACTCTAATCAGACTCAACGTAATGTACTTAAAAAACAAGCAAATCAAGCGAAATCAAACTCCACCATCATTTTCCTCCAAATTTAAACAACTAGAACTAAATTAAGCTATTAAATTATTCATATCAAAGCAAACCTTTCTCCGATACAAAATGTAAAACCAAAGCAAACCTAGGGTTTTCGAATATCAGTCCAAGTCCTTGAGAACCTGAATCCCCATAGTATCGGCGGTCCCTATAATCGACTTGCAAATCGACTCCAGCGGCATGTACTGGCAGTACGGATCGGACTGCTTCACCTTAGCAATCTCATACACGTGCCTCACCGACAGCGTCGACGCCGTCACGTGCCCCGGCCGACCGCTACCGGACTCAATCCCCGCCGCCTTCTTCAGGTACCACGTCACCGACGGCGACTTCACCGTGAACTCGAAAGTGTTGTCCTTGAACGCCGTGATCGTCACCGCCATCGGAGTCTCCGGCTTGTACTTCTGCGTTCTGGCGTTGAAGTCTTTGCAGAAGGCCATGAGGTTCAGCCGGTACTGACCTAGAGCGGGTCCGACCGGCGGTGCAGGTCGGGCCCCTCCCGCCGGGACGGTGAGACGGATCGTCGCCGCGACTGGGCGGCGCGTCAGGATTTCCTTGAGGGTTGCCATAGCTCGCTTGATCTGCTTTGCTCTTTTGGTTTTGTCAAGAGGTGAGAGTAGAAACTGGGGTAGTGAAAGAGTTGGACCGGGTCAAAAGCCCAAGACCCAGCCCATAATTTTTTTATTTTTATTTTTTATTTTTTTATATTTACTTGGAGTGAATCTATACAAAGATTGATTGAGCATAAATTGAAATAAAAGAGAAGCATGTATGATGAATTCGAGTGAAGTAATCATGAGACCAAGCTGACTGGTGGAAGAGAGCATTACAGCAACTTATATGGTACTAAAATTTGATAATTTTCTGATTAAAAAGCTTCAAAATCGAGATTGTTGAGTAGTATTGAGAATTGTACATGACGTATAGTTAAAGAAATCAGTAATCCGTGGCTCAGAAAAATCCCCAGCTTGAAGCAGTTTGTGTTTTCAAATGTTGCTCAAGACACCCTTGAGAAGGTCCAACCCTTCAGCTGAAATGCTTCTCCTCCTGTGGGATTTAGGAATTTGAGTCTTGGGAGGAGGGTCTTGGGAGAAACACACCACGACGACAGTCAGGTTGTCACATGTGTTTCGTTGGAGCGCCTCCTTGACAAGCGCTTTCGAACATCTCTCAGGATCATTATGTTGCATGAGCTCCTTTCTTACCATAGTGACTGCACACTGGCTGCTCATTACATCCCACAAGCCATCACATCCCATTATCAAGAATTCATCTTCTTCACTTAGGACAAGCTCCTCCAACTCTGGTTCCGAGCTCAAGGGGCAGTTCGAACCTTCAGAGCCCTTGATATGCCAGTCCCCAAGAGCACGCGCCACTGATAATTGGCCATTGAGGTATCCATCATAGATGACACCACCCAGCTTCTCAATTCTTAATCTTTCGGAGGTACAATTAGGTTTATGATCTTTAGATAGTTCAATTGCCCTTCCCCGCTTCCCCAATACAGCTCGACAATCACCAGCATTAGCAATTAGCATGTTCCTGCAACAGTACATCAATGAATAAATGTTCAGTTTTATCAGCTATCTTGTATCAACTTCAGTGATTATTGAGTGCCAACAAATTTGTTTCCAATCCTACATGAGAATCAAAGATATTATAGAAAGTACCAATCCTCACCTTCCCAAGATAAGGGCAGTCAAAGCAGTGGTACCAGAGGACTTGTCAAGAGAGGTAGCATCCGCAAATGCATGATCAGCCTTCACAAAAGCGCTTCTAGTTGCTTTTTTAAGGCCATTTGGGAAATGAGAGTCTTGAACAATGAAATTGAGCAGATTCTTTTTTATGAATGATGCAGCATCAACACCACCATGTCCATCAAAGACCTGCAGAAGTCAACAAACAAAGCAAGAACATAAGAGGCCATTTGGTCTCATACCTGTTAAATTCATTGGAACAAGTGGAGAAGTGTGGTTATCACTGCAAAACCGTTCCAATTGAAAAGAAAGTAACAAGAGTAAGTTACACACCCCATAAAATGCCCCATGAGAAGGCAAGTTTACTGAATCACCAAGATGTTCCTCAAGATTATCTACACAAATATACTCATCTTCCATATACTGTTTAGGTCCTTTTTCAGAACAGCTCCCCGAACGGAATACAGAAACAAACTCGGATGTCTCAACTGAAGTCGACTTCAAGCCAAAATTTCCAAGAGCTGAATCCTAGAACAAAACGGTCATGGAGGTATAAGTAGTCAATCTCAAGGATTTTCAGAGAGTACTCCAACTTAAGGGTCACTCTAATTAAACCTCTTTGTATCAAATAGTAGTTAATTGTTCACCTAAGCAAATACCTGCTTATAGATACACACCAGACCATTGCATGCAAGATGCAGATCAAAGAAAGGTAATTATAAAAAACGTTAAAGAAAAGTTGATCTACTTAATTGCATCTAAAGGATCAATAATGCTCTACAAGCTAAGGACACTAATTTACAAGTAGATTAAGATCAACATACTGAAAAATGGTTTCCCTTCAGACTAGTTTCAACTAATACCACTCAAATTCCTCCACAATGCCACATCTACTACTTCCAGCCTTGCAGGGTCTCAATAAAGAAAGTAAAGTCATCATGCTACACATTCTTATCTTGAACCTAAACATCCTATGCATAATTTTATTTTTTTAATAATTTGCACACAGCACACCCAATTCACCAAAGAAGATCAAGAAGAACAAAGGCAATTATTTTACTTACTGATTCACACAAAAATGCAGAGCTAGTGCAATGCCTCATAACTGAAATGTTCCGCGGAGGCTTGCCAGTAGGGACTTGATTGGAACTGACCAAAGTGTCACCATTGTGATCTTCCATGGCAGAAGCAGGAGCAGGAGCAGACATTCCAGCACCGTCCTTTGAGCACCCACCAACATATCCGGTCACCTGAGGCGAGATTTCAAATCCTGAAGCCATCATTTCCTTCCTAACCCATCAAACTCTTTAAAACCTCTTATGATCATTCAATTAATTCAATCCACCATAACTGCTAACAGCAACACCACCTCAACCAAATGTGCTTAAGCTAAAAGCCGATAACAACTGTCAATAAAAGCACATTGCCTCACAGACAACCCATGTTCTAGACAAAAAAAAAAAAAAAAACTCAGCTGTTTAAAACTACCAAGCACTTGATCCAAGTTGCATAGATCACAACACAAAGCTCATTCCTTTACAGCTTTGCATAACTCAACAATGGCCTGCCTCCTCTGTTTTTCCTCTATATGACAATTGAGACTGAAACTCAGAAACCCAGATGGGGAATTGGAAATTCAAAAGCCAAAACTGAAGAAACCGAAATTATAGTTATAGAGATTGAGAAGAAGAAGAGGGATGATGACATGAAGAAAAGGGTTGAGGGAGGTAAAGGGACCATAGCATAGTAGTAGGAAAGGGGGAACCTTTGGTTGGTTAATAATGTTGCTGCCTTTGGTTGACTGGCAATTCCAGGTTTTCCGGTCGACATTGTAGCGCCCCATGAAAGGGAGTTGGGGTACTGACACGTGTTACGACCTTTTCTAATTGTGGAGGGTACTGGTGCTTCCATCTCGGATCTCTCTCTCTCTCTCTCTCTCTCTCTCTGAGAGTCTCTAGCTGAGACCAGACACAGAGCCAGAAATGAATTGATCAAGAGAACGACGGGTTATCCAGTGTCGTAGAATTAGATGGTGATTCAATTTGCCACTTAGGTTTTTAAAGGGGGCTTTCATGGCACATAAAGATGCCAACTTTAGTCATTCGAAAGTCAAGTTCATGCATTTGGATTTAATGAATTAGCAGGCAGTGGGCTTTATGGTCTATAGAACCAACTAATCACATTATGACTTATCGTTGGAGTTTTCTATTTTAAATTTCTAACTCATTGTCGAATTTTGGTGATTTAGGAGTAGTTGCTGAAAGCTATTTGGTCATTATGCATGTTGATTCCATCTCTTTTAGGTGTAACAACAGTTGATGAAGTCCATCATCTTCACTCGAATTTAAATATTTCATAATGGAAGACTTTTTAACATAGAAATTAAATACGACAATTGTTGAGGTGACTAGTGAGAGTTTAAATTAAAAGTATAAATAATTGTATGAAAGAAGTTATAATGAGAGAAATCAAGCTTCTTCTTTAGGGTTAAGATCAAGATTTTAACTTTGCCTTGTGAGTCAATGATAATGACAGAGCAACGTTAGGGTGGCTTTAATAAATGTACTAAGAATTCTATTTTCTTTTAGAAAAGTGACTTTCATAGAGTCAAAGATCCATTATCTCAAAATATCAATGGGAAGTGGCATGGGTTGTTTTTATTGGATAGCTTGCTACATGATTGGCTGTGATCACTAATCATATAATATATTCATCAGATATATAATTTGGTACTCAAAGAAGGAATTTTTTGAGTTAATTGCAATTAACTATTGCTCAGCCACTGCTTATTATTAATCAGTTAGCTGTTTATTTGTGCAGAAAATGCTAGCTCATAAGATCAATCGAGCTAACCTTGATGAGATTTATCTGGATAGACTACAAACCTGCAGTCACCCCAACAACGAGAAGGGATGGAGATTGGAGAGAAGCTGATTGACAAATCAAATACTCTGAATGGATCGTCGATCTCAGTCGACTTTTTATAGCATTCCAACCTGCATATATGGGCTAGATTTAGTTCTAATGAAGTCATTTGCAGAACGTCATATGCAGTAGTTGGGGCACGTTATTTACATGTCTTGATTACGTCTTTGGTGTCTAATATTTGACCAGATGAAGAGTGGTGCATGCTTCATGTGTTGCATTATTAGGTTGCTGATGCATTGATGCTGCTCTCTATGCTATTCTACAGTGCTCTAATGCATTATTGCTAGTCCGCTAGTGCCTCTTGGAAATTCTTAGCTTCAGAGAAATGACACAACTGAGACCTATTATCAGTTGACCCCAAAACATCACATGTCCATTATCAACTCATTGAGATCATGGAGTTTAGGAAAGCACAATATCAACACAAAAACACAAAAAAAAAAAAAAAAAGATAAATTTTTGGGTTTTTTTAATAAGAGGTCATCGTCCCCGTCATGAAAATGGTTGAATGACGACGACTGATGCTACATGTATCACACAAGCAGGTTCACAGTCTTCTAACCTCCTATTATATATGCTTAGTTTCGTGTTTAATCCACCCTTTTCCCTCCACTTCCTCAAGTTCTTGCTTCCTCCACCATTGCTTGTCTCATATCCGATCATGTCAACAGGAAATCCATCTTCAGTTTGGAGTTTCAGTGCCGGACGTGATAGAGCGTATGAACCCTAGTATATTTTGGTCAAGTTGAGATCATGCACCCTTTGAAAATAGTGATCAACCACACTTCCTTATCTTTGAGAAGTGGCCAGTCAAGTCAAGTCAATTCGTTTTGCTATAGTATGCAATCGCTATTGGCAAGAGTAGTTGATAATAAACCATGCCACTACGCGATTTTTGGAAGAGATGTGCCCTCTTAAGCTTTATAATTAGCTGATGTAATCTCATTAATGTAAGTGATTTCCAAACATTTGTAAGAAGGCCATTTATGTTAACTAGCTATTAGTCTCAGGATTTGGGCTTCATGCATGTTGTGGAGATCCCATAATGGTGTCGTTCATTTTGAAATGAAGTTCGTCACACACTTCGTGTTTTCTGATCGAGTTTGAAACCGTGTACAGTCCAATCACGCTGCGGTGGACTTTAAGTCTTCGATCAGGATTATTGGGAGCTCTGGTTTACCAATATTGCTGCAACATGCATGCTGGTGCTTATATAATGATCGACCAAGTTTTGTTCATATATTGTGCATAACACATCCATCTCTGCACTTGCATAGATTCCCAAAACTATATTTGATTCAAACTCCATCCCTTAGTTTGATGCCCTTTACTGGAGATCTTATATGTTTGGATTGAGACCATGTAAGCTTTATTCATCTTTCAATCCTTTATGTCGCAGTATGAAGATGCAGTTTTCCATATGTACTAACTGTTTGGTTCTGAATTTGCAGAGTGATCCACCATGAATATAGCTTTGCTTCTGCTTTTAGTTTTCTGTAATGGTTCTCATTCTAGTGGACTCAGTACTAATGTCACTACAAGGCCTGATGTATTGAACATTGGTTCGATTTTCACTTTCGATTCTGTCATTGGAAAGATAGCAAAACTTGCAATATCAACTGCAGTTGAAGATGTAAATTCCAATCCCAACATTCTCAATGGCACAAAGCTCTCACTCAAAATGCTTAACACCAAATCGAGTGACTTCCTTGGCATCGTTGAAGGTATGAAAAATCTTTAGTCTGCTTTCAACTTCTCGTGTACGTATTGGAATGATTGCATTTGTAAAATCTCATGTTTTGTTTGCATGCAGCTTTGCAGTTTATGGAGAATGACACAGTGGCCATAATTGGCCCCCAATTTTCAGCTACTGCTCATATTATCTCACACATAGCAAATGAGCTCCAAGTGCCTTTATTATCATTTGCAGCAACAGATCCCACTCTATCTCCTCTCCAGTACCCTTTCTTAGTTCGAACAACACGAAGTGATCTCTTTCAGATGACAGCAGTGGTGGACCTTGTTGTTTACTACGAGTGGAGAGATGTCATAGCAATATATGTAGACGACGATTTTGGGAGAAATGCTGTTGCTTCCTTGGGAGATAAGCTAGCTGAAAAGCGCTGCAAGATTTCATACAAAGTTCCTTTGACTCCCACAGCAACAAAAGATGAGATCAGAAAGGCACTGATCAGTGTGGCTGCAATGGAGTCTAGGATTCTTATCCTGCATATTTATACTAGCTGGGGTCTGCAAGTTCTTGAAGAAGCGCATGAGCAGAAGATGATGGATAATGGATATGTGTGGATTGCTACTGATTGGTTCTCCACCATTTTAGACACAGATCCTTCTCTCCCTCTCGTGGCAACAAACAGCATTCAAGGCGTGCTCACATTGCGAATGTACACGCCAGATTCACAACTGAAGATGGACTTCAAGTCGAGATGGAGCAACTTGACTAGGGCAAGAAGATTAATTAATGACACTTCTTTTGGGTTAAACACATATGGCCTTTATGCGTATGATTCGGTGTTGCTTCTTGCTCAAGCAATCGAATCATTTTTCTCTAATGGGGGGAACATTTCCTTTTCAAATGACACAAACTTGAGGGAGTTGAGTGGTGGAAAGTTGAATCTGGATGCTTTGAGCATTTTCAATGGAGGCAGGCAATTGCTTAAAAGCATTTCAGAGGTTAACACAACTGGCTTAACAGGGCTAATTAAGTTTGACGCAGATGGGAACTTACTCAATCCTACATTTGAAGTGATCAATGTGATTGGCACAGGGATCAGAACTATTGGCTATTGGTCTAACTCCTCTGGCTTACATGTTCTTCCTCCAGAAAAGCTCCAAATGAAGCTACAGACTAATGGCTTCAGTGGCGGTACTCAAAAACTGTACAGTGTGATCTGGCCTGGACAAACAACTCAAAAGCCTCGTGGTTGGGCTTTCCCGGACAATGGCAGAAAGCTCAGGATTGGAGTCCCCAATCGAGTCAGCTACCACGAGTTTGTAGGCGTAAAGGGCACTGATTTCACTGGTTACTGCATTGAGGTCTTTCAAGCTGCACTAAATGAGTTGCCATATGGTGTACCATACAAGTATGTCCCTTTTGGAGATGGTACCAAAAACCCAGGAAACAATGACCTTCTGCACAGAATCCAAATTGGGGTCAGTATAATTAGTACTTACACTTTGTGCTCCAACACATGGTACGTTTCTTTAAATTTGATTTTCATATCTTTGTGCAGGAGTTCGATGGTGTAGTAGGAGATATTACAATCACTACAAACAGAACAAAGATGGTGGATTTTACACAACCTTATATTGAGTCTGGGCTAGTTGTGGTTGCTCCAATAAAGAAGATGAACTCTAGTGCTTGGGCCTTTCTGAGACCTTTTACTCCAATGATGTGGGGTGTTACGGGTGTGTTCTTCCTAGTTGTGGGAGCAGTTGTTTGGATTTTGGAGCGCAGGACTAATGAGGATTTTAGGGGGCCACCAAGAAGACAATTTGTCACAATTATTTGGTAAGTGGTTAAGTTCATATACTAAATACAAAATGTCAGATGCAAATCTAGGGTGTTGGCTTGTTGCTGTGAGCTTGTAAGTATCTATCTAATTCTTGTTTTTCTTCTGGGGTTTTGCAGGTTTAGCTTTTCGACTTTGTTCTTCTCCCAGAGTAAGTGAAATGGCCTGTACTTTTGTAAATTATGTAACCATACTACTCGATTCAGATAATGTTTTATTGCTGAATATTTGACATAGATGTTATGTTGTGAGATTTTTAATCAATCAATTTATCATAAAACCGTTGATCAGATTCACAGTTGGGATGTTCTGCAACACACTGGCATTTTTGTGCATGCATGAATTAACTTCCCTTTTTCATGGTGTTTATGCAGAAGAGAAAACTGGCAGCACACTTGGTCGCTTTGTGCTAATCATATGGCTATTTGTAGTACTAATACTCAACTCGAGCTACATTGCAAGCTTGACGTCGATCCTCACAGTGGAGCAACTTTCTTCACCTGTTAAAGGGATTGAAAGTTTAGCAACAAGCACTGATCCCATTGGTTTTCTAAGGGGTTCCTTCGCTGAAGCGTACTTAACCGACGAGCTTAACATACATCACAGCAGACTCTTTCCCCTTAACTCGCCGGAAGAGTATGAGAAGGCCTTGAAGAATGGTCCTAATGCAGGTGGTGTTGCTGCAGTGATTGATGAGCGTGCTTACATGGAGCTCTTCCTCTCCAGTCGATGTGGATACAGTATTGTTGGTCAAGAGTTCACTAAAATGGGTTGGGGATTTGTAAGTATTTATTTCACATAATTTTTCATGTGCTTAGTTAAACTTGATTATCAATCTTGTAAAGGATGATACTTCCAATGCGCTAGCAATTTTTGTTACAAAAATACAAGTTGTTGTACATGTAGCTGTGTATGATCAACTTATCTTGTAAAGATTCTTGATTGAATGCATGTTTTTGGCTTTCATAGGCCTTTCCAAGGGACTCGCCATTGGCAATCGACATGTCAACTGCCATATTGAAGCTATCAGAGAACGGAATCCTTCAAAAGATTCATGACAAGTGGCTGATGAAAAGTGCTTGCAGTGCAGAAGGAGCAAAGCAGGTAGTAGACCGCCTTCAGCTAAAGAGCTTCTGGGGCCTCTTTCTACTAAGCGGCATTGCTTGCATTCTTGCTCTTTTTCTTCATGTTCTTCGCATGGTTCGACAGTACTACAGGCGTGTAGACTCTGACATTGAGAGCTCAAAATCTACACGACGACTCAAGTCGTTTGTTTCATTTGTAAATAAGAGGGAACTAGAAGTGAAAAGCAGGTCCAAGAGAAGAAGAACAGAGAATAAAGCCTCAAGTAAGATAGTGCATGATCAAGAATGCAATAGTGATGGGTTGGATGAAAGTTAACCTTCTGTCTAGCTTGCATTACACTGTTCTCTTTCTGTTCTGATCAAACAACCAAACATATTGAAAAAAAAAATGAAAAAAGAGAGAGATGGTGAAATCTTTGCTTCAAGTTAATCAAACATGCAAGCATCTATAACCCTTCTCATTATGTAAACTACATGATACATTACAGTACACTTTCAGCTTTTGAACTAGAATGGCATCACACTCGATATTGAGATGAGGTAATGAGTATATGCTGGGAAGGTTATAATAATCGTTCCCACTAAGTTTTCTATAGCCTGCTATCTGCCATGTCAACCGTTATTAAGATCAATCGTCTGCCATCGCTGCATACCAGGTATAGGATTAGAATAATCGCTTATCTGGACTCTTTGGATATGTCAGGCGCATTGTTTCGCATGAAAAATCCTCTGCAGCTATAATTAGTTTTGGTCACCTGTTTTATTGCGTAATCTGGAACGGTAGCATTTGCACAGTCTCCTGGTACATACTCATCAGCATTGCAGCCTAAAAGCTCAGAGTCGATCTAAGTGAATAAATTTTAATCTCGCTTCATACATTCCAAGTAGAAACTGAAAAGTAAAGCAACACAATGGAGTAGTCATGTAACTTATCTTACAGAACATTACAACCAGTCACTTCTTGCCATGAAAGGCATACTCGTAAATCAAATGGAGACTGATAATACAAGAAGGGTTTTGTAAACTCGAAGATGGTGTCATTCCTAGGTGCAGGAGGTGTAGTTTCGTTATCTCTGTCAACTCTTTACAGCTTGCTTCTTCACTTTCCTCATCTTTTTAGCTGGTTCCTCTTTAAAGTCTTCTTCTCCATCAGTAGCAGATTTTTTCACCCTTGTGCTTCTTATTGCTAGTTTTCTCACTTTCTCTTTCTCGGAAGCCCTGCCTTGTTTAGGTTTTCTTCCTGCCATATGCTTCTCTTTCTCAGCATCCTCACAATCCTCTCCCCCACTCTCTTCTTCCCTCTCTTCACCATCACTATTATTGTTTTCCACATTATCTGTTTGCATATCATGCAGAGAATCACACGTTTCCTTCTCCAACAGTTGTCTTTCCAATTTGCTTACTTCAGTTTGCAGATTGTCTATCATTTCTCTCTGCTGCAACACAACTTCAGCCAAATTCTTTTTTTCATCATCTAATAGCTTGTTCTTCTCCAGTAATGCATGATTTTCCTCACAAGCTTTGTCCCACAACTCCAAACATCTGTCATTTTTCCTTTTTAGCTTTTCATTTTCTTCGGTTAAATTCTTCAGCAACTCTTCATTACAAGAATTATAACTCTCTTCATGGCTGCTACTGGCAGAACTTTTCTGAATTCTTGATGATGGCAAACAAACTTGTTTAGGAGCTGCCTTCAATACTTGTCTAGGAGTTGCCTTCAATACTTGTCTAGGATTGGCCTTCAACAATCTCTCCCTGCATTCTTTTACTAACTCTAACATCTGGTTATATACATCAGGAGTAACCTCAGTGCAACCTGCAACCCCCGACGTTCCTTCTTTCAACAAATGACAACGGACTCTAGTATAAGATCCGTTGTAGACCAAATTGCAGAAATTACACTGCCACTTGCAATTTCCTCCGTTCGGCTGCTTTTGAAGCTTCTTTACAAACTTCCACAACGGTGCCTTATCATCGATTATCTCCATTGTAGGCTCAGCATCTCCACTACTAGCATCCGCATTAACAAACTCGACAAT
Source organism: Potentilla sterilis (assembly GCA_963682095.1). Classification (NCBI taxonomy): domain Eukaryota; kingdom Viridiplantae; phylum Streptophyta; class Magnoliopsida; order Rosales; family Rosaceae; genus Potentilla; species Potentilla sterilis. The sequence goes on from OY821764.1 coordinate 42,603,688, forward strand.
TGAACAAGTAGGAGGCACTTCCTCACTACTCATAGTTCCTGAAACACATGAATAACAGAAGTTCATCACATCATCCATCTTACCTGAACTTTCAACCCAACTCTCACAATGAGCAATAATAAGCCAACAACTATAATCGAATTCAATTACAAAAGCATAGGCAGCATGAATGAGTTAAGGCTTTAATTATGAATGACAAAGGGAAAAGAGCCCAGAATTAAACATTATTTCTGTTCCTCAACTTCAACTCCAACCAAACCATATGACAATCACCCAATTCAACTTTCAACAACGTTAAACAACAAAGCAATGCAGAAAGCAATTGGAGCAAAAATAGTCGAAAAGTGAATGCTAAGGAGTAAAACGAAAAGGGTTTGTAAGCACGATCCGAACACAGTAGATAAAGCATCAAACTTAAACCTGATCGAAGACGACGATCTCTTGTGTTCGGGGAGATGAAACAAGCAATGAAAAACCTAGTCCCTCTTGCAGTCTTTGGTTTCTCGAACGCGTCGTAGGTTTGTCTTTGTTAATTCTGGTTGGGCTTTAGACATGGACCATACCACGTGAAGTTATGAACTGAACTGGATTCAACTTAATTCAAACGCAAAGCCCAGTTTTGAAAAAAACCATCCGGAAATTGATGTCCTTCGTGAGCAATGATGTTTGGCTGTTTGTCATGAAATTAGCTTCTATAAACACATACTTGAAGAAATTGGAGATAAATGAAGTTGCAATATTCTTTATGTCTTGGACAATCTTGAGTAGTCTTCAAGCGGAACTAATTCTCCCATTAACAACATCTATTGTTTTTGTTGTACTATTGCTTTTGCTACCATCAAATCCTTGATCAGGAAAGTCGCCTAAGAGCATTTTTAGCGGACTCTCTATTTAACTCTTTAGCTATTTTAGGGAGTCTGTTTAGTTTTTTTTTTATCAAAATTAGGAGCTCCAACAGACTCCTAAGTAGCTAGCCATTTTAACTCTTAGCTATCTCGCTCCTAAATATAGAGACCGAGATGAGAGTCTCTATAATTTAATACATTTCTTTTAGATGATTCTATGTAATATATAACTGCATTTAAGGTTCTTTTTTTAAAAAAAAAATGTAATTAGTAATATAAATTTAAAATAGTTAAAATAAAGAGAACTGATATGGACATATTTATAAACTAGCTAGCTAAAATGACATTTTAGCTATTTTGGTTAAAATTTGACAAAAAAATGGCTAATATTGCTAAAGTTGCTCTAAGTAAGTCACGAATTGTTATAAACTCTTGTGAGAGGTTTTATTGGTGTTGGAAAATTAGTTATGTTTTTCTATTTTGTGATTTCACTAACTCATATCATGTCATTAATAATGTCCAACCTTACATCTAAAGGTCCGATTGGCAATTTGTGTTGAGTGATATAATGTCCAATCAAGTTAGCAATGCATTTGGCAAGACCTGGAAATGACTAAACTGGCAAATTTTTAGAGTCGTAAAAAAATGAATGCAATTTATATCACTCTGAAGTATACTCATGGTAATAAGTAATAACACACCCAAATCTGTGTATAGAAGTACACACTCATTTATGGTTATAGTTGCTACCTTACTAAATATATTGTGTCATATTCTGAAATAAATGGCTAAATTGGCTGACGAAATGAGATAGCTCAAGTGGTAAAAAATACCATTACTTAAGAAGTATGTTATTATGTTCTGACTTCGAGTCACGATATCACGATAGGAGATATGTTTGAAATCCTTAAATCCTCTTAAAAAAAAAAAAAAAAAAAAAAAGGCTAATTCAGAACGTACAATATCCTCTTACTAAATATATTGTGCCCTATGGACAATATAGCCTTTATAGTGCAATAACCTGCGACACCAACCAACATGGTGCGATTCCTAAAGTGGTTCTAGTGCGACGACCGTACACCACTTGAGCTTGAATGAAGGAAATGGAACTGAAATAGACAGCACATTTCTCCAATTACGCACCAATCCTATATCTTTGGCTCAATTTCACTTGGGGGTTACACATCAAAGCTGGCGTATTGGACTGGACCACTGCTCCCTTCTTGTCCCTTTGCTCCACACCATGTCGATAGTTAGAACAACATAATACTAGGCATGTAAATCTGCCATTTGTGTTGAGTTAAGCTAACTTGATTCGTAAATGAAACAAGTAAAGTTTGAGTTCTGACATGTTTGATTAATTTTAAGTTTAAACTCGACCTGCTAGTTAAATTTTACTTATTTCTCTCCATTGAGTAAATAAAAATTACAATCCATAACCACAAAAACAACCCAACTGTAGTAAATCAAAATTGCAGAGCATGAGCAACAGAAGGAGGAACTGGGCTTTACTAATTTGCTTAGTATCTAAACGACCTAAGCTTTACTAATTTGCTTAAGCTCATTTAACTTGTGGTTATTAATTTTTTCTTGAAAAAGGCTTCTAGATGTTAGGCCTGGGACGGTTCGGTTCTTTGGCAAATTTTTTGGGAACCGAACCGAACCGTTCATTGTTGTAATCGGTTCGGTTTCAGCAATTGTAACCTATGGAACCGATCAAAACCGAACCGACTCGGTTCGAATCGGTTTCATCGGTTTTTCGGTTTTCAAACAGAACTTGAAATGACCAAATCACTCTATTTCCAGACTATCTAAACAGCAATGAGTGCAATCACTCCATAACAACACCAAAATGACCAAATCACAAAGACATAAACTCATAATTCAAACAGAACTTGTCCAATGTCCAATGTCCAAAATCATAAAGACAAACTCATAAACTAATAAAGTTCACTCAGTCCAGGTCTTCAACTGTTCAAGGCTGGAATCCTTCAAGGATTCAATACTATCTGTTTTCTTGCATTCTGCCTCTTGGACAGTCTTGGCTTTGCACCTTCAGCTGGTTTAAGCTTCAACATCTTCTTCATTGGTTCTGCAGCCTCTATTGTTGCTGTTGTAGGTACAGCAGCATCTACACCAACCTTGTCTCTCCTTTCTCTTTCCATTTCTGTACAAATTCATACACAAATACAATGATGTCAGGACCTTAGAACTGTTAGAAGTACAGTTAGAACTGAAGTCAATGAAATTAGAACTTAGAAGTTAGAACTGTTAGAAGTACCTTTTTCTAGTAATTCCACCATCTCTATTTCCTTCAAGTCAGGAACATACTCTAGTCCCATTATTGCAGTGGAGCATATCCAATTCTGAAGACAAATCAATGCTTCAACTGACTTAGGAGTAAGAGAACTTCTATAAGGGTCAATAACCCTTTTTCCAGTGCTAAAGCTAGACTCACTAGCAACTGTAGACACTTGAATGGCTAGAACATCTTTGGCAACCAACTGTAGAGTAGGGTATTTTGATCCATTCACTTTCCACCAATCCAAAATGGTGAACTTATCATCAGAAACTTGTTTCTCCATAGGATCCCACAAATACTTATCAACTTCATGCTTAACCACAGCACCATCACCTTCTTCTAAGTCCTTACCCCATTTCTCAAGCATTGCTGCCATCTTTCCACTAAACACAGAACTAGAAGCCTTGTTTGAGTTGTTTCCTCTACCACTTTGTATGCCACTATCTCCACTAACAGTAGACCTTCTACTGGATGAGGTTGTTGCACTATTAGAAGCACCATATAAATCACACAGACACTGCAGCAAATTTTTTACCTCTGCACTTTTCTGTTTCACTTCTCCAGGAGACATCCCCATCAATGTTTCACATGTCATCTCAAAATTCTTGAGCTTATACCTAGGATCCAACACTAAAGCTACTAAATACAACTGGTTTACATCATCAACAGTGTTAAAGTACTTCTTGTACTTCAACTTCATCTTCTTTGTCATATCATGCAGAATCCTATCAGTAGGGGAGGATGCAGGGGTGATTGGCTTATTAAACAAGTCATCTAGCTCTGCCTTAATAGAAACAATTGAATGAAATGCTGCTTGAGAAGTAGGCCTAAGTTGTGCACTCACTTTCACTGTCACTTCATAAAAAAATTTCAAAAATTGAACAAAGATGGTTGCTTGGTCCCAATCAGCTTCAGTGGGTGGCCCTACCCTCTTCCTACCCTTATTTGTGCTAGGAGCAGTACTATGAAGATCCCCATCTACCTCCTCTTCATCTACCTCCTCTTCTTCATCAAAATAACTCCTGTACTTCACATCTTCTTCTTCAGCCAACCTCTCAAAACCCTTCTTCAACTCTAAAGCAGTAGACAACATTAGATAAGTTGAGTTCCACCTAGTTGGAACATCTAAGATGCAGATTTTCTTGCACTCAACCTTTTCCTTTTCAACACAAAGTTTGAAAGCAGCAGTCCTAGCACTAGAACTTCTCACATACCTCACTGCATTCCTAATGCTAGCCACTGCTTTATCCATCAAAGACAGGGCAGCCCTCACAATCAAGTTAATGATGTGAGCTAAACATCTAACATGCATGTACTGCCCTCCAAACATTGGTGGATTATCCCATGCACCCATTTTCCTCTTCAGATAATCTATTGCCTTCTGATTAGCAGAGGCATTGTCTACAGAGACAGTCAACACCCTCTCTATCCCCCATTCAACCAAACACTCCTCTAAAATCTTACCTATGGTCTGCCCTTGATGGTTTGGAATCAAACAGAAATTCAATATCTTCTTATGCATTATCCAAGCAAAATCAATAAAATGGGCAGTAATGACCATATAATTAATGTTTTGACAACTTGTCCAAGTATCAGTTGTCAAAGAGATGGTATGATTTTTCAATTCCAACTTCATTTTTTCCTTTTTCTCTTCATACATTCTAAGAAAATTATTGCAGATTACTTTCCTACATGGCACCTCAAACTTAGGAATAGCATAGCTACAAAAATAGTTAAAACCAGGCCTCTCTATGAAACTAAATGGCAATTCATCTACCACAATCATAACAGTAGCAGCATCTATACACCCTAGTTGACTCCATTCTTTTCTCAATTCACCATCAGCAGTAAACACAGCCTGATTATCATCTCCCTCGTATTCATTACTACCACCATACTTTTTACAATGTCGTGTAATGTGTTTCCTCATAGTGCTAGTACCATTATTATAACTATCACAAGCAAAGGTGTTTGAGCAATGCTTACATTTTGATCTTGGTGTGTGCCCAACTTCCTTCTCAACTCCATCCACCATGGCAAACAGCGGCTCATGGTACTTGTCAAAGTGATCCCAGACCCATGAGCGTTGCACTACAGACTTCCCAGACCTCTTCCTCTTTGGTGCAGCTGCTGCTGCACCAGAGGAGCTTGCAGCAGCTTTCTTCTTTCCCTTCGATTGAGGCCTCGAGGTAGGAGCCTCAACATCTTCAACATCTTCTGGTGCAACACTAGCAGCTGTAGTACCAGCCTCCTCAACAACATCGTTCGAATCAGAACGATCTGAATCAGACATGTTGTGACGAGAATTGGGATTGGGATTGTTGGTTTGGGATTGGGATTGGGATTGGGATTGAGATTAGGGTTTCGAGTCTTTCGACTTTCAAATTGGGGATTACTGGATTAGGGTTCGAATTGAGATTTGAGAGAGACGAGAGTCGAGAGAGAGAGGAGAGAGGGCTGCGGTTCAGAGAGGGTAAAATGAGATTAGGGTTCATTTTCGGTCAATAATATTGTGTAATCAGGTACAATTGGTCTCACATAAGCTTAGATTTTGGCCACTAATATCGTGACACATGTACAAGTTCACAAGATCTCGGTTATTTTCGGTTACAGGTGATTGACAAATGCTTGGACCGAACCGAACCGATCCTTTTTACTTCGGTTCGGTTTCCTTCAAAATCAACTGCACCGTGCATAAGAACCGAGCCGAACCGGACCGAATAGCCCGGTTCGGTCCGGTTTTTCGGTTTTTCGGTTTAAAAATCCCAGGCCTACTAGATGTGACCAAAAAACAAAAATAAAAACTAAAGAATTTTAGATGTAGTACTCACTACTCACTTGTTGTTCCCTACTTTTTGCACTATGACAGATCCTTGCATTTGTTACTTAAATGCAAGGAATGTTCAAGTAAACTGTCAGTGTAACAATCATTTCATCCATATGGTGATGAGAGAAGTCTAGACCTCTCAAACTTGGGTACATTCAAGTGGTGCTCATATTCATCTCATGAAACTAAATCAAATTCTATCATCAGATTTTCTCATAGTCAAGAGTGTCTCTTTCTGGGTATTTATCATATGAATTTCCCATCACACATTATCATCATGGCAGTTATACTATATTTAAGAACCTTTCATCTTCCTCATACTTGACCAGTTCCGTACTTTCCAGTATTGTTGTTCAGGTGGGTGTGTGAAAGTATGACAATTTAATACTTTAGTGGATGCTTCTAAATTCGAGCCTTTTGCTTGTTAGAGTACTCCTTAAACTTTTTGCTTTTTGGATTACTTTCATCCTCTTTAGGAATGCCAGTTTGCCAATTTCTGATTCCAGTTGGCCTTTTTATGCAGAGAATGAGTTTTCTCCAACTGGGTTTGGGTTCAACTGTTCAAGTCCCCCAGTTTGTTCTTAGAGTTGTATTTTCAGTTGGTGTCAAGCTTCTCACTTCTTGTTTTCCTGTTCAATTAGGTATTTTTTACCCATTTTGTGATTCTCTTTCAGTGTTAAAACCTATTCATTTTCCCCAAAGAAATTTCTTTTCTCATTGGCTGCTTTTTCCTTATAATATATTGATTATGTTTTGTCTTCATCATTTGGCTCCTCTCTGTTCAATCCACCAATCACTTTTATGCTTTTTCAGTGTTTCATGAATGGAGATTATCATTTCTTGTGAATTCTCTACTTGTTGTGGAGTTTATGTTGGATAAAATTCCTCTGAGCCCTTGGTTTCTTTGATACATGTGGAATTTTGAAGTTGCTTGCTTATTTTTGGTTATTTCTTAACTATGGCAGTGCTTGGATTTGAAGCTCAGTTCACTCTATCACTATCTGGGAAGCTGGGTTGGTGAAAGTTAAGGGTTCATGAGTGATCAATTCACCATGACTATAACTTGGCTCCTGCTGTTGATGGTTCTCTTTAATGGGTGTGCCTCACATGGAGCTACCACCAACATCTCTACAAGACCAGAAATAGTAAATGTTGGGGCTATGCTTGCTTACAATTCCATTGTTGGCAAAGCTGCCAAACTAGCACTAGAAGCTGCTGTTGCAGATGTGAATTCTGATCCTTCAGTTCTTAAAGGAACCAAGATGGTAGTTACAATGCAGAATTCGAATTTCAGTGGATTTCTAGGCATAATTGAGGGTATGTTTCACTTTATTTATAAATTGTTTTCCTTGATGGATCATATAGAATGAGGGATAGATTAATAAAGTTTGGTTCTTTATTCATATGAGGGTGTGCATCACTTTGTTTTCAAGCTTTTTTCTTAGAACTGTTAGAAGTATCATATGGAGTGAGGGATAGATTAATAAAGTTTGGTTCTTTATTCATATAATACACTGCAGCTTTAAGATTCATGGAGAAGGACACAGTGGCCATAATTGGACCCCAGAATGCTGTAACAGCTCATGTAATAACTCATATTGCTAATGAGCTCCAAACTCCTCTACTGTCATTTACAGTAACAGATCCCACCCTGTCTGCACTTCAGTTCCCATATTTTGTTAGGACTACTCAGAACGATTTGTTTCAGATGGCTGCAATAGCCGATATGGTTGATTACTATGGATGGAAAGAGGTAATTGCAATCTACGTTGATGATGATTATGGTAGAAATGGGATAACAGCATTAGGGGATATGCTTGCTGAGAAACGTGCTAAGATCTCATACAAAGCACCTCTGGTTCTCAATCCTACTCGGACTAACATCACTGATGTACTGGTTAAGGTGTCTTTAACCGAGTCTAGGATTATTGTTCTTCATGTTTATCCAGGTTGGGGCACTGATGTGTTTAGTGTGGCGAACTATCTTGGCATGATGGGAACAGGGTTTGTTTGGATAGCTACTCATTGGCTTTCCACTTATATAGATACGACCATTCCTCTCCCTATGAGTACTATGGATAATATGCAAGGAGTTCTAACATTGCGCATGTACACGCCAGATACAGAACCAAAAAGAAAATTTGTTTCGAGGTGGAGCAACTTGACTAGTGGTAACCAAATGGGATTGAATGCTTATTGTCTCTATGCTTATGACACTGTATGGTTGCTTGCTCGTGCCCTTGATGCCTTCTTTGATCAGGGGGGAAGCATTTCGTTCTCAAATGATTCAAGGTTGACTCAGATGCGCAAAGGGGAATTAAATCTTGATTCTCTGAGTATATTTGATGAAGGGAGCTTGTTACTTCGCAACATATTTGGAGTTAATATGAATGGCACAACTGGCGCAGTTAAGTTTACTGCAGATAGGAACCTCATTCATCCTGCTTTTGAAATCATAAATGTGATTGGCACTGGGATTAGGAGGATTGGTTATTGGTCTAACCAATCTGGTTTATCAGTTGAACCTCCACAAACATTTCACACAATCCCACCGAATCGTTCTACAAACCAAAGCCTTCACAGTGTGTTTTGGCCTGGAGAGGCGAAACAGAAGCCTCGTGGTTGGGTTTTTCCAAACAATGGCAGGCATTTGAAGATTGCAGTCCCAAACCGAGCTAGTTTCCGTGAATATATTTCATATACACAAAGCAATGACATGTACACCGGGTACTGTATTGATGTTTTTACTGCTGCTTTGAACATGTTGCCCTATGCTGTTCCCTACAAATTTTTTCCTATTGGTGATGGTAAAAGAAATCCAAGGATCACTGAACTTGTGCACAGCGTTCAAACGGGTGTGAGTGTTACTTACAGAACAACATTTCTTTTTCAATTTTCAAGGTGGATGTTTTTTTTTTCTTTTTCTGATTCCCAGTTCTTTTTTCTATATAGGACTACGATGCAGTAGTAGGTGATGTTGCAATCATCACCAACAGAACCATTATGGCAGATTTTACACAGCCATACATCGAATCTGGGCTGGTAGTAGTTGCACCTGTTAAGACGACACTGAATTCAAGTCCTTGGGCTTTTCTGAGGCCATTCAATAGAATGATGTGGATTGTCACTGCTGCCTTCTTTCTCATTGTTGGAACTGTTGTTTGGATTTTAGAGCATAGACATAATGATGAGTTTCGAGGTCCTCCTAAAAGACAAGTCGTCACTATACTTTGGTGAGTACTATGCTCATTGCTCGATTGATTGTAGATATTGCCTTCCGATATGTGTTACAACTCTATTAATGTCTGCCTGTGGTCTAAATCCTACAGTCATTTAACATATGTGCTTTCATGTGAAGGTTTAGCTTTTCAACTTGGTTTTTTGCCCATAGTAAGTCATTTTTCATCAAGTTCAGTCTTTGGTTCATAACAGCTGCAGTCAATGCTTAGCACTCGATTCTTATTGTGATATGTAGGAGAAAATACAGTCAGCACCCTGGGTCGCCTAGTTCTAATCATATGGCTGTTTGTGGTTCTTATCATCAACTCGAGCTATACTGCAAGTTTGACCTCAATCCTTACAGTGCAAAAGCTTTCTTCCTCCATCAAAGGCATTGAAACTTTGCTTGAAAACAATGACCCCATTGGTTATCAACAGGGTTCATTTGCCAAGTATTATCTCATTGAGGAACTCCACATTGACAGCTCCAGACTAGTGCCGCTCGTCATGCCAGAAGATTATGTGAGAGCCTTAAAAGCTGGTCCACATAAAGAAGGTGGTGTTGCCGCAGTGATTGATGAGCGTGCATACATGGAGCTATTCCTCTCAAGTCGATGCGATTTCAGCATTGTAGGTCATGAATTTACCAGAACTGGGTGGGGATTTGTAAGTTTTTCCTTTGTCTATGACTTTGAATCTAGACTGCATAATAAATGATTCAGCATTGAAAGTTGGTTACATAATATGCAAGACTGTCTATTTTTCTTCAGACCTGATACCAAACTATCAGATTCTTGAATCTCGTAGTTAAATTCATCATGTTTATTTGAAATCAGGCTTTTTCAAGGGACTCACCTCTAGCAGTGGACATGTCGACTGCTCTGTTGAAGCTGTCGGAAAATGGGGATCTACAGAGGATCCATGACAAATGGCTTCTCAAAAGTCCTTGTACTTCACAAGGAGCAAATCTAGTAGTGGACAGGCTTGAACTCAAAAGCTTCTCAGCTCTTTTTGCTCTCTGTGGAGGGGCTTGCTTGATTGCTCTCATTATATATTTCAGCAGGATGTGTTACCGGTTCACCAAGCAGTACACTGACAGACTGTCTTCTTCCGGGAGCTCCACATCTCGGCGTCTTCAGACCTTCCTCACATTTGTTGACGAGAAGGAAGAAGAAGTACACAGCCGATCCAAAAGAAGGAGCTTGGAGAGGATGTCAAATAGAAGCGTGGGTGAAGATGACTCCACAAACAGTGCCAAAAGAAGACATATAGATCACGCATTTTGAAACAGAAGTACTGCAAATGGTAACAATGCCTGATCAGGACCATCTCAAATTCCCATTTGTAACTTCATCGGTCTTCAGTTAGCTTAGATGCATATGAATACACAGCTCATGTCATTATATTGATGCTGCTTTATTCTTTTAGGGGAATGCTTCCGGCAATACGAACATCAAAGTCACTAATTACTAGCATTATGTATGTGTTTATATTAACTGCCTGGGGATCTCCACCCCTTCCCAGATGGACTCAGAACATGATCAATTAACAGTTTTAACAAGTAATCCGACATCAACTTGGAACAGCAGCGTGAAAGAATTCCTTGAACTCTCTTAATTTCTTGAAACCCTGCAGGAGTAAACCTTCGCTCAATGATGCGATGGCTTCCTCTATAACCGGACAACCCCATCATCCTCAAGGACCTCAACTCCTCTATGGCTCTAACCACAAAAAAGTTCACAGGATGTTCATGGCGATAGGCCTGTGACTTGGGACATCGGACATAGAAATTTCTATTTAACTGTGGAAGGTTTATGTGACACAGAAATTTGTTGGTGATTGTTGTTTTGTGTAGTGTTCTCCTCTATTTATCCAAACATGAATCACACAACTTTTTTTATTTTCATTTGTAAAAATTAATCACACAACTTTGGCAAATGAAACGTGACAGTGATTTGATCACGAAACCATTTATAAAGATCGTGACCGTTAATTTTATAAATTATCATAATTATTTACAGGCATCTACACATACAAACTAGGCCAACCCTACATGTAGGAGTGATTATTTCAGCATAACTTGAGCAACTAGAGACCCGAGGTCTCATTTGCAGTGTTTTTGAAATACCTCTGAAACCATTCTTCTTCTCTACAATGTTTGCCGGCAACTTTGTACACTTCAATCAGAAGTTTTGGAAACCGACTTGCAAAGTATACATCATATCCTTCGGGCATCGGTCCTAGGAGTTCCTGAAACAGTCACCATGAATCAAGAGTTAATATGACTCATACCGACACGTAAAAATAAACAAAAGAGCTGATATGCTTAAGACCATACTTTTGAAACAGTTTTCAGTGTTAATTCTGGTTCAAGTTTTGAATAACAACAGTTCACATTGATGCTTGCACTCAGATTTTCCGTTCCGGATTCATATATTATTGATTTATGTATACATACTTTCTTAGTCAAAGAAAATTTGGAAGAGAAAAACAATACCTGGATTTCTTTTGGGAGCTCTCTATAGTGATTTGATTTGTTCCGCATGACCCGCAATAAGTCACGGACACTGTCAAACTTATAACGCCTGTAATGGCCAATATTAGTGAGGAATGCAGGTTCCATCTTTTCATTCCATTTCCCACCCAAAGCCACAGGCGCGGTACTCTCTAGGGCTTTCAAAAGATCAGAGTTGACCTCTCTATCTTCCAATTCTACCCTGTCACTATAGTCCCGCAGGAATGAGAGTCTTGTCACAGAGCTCCAGAAAAGAGGATGGTGCAACACCTCCAAAGCCTTTGGCCTGAAAGACAATTAAAGAAAAACATTAATCATAAAGCAATTTAGATATGCCATGGAATAAATTTTTGCAGGAAAACTTAGAAGCCACTGTATTGTCCGTTTACTTCAATGAGTCTTTGGCTCTAAAAGACAAATCATGCAATGACAATATTTAAACTTTCAAGAGCATTACATGAATACATTCCAGACATCGAACTTATGGTAACACCACCTGCTACCAACTATCCCTGAAGAAACTGGGGCATGATGTAGCTGATTTACTATATCTACATGTACTTGACCCCCTCATACGTCATAAGCTAGCTTAATTGAAAAGCAACATAAGATTCAATGAAAGCAGTGGTTACAGTCTTACAGGAGACATATCCGTTGCTTAATACATAACTCTTGCTCATGATTATTAGAAGAAACTAATGCTCAGTATTACCTCAATTCAGGATCACGGTTTAACAATCGAGATATAAGATCCAAAGCTTCCGGAATAAACTCCACCAAGAACAGATCCATCTGGTTCTTCACAATATTTATATCACGTTCAAGGCGGTCACCAAATGGATGTCTACCACCAGTGATACAATAGAATAGGACACAACCTAAACTAAACAAATCCACTGCACGTGTTTGCCGCCCGTGAAGAAGCTGTTCGGGTGCTTGCCAACCTGAACTACCACTACCTGCAATCAAGTTATTAAATATTACCCATGAGTAATGGAAGTACCATATCTAATTTGAATTGCGAATGAGATGTTTCATGATCCGTGCCAACCGTGTATGTGGAATATGAAAGGTAAGGTGTTTAGACTTTAAAGTTCTTAGTGAGACAAGTGAAGAAGTACTTTCCAGTAGCATAATGACCCAGCGATGACATGTCCCCCATAAGTCGCTTGCTGATGCCCATATCAGAAAGCTTTGCACACAATGAACCTTCCTTGATCAACAAAACATTCTGAGGCTTTAAGTCCCGATGAATTATCCCCAATTCATGTAAATGCACAAGCCCAGAAACCACATCCCTATGTCACAGATGAAAAAGAAGGTCAAGGAGTTGCTAGGTGAAACTTTTTATATATAAAAAAATGCATCTGAGTTAAATGGTAACCAACCTCATCAATTTCAATAATAGAGGGGACAAAAGACCATTTGCTTTCCACAAATTAGCATCTGGCATGATATTCTTTACTGCGGACAAGCGAACCTTATTTTGAATCAAAGGATAGTCCTCACCCGCAAGTGGATTTTGGGAGGAATTTGAGTAAATTTGAATCAAATCATCCAAGTTGCAAATACAGCGCTCCAAAGCGATATAAACAAAATCTCGATCATACTCTACCCCATACCAGCGTACTATGTTCGGATGTCGGTCAGATGCAATAAGATTCTGAATTTCTTTAAACGCCATATCATGATGACCTAGAACAAGGCGCTTGACTGCAACAGGTCGACCTTCATAAACTCCCTCCAGGACAATGGTGCCATTGCTTCCCTTGGCGATCTCTGTATTTGATATAAGTAGTTTACCAATCCTGCGACCAATCGCAGCACCATATAATAGTTTATCAAGTGACAATGTTTTGTTAACACCATCAGAGTGCGCTAAAGCTTCTTCATCCTGTGATGATACATGATTCTCCTTCTTTTCACCAATGCCACTAGTATTCTTTCCTGATTTCCGATTCTTCTTTCTCTTGGAAGGCACAGTATTTGGATCAGTGAGGTGTTGCCTTCTAACTACATAAGCATAGCAGCATATAACAAAGCCCAGGAGGATAACAAAGGCGAAAGTGAGAGTCCAAACTCGTGACCAATCAAAAAGCAGGACAAACATGTCAGTCGGAGATTTTCTCTCATTTGAAGCGGGATCTGAGAGGATCTTATCAGTCTTTCGTTCCTCTAATAATCTGCCATGTATAGATGGTTCAATCGATACACGCTTTTGGTGGTTGACTCTTATTTTTGATAGACATGATAACGGTAAGGCAATATCACTGCCTGCTTCAGAAACAAGGGGCCCACTAACCGGTGTCTCAATATCTGAACATAATGAAATAACTCCAATTTCAAGATATGTCAAATTCCAGGCGATTTCATTGGAATTTTGAAAGTACGTCGTCAGAGTAAACTCCGTCACCAGGACTTGTAGTTGCGGCTTAGCAACACTTGGACTCGTTGGAAAAGGCTTGACCAATTGCTTTTTGCCTTTGATAATACCAGGGTACAGAGCCCCCTGCTCCACTCCATGAGATGAAGGGTATCTGTGAATTATCCTTCCAGTCTGGGGATCAATCACATGGGTAGTGGTGTTCTTCGATCCAACGGTAACACTTCCATCTTCTGATGTAGAAGGCGTCATATGGACAAACTCAGATACATGCCTACGAGAATTCTGCAAGCAAGTCAACAATTAATGTGCAATACAACCCAACTAATGCCTACGCGAATGTTTCACCTCCCAACTAATGACAAAAAAATATCCACAAAGCACACTATTATTATTAATTTTTTTTTATCATAAACCAATATGCAAATGTTCTAGTTCCATCCTATCCATTGTCCTCAATGATTGATTATATCATGAATATATAATGACTACACTAATATTAATCGAAAAATTGAAGCACTGTATGACATACCTCTTTGATGCTATTCTTGATCCAATATAGCTGGCCCTCTTCATCAGCATCTATGTAGTCAATATTATAATCTCTTAGTTGAGGAGAATGATATGAACTGTACAGCGGCTTTTCTAAATCCACACTATAAATCACCGCGCCGGAATTACTGTCCGCCAACAGTAACTTCCCTTCCGGCACCGCCACGAATTGAGTACTGCGCTGACTGTCAAAATAAAAATTAAACCAAAATATGAAAATTGAGTTGAGTTAACGGATGAGGCGAAATTCGAGTTTAGACTACTGACGGCGGCGGATGTGAGAGGAGCGATCGGCTGGGAGAGCGAGAGACGCCGCTGATGTGGTTAGGCTGCGATCGCTGAAGCAGGGAGGATGAAACGGCGGCGTTTGCGGAAGCGGAGCCGAGGATGAGGAGGAGGAGGAGTAGGTTCCAGGTGGCGGCATGGTGGTGGTTCTTCATCTGTGGGAGAGATTTGAAGCCGTTGTGGTGCTCCCCTAATGGAATTGGGGGGTTAATATGGTCAACAAAGGCGGGGGGAGGAAGAAATAAGTGAGGCGTGGGGTTTAGGAGGCGTCAAGGATTAGAAGATTCGTGGGGGTTTCCGACCCGGCAAGGTTCGGATCTCCGACTCCGGAAGTATTATCGGGTTGTTTTCGTGGCGTGACGCGTTTTTGTAAGTGGGCTCGTTGAGAGTATTAGTTTCGGGTAAACGCGGGAAAAGCCCGGTTAGACTCGAAAACATCCCTCTCCTTATTTTAGGTCACATGTTGCTCCAATCACCACCTGACCACGGTTTGGACTCCCAAGTACGGGACAAGACGCGAGCTAGGCCGGGACTATGGTTATTAGATGGGAGCTAGACGGAACTAGGCGGACTGCATCCATTCTCCTCAATGGCACGACCGTTTTCGTATCTCTCTCTATTCTCTTCATTTGATTCATATTGAAATTTTCATAGCATGGGGTACATTCCTTCTTTTTTTTATTATATCAGAATGAGATAAATTGCGAAAACTTTTTCTCGCTCTCTAAACGTATAACATAATGCATCTATCATATGAGTGAACAAGCAATTGTTCTCATTTTCATTTGGTGTGAGATTAGAACGTGTTAAAACCTACTATACTCGGCAGTAGCGTGACTTTATATGTATTCATTATCAAAGTAAAATAATTATTATTTAAGTTATTAACTCGTTTATTTTCTTACACTAGAAGGATTATGCTTGCCAAAACTGAATTTCTTTTTACCTTTCTATCCCTCAAAGATGAAAACAAACTTTCTAAACTTTCTATTGATTCA
Source organism: Potentilla sterilis (assembly GCA_963682095.1). Lineage (NCBI taxonomy): Eukaryota > Viridiplantae > Streptophyta > Magnoliopsida > Rosales > Rosaceae > Potentilla > Potentilla sterilis. The sequence goes on from OY821764.1 coordinate 42,619,614, forward strand.
AGTACAAAACCGTCAAAACACGCTCATCTTAGGGCAACCGATGGAAACCATCATAAAATCAGAGCCGTCACAAGCTTACCACGTGTCACTATAAACCCTGCCAACCCTGATACGAAAACCAAATTCTTATTTAACAGTCCCTTCCCTCCAAACTCGCCGAGCACCGCACCCAAAACGACGTCGTATTCATCCATCTCCGATATCCAACCGCCCTAGCTCCGCCGAGTCCGGACCTCCCTAACCATGTTGCAGAACCGCTCGTACAACAAGAGAACCAGAGGCGGCAAAATCACCAAGGTATGAATCCCTCTATTTCCCCCCAAAACCATAAATCTTCGTTTTTCAATTCAATTAGGGTTTTCAGCTAATTTAGGGTTTCGGTTGTGGTTTTCTCAGGTCGTCAGAGAGCACTATCTCCGCCACGACATCTATTGCGGAGCTCCGGTGTGCAAAGTGTGCGACACCAAAGAAGCTCGCCTGAGCGCCACCGCCTCCACCGTCCTCATTCTCGACACCAATGTGGTGCTCAACCAGGTCGGAATCTTCTTCTTCGTCTCTCTGGTTTTGTTTGAATTTGAAAGCTTAACTGTGGATTTAGGATTTTGAGGCTTTTGATTTGTTTTGACAGATTGATTTGATTGAGAATGTGGCGATTGATAATGTGGTGGTGCTTTCGATTGTACTCGAAGAGGTCAAGAATCGGAACTTGTCGGTTTACAATAGGCTTAGAGCTCTGTGTAGTAATAAGTTGCGGAACTTCTTTGTTTTCTCGAATGAGCATCACAAGTAGGTTCTTCTTTCGATAAATTAGAAGTGTCGTTTTCTATTATAGATTGTTTTCAAGTTTTTGTAATGGAAATTTGGTGACTGTTGCTCTGTGTGCAGGGATACATATGTGACAGACATGAGTGGAGAAAGTAAAAATGACCGAAATGATAGAGGTTTGCACTTGTCTTGCTCTCGAGTTCTCGTTTGTTATTGTGCCACTTGCTGGTAGTTTAAAATTAAGAATCTGTGGATTTACAAATCTGTTGACATTGAATTGTTATTCAGCGATTCGGGTGGCTGCTCAATGGTATCAAACTCATCTCGCTGGTTCAGTTCGTATTTTACTTTTAACTAATGACAAAGAGAATAAGAGGAAGGCTCTTGAAGAGGGGATTACTGCAGATACAGGTGCGCATGTGTGGTTACTGACTGTGTTGTCAGTACACACTTCATTTTGCGTGTCATCTTCAATGGTTTTATTTTTTTAGTGACGGAAATTTGATATAGCTACTTATTTGGAAATATCAGTTGAGTCATACGTGAGATCATTGAGCCGACCAGATTTGCTTGATCTGCTTGTGCATCCTGCGTCGTCAGAAGATGTAATCATGCAGGAGGTTGAAGACTTGAGGCCATCAAAGAAGAAAATCGTTTACGCAGAGGTATTGCCTTTATGTATTGATGTTATAAGTAACATGGAAAACAAGGTGGTTCTAACTAGTTTCTTGCTCTCGTTACTTTTGCCAGCATAAACCCTTGTCGGAGATTACTTCTGGTATTCGGTTGGATATCTACCATCAAGGAAAACTTAGGGTGAACCGATTCAATCCTTTTGAAGCGTATGTTAATAGCCAGAGCCTCAGGGATGAGATAATAATTTATGGACGTGCAAACATGAACAGAGCCTTTGATGGTGATGTAGTGGCAGTCCAACTTCTACCTCAGGAGCAATGGCATGAGGAGAAAAATATTGCTATAGCAGATGAAGGTAGTTAATACAAGTCTGAGTTTTGAGGCTAATTTTGGGTCTAATTTTTAGTCACTGTACAAAGAGAAAAAGAAATAAGACATCTTCCCATAGTGGAAAGAAAGAAGAGGACTGTTTTGTATCTCAAGCCCACATATAAATAAGTGCTTACCTGAGTTTCTGCTGCCTATATTTAGGACTTGTATTTGGAAACATGCTTATTTCTTTCTATATTTGGTTTTCTTATTGCATTATTCTAATGAATATATTCTGTACACTGTCCTCTCTCACAGAGGATGATGAAGAAGAAGGTGTTCATCTGGTTCCTGGTAGTGCTGATGATGTTCCTAGAACCACAGCTCAACCACAAGATTCTGCTGGAGAAACATGTTCTGTTTCAAGTCGTCCATCTGGCCGTATCGTTGGTATTATAAAGAGGAATTGGCATTCGTAAGTGACTTAAGTTGTTACATGACGCCTTTTTATCTTGCAAACCAAAGTGGCATCTGTTTTAATTGTTATATTTGACGTGAAGTACATGTTTCTTTCTTCAATTAAGGGGGCAAGTACTGTATTACAGTACACCATGACCGTGTTTTGGTGTAGTGGTTTGTTGACTGGTCAAAAAAGAGCATATGGGTTGATTTGCCTTATAGTGTATAACAGTTTACTATTATATGTATAAATACGAAGAGGGGAACCTGTCAATGAAAATTGGGTATAGTTTTTGGCTGTTTTTTTTTTTCTCCAAATAAAAATGGCAGATTTTTATGTTCTCTGGTGCTTTAAATGATTTTTTCATGGGTGCTTTCAAATAATTGTCTTATTAGAACTTTCAGTTCTTCATATTGTTAGCTATTACATAAGAGCTCAATGAATGTCTTACTGTATTTTTAGCATGTCAAGGTAACATGCTGGTGTTTCTGAACCTCAATTTCCCTTTTTTACTCCCCCGTGAATGCGTTTCAATGAGGAATAGCAAACCATTGCTGCCAAAAATTCAACAAATTCTGAATGCCACCTCTATGGATAATGTAAATATATGAACACTTGTATGTTCATTATACGTGATGTTTTTGATGCATATGCATGTGTACCTTTCTTGTATCATATACAAGTGAAACTTAATGGTATTGATTTGCATTGACTCTTCGTAATTATTTCTGTTATGCTTTATCGCTAGAGTTGGTTATAATCAGTTGTTTATTGGCTGTGTCATCTGATATAAATTAAATTATCATTCATGCAGCTATTGTGGATCTTTGGAGCCGATGGCTAAGCCTGCTGGCAGTGGTGGTGTTGCCCATGCCTTATTCGTCTCAAAAGATTGTAGGATACCTAAGATCCGAATTCAAACTCGACAGCTAGAAAATCTTCTGGACAAGAGAATTATTGTGGCGGTTGATTCTTGGGACTGTCTGTCTCGGTATCCTTCTGGCCATTATGTACGAACCATAGGACAAATTGGTGATAAAGATACTGAAACTGAGGTATGTTTGAAGGGGTCCAATTGGTTGCTATATTTTTGTTGGAGCAACTATATCCTATTGTCCTCAGTTAGTAGTATAGTTATACCTTGTTTTTTTGTTATTTAACAAAAGCGAAATGCACATATACCATCAATTGTAATTTGAATGCTAACAACTATCATTGGCCTTTATCCTGCAGGTGGTCTTGATTGAGAATGACATAAATACAAGACCCTTTTCTACTCAAGTTCTAGCATGCTTGCCGCCATTGCCATGGTCCGTGTCTTCTGGAGATTTGGCAAATCCTGTTAGGGAGGATTTGCGAAAATTACGTGTCTTTAGTGTGGACCCTCCAGGTATATGACCTCCTTTTTCTTTTCATTTCCTCCTTTCTCTTCTTTCTCTTTCCTACCTGTATGTTTCCTTATTTTTTATTTTTTCTTTCTGTTTTGTGTTGGGAAAATGTAATGGTTCAGTTAACATTAAGCTGAGATACTTTGCTTCTGGTTTATGCAGGATGCAGGGATATCGACGATGCACTTCATTGTACAGCTCTTCCAAATGGAAATTACGAAGTTGGTGTCCGTATCCTCAAACATTATTTAGTCTTTTTTTTTTTAAGGAAAACATTATTTAATCTAAATGTTGATGAGTGTTGAGAGTGCCCTGCATTAAGTTTAGGGAGTTTCACACTCGCATATAACCTTGGGTTGCTCCATCCGTTGCCGGTTGTTGAGTTGGATTCTCTCATTCTACACACACATGCATCATCCTATTACTTTCATGAGGTTTCATGGAAACTTGCGTGAATAGAAATTATCTGCAAGTTTAATCTTTAACGTTCATTAGATATTGCTGATGTTACAAATTTTGTACTTCCTGGTACCCCTCTTGATGATGAGGCTTCACAAAGGGGCACATCGGTCTACCTTGTCGATCGACGCATTGACATGCTTCCGAAACCTTTGACAGAAGGTCTAATTTTGTTTTCTAACGTTATCCTGAATGAGGAGTTTTTTATGCTAACTCTGAAACCTCTGACATTATCCTCATAGTTTATAAATTGGTTGAGTATTTACTGATTAATGTTCCATATCTTCCAGATATATGTTCGCTCCGAGCTGATGTGGAAAGGCTTGCCTTTTCTGTTATTTGGGTATATGCTCACACTAAAAGATACTTTTAGCTTTTGTTTTCTCGTCAGTTTTAACAATTAGTGAGTTATGTTCCAAGGCTCTTTTCCCTTTTCTTTTTGGATATTGTTATATATTTGTTTAACTAAATTCCAGGAAATGACATCTGAAGCTGAGATTATATCTACAAGATACACAAAAAGTGTCATTAAATCTTCTGCAGCATTGTCTTATGTTGAAGCTCAAGCAAGGATGGATGATAGGTACATTTCTATTCCAAGTTATTTACACTATGGTTGATAAATTCATTTTAACCACCTGTTGTTTCTGTTGAGAAGTGAGAACTCTTTTTATTTTTTCTTTCAAACTGAGGGAAGTTTTATCGTTTATGTTTATTTTTTCTGCTAAAGATCAGTAATTGACTTCATGTAGATTCATATTCACTTGTTATTATTACATTATTTTGCATTGCTGCATGATTTAGGCGGATGGTGTATTGATATTACAGATCCATAGATTAGTCTGCTGCAACAGTTTAATACATAAAGTAAGGTTCTCATTATAGCTCTTCCTTATATTATTTCAGCCGGTTGACGGATCCAGTAACTACAGACTTGAGAAACATGAACAGATTAGCAAAGGTCTGCACTTTGGACCATCTTTAGATTCAAACAGATGTAATATGCTTTTTTCTTTCTTAACTTCTTCGAGTATCCTTTTTTTACACTTCTACAGATAATGAGATCAAGACGTATTGAGAGAGGAGCCTTAACTCTTGCATCCGCGGAAATCAAGTTTCAAATTGACACTGAGACTCATGATCCCCTTGATATTGGTATGTTTTTAGAATAGCTAGGTTTTTTTTTTTCTCCAGCATTATGAATATTTTGATTGATGGTATACTTGTACTGAGAAAGGGTCAGCTGTGCTGTGGCGTAATTCACTAAAGAAATTTACTGTATCTCTTGAAATTAATTGCTTAGTATGTAAGCATAATTCTATATAAAGCAGTCTTTACATTCACATTATGTGATTCTGAGTGATCTTTTGAGTTAGTAACCATCAGAGCATTACGTCGAAGGACTATTAAAACCGTGACCTCCATTATTGCATACTTTATATTTGTACTGATTCTACATCCCCTGGCCTTCTCTCAGCTATTTTCCATTTTTCTAGTTAATTTTTTTTTTAATGTTTATAATTGTTTGTGCAGGTATGTACCAGATACGTGAAGCAAACCAAATGGTTGAGGAGTTTATGCTTGCTGCTAATGTTTCTGTTGCTGAGAAGATTCTTAAACGTTATCCTTCGTGCTCACTACTGAGGTAAGTTGATGGACTCTTTCCCGAGTAATTTCAGGGTCTCATGCTATTTTCCTAAAATGGACTTCTGTTTGCCTTTTACAAATAAGAGTATAATCAGTAGCATGGTTAGTTGAATTGGAATACATCAGTTTCTGGATGGATTCGTTTTCTCACTACTGCTTCTGGTTTTGCAAAATAGGCTCATACCTGCATTTGGACTTTGCCATGTCTATTTTGATCAATTCACACTCAATGTGTAAACGTGCAGGCGGCATCCTACTCCGACAAGAGAGATGCTTGAACCTTTGTTACGGACAGCTGCTGCTGTTGGTCTCAACTTGGATGTTTCATCATCAAAAGCACTGGCTGATTCACTCGACCATGCTGTGGTAGGTGTTAATTTCATAGGCATGTTAATGTTATGGGGCTTATGGGTTTAGCTCAAGATAAGAGATTTTTTCCTCTCTCCCAAATACTAATAGCAATATAAATGTTTTTGCAGGGTGATGATCCATACTTTAATAAGCTGATCCGTATATTGGCTACTAGATGCATGACACAGGTATTTTCTTAGAATGGTTGAGTATGGTGGAATTACTTTCAAGTACACCTTTCTGAACGTATTTATTTTCCGTGTTTTGCACAATCTAGGCAGTTTATTTCCGTAGTGGGGAACTCAGCCCTCCAGAATATCTTCATTATGGGCTTGCAGCACCTCTTTATACCCATTTTACCTCTCCTATAAGGAGATATGCAGGTTAGTTTCAGTTGTAATCATTTTGTTCTCAGTTATCTGAGTTACTGTTGTTTGACTTGAGAAGTATCTTTTTCTACAGATGTCATAGTGCACCGGTTGCTTGCTGCATCTCTGGGCATACACGAGCTTCCGACTGTATTTCAAGATGAACCGCAACTCAACAGTATTGCTGAAAGTATTGATTCTTTAATATTGAACATATTGCTTTCAGTATTAAAATACATACTCCTGTGCCTAGATATCTCCCATGCTCATTCTTTAAAATGAGCCCATTTCTGTACACTATACAGAAGTTTTCTCATAATATTTGCTTTTCTAAACCATGAGTATCCCTATATCTTCTAGACTTGGCCAATGGTTGTCAATTTGCGTATTTCTCATATTCGCTGCTTCATTTGTTGTGTTACAGATTTAAACTATCGACATAGGAATGCCCAGATGGCAAGCAGGGCCTCTGTGGAACTCCATACTCTGATTTTTTTCAAAACACGGTATGAAACTAACTCTCTCTCTCTCTCTCTCTCCCTCCCTCTCTCCCTCTCTCACATATATCATCTGGCTCATGCAGGCCAACGAACACGGAGGCAAGAGTTGTGAGGATAAGATCCAATGGATTTTTCGTATTTGTCCCCAAGTATGTTTTCTAAACTCATTCAGAATCTTGCATTTGATCAATAGTGCATGTCTTAAGGGTGGAAATCTTTTGTATGTGTTATTATATTTTTTTAAATAGAAAATTATTAGTTATCTTCTTCTGATTACATTCTGGTTACTTTCTATGTGTGATTACTAATCGGTTGTCCCATATAATGCTACGTCCGTTGATTTTCATTTGGATATTGTTCAGTCTTATTGTTCAGTCTTATATTGATAAACTTTTTAAAGTAATTTCTTTCTTTGTCCTTTTCTCTTACAGGTTTGGCATAGAAGGGCCTGTGTACTTAACCCCAAGAGGTCAGAAGGGAAGTGGAGAATGGTTTGTAGATGAGCAACAGCAGTTGATTAGAAAAATGGATGGTAGCATTTCATACAGAGTTCTGCAGACAGTGAGAATTCATTTGGAGATTGTCGAGCCCCAGCCCAATAGACCGAAACTCGAGCTTAAGCTGTTGGATGAGTGACCTGTCCTTCCTATACCCTGGACGGTTGTGTGTACCAGGAGCTATTGATGCTTGGTTCGGACAATCGTGAGCAGCAGGGGTTGCGCCACAGGAAGATTGTATAGTTCATTTGATTGAACTTGATATTTATTCACAGCGCGAGTGTTCACAAATCACAAATTATTGTAGAGCTGAAAGATTAGAAGCTGGCAGGCATAGGATTGTATGGAGGTGTTATTCTAATCTGTGAATTGGAAGGCCTGCCGATAATTTGCTAATGTTGCAAGGCATACTAGGATGGACAAGCCAGGTGGTCAGGCTGCCCGACTCATCACTTTCTCGAATTTCTCGTGAAAATCAAATTAAACCGTCTTTGAATGGTTTGAAAACATTGAACACCTACTTTTGGCGACAACAATACTTAGTCGCCAAAGGTTGTGGTCGTTTTGAACAACTGTTTGTGTCAATGCCCAAATTTACCGACGATGTCAAGACTTAAGACATCGACACTGTTTTCCATTTTCATTTGGAATGATGATCAATCAAGTAAAAAATAGGTGTCACAGTCGCTGTTGGTTGTACCAATCTACTGATTTCAACTCAAGGAGAACAATCCACTAGAACAAATATTTCACATGTCACATACATGACAGTGATGACACCATATAAGGCTGGCAATTACTTTTGACATTGACCTATGAAAATCCAACTAAACCCTATTCTCTTCATATTTTACTGCTACACATCAGGTAAATATAAGCATTTGACCTGCACCGAAATCACACTAAACAAAAATTTTACTTTGAAACCAATTGAATCATAAACCCAGGATGTAATGCAGAATTGCAGATCCATGCTTTGCTTCTGTGTGCCAAATTTCTAACCAAAAATATTCCTACTTACTACTTTTGAGGAAGGCTTTGCCATCATCCAGAATTCAAGACAAGATCCACATATAGACTGTAGACCACACAGTGAGTGCTAATGCACTGACCAAGTATGTCCACAGGAAGATGACCGAGCACTCCGCCTCGGCGACATCAAACAGCTGAGTTATGGTACCTGCATTTGCATCAGGTAGACATGTAAACTCTCCTGTGGTTCGTTCAATACTTGAATTGAACAGCATTGTTTGGTTAGTCTAGGTTCAGTGAAGTGTTAACAAATATTGTAGTTGCTTGCTTACTAATGTTCATAGCAGGTGGCAATGCGAACTGAACCATCAGCACAAACTTGAACAAAGGGTCTGGTGGGAGAAACCCTAGTTGGCCTGCTCCTTTTACGATCCAAATTCCAATTACTGGCAGTAGAATGTATCGAACAATGATGATTCCAAGGATGACAGGTATTTTGATTGTTGATGCTCTCAAGCCTATTTGTTCACAAGCAAGCATATAGTAGCAACAACTCGGTTAGACCTTGAGGAAGTAGTATACTCATGGAAACTATGAATCTATAAGTTAACTCCATTACCTTGGATGAGATTGCCTCCGAGAATAAGGGTGATACAAGGAATAGTTCCATTCCTGCACAGTGCATTAGCTGTTAATTGTCTTGAAGTTGTTTGGTTGAAGCATAGAGGCTGCCTCTAAGCTCTAAACAGCAATTTTCTTACCCGAGTTGTGTAACTGAGTCTTGGATCACTCGGAGGGGAGCGCTGTCGCCAATTATCAAGCCTTTTAGCCACGGAATTGCCCCAAAGACAAATCCAATAAACTGGTGATAGACATCAAATAAAGCAAACATTCAACTTATGTCTCAGTCTTGAGGCCTTTATGAAGCGGTTACAGATATAATATAGATGATAAGTTAGGAAAACTCACTGCAGCTAAAGTTGGTGGTGCCAGCAGCTCATGTAAAATCTGTTGACACAATGCTAGTACTTTTCGGGCAAATGATTCATCGGATTCATGAGGTACTATCTGCTATTTGAGTAATCCAGATAATTCAAAGAAAAGTTTTGAGTTAATATTTGCACATAAGCCAGGAACTGAACCTAGTATGAAATTAGGAGGATATATACTTACAGCAGGGGGGTGATCTGCAGATTTAGATGAGATCACAATAGATCCCTGCTCTTCATCTCCTCCTTTGAGAAGGTGAGTTTCCCCATTAGCATCTAAGTCCTTGTTCGGCCTCTTCGTGGCCGCATTTTCAGCTTCTTGAAGTGCTTTAAATTTCACAGATGAGGATCTTATCAACTGATAAGTATAAGTCCAAATGAAGAAACCACCAAGCTGCATTACCAACCAAGTGAAAAATTGTTAGCACCAACTTCATAATTCACTGATGTACATCATGAAGAGCAAGTGACTTTCTTACCGCCATGGAAAACGAGACATATGAGAGTCCAAGTGCGCTACAAACTTCATGATCGCCAAAGGGGTTCCCAGCCTCATGACAGATTGCAGGCACGAGTATAAGCAGCAGGTTTCCCAAGTTTGCTAGATAAGATTCGGCATAATTAGTTCATGAGCAAATTACATCAATTGAGAGTTCAGATAAGATTTCTGAGCATGAATTACCTGATGAACATGTAGCAATTACAAGGCCTTCCTGATAAGGCTTTGGTTTCAGTAACTTTACCACCAACCATCCAAGAATGGATCCAAACAAAAATGTAAGTGCCACATTGACAACCATGAACCACCTGAAAAAGAACGATCAAATTCTCCATGAATCCCAAAGTTTCAAGAAAATGGGAAAAAATTTCTTACAAATGTAGCATACCATGAAATGATGTCTTCAAACGTGACAGTCTCGGCAACACTTGCAAACATAAGGGAAGGTGTAAACACCACAAACACAATCTGCATTTGCAAATCAAGCCTCAGCAACTTTCGAGATCACACGAAAAATACACAGGATCATGCTCAATTTTGAAGTAACATACCCTATTCAAGGATCTTCTGGCGTCTAAAGGAAGAAGATTGCAGTACTCAGTAGACAAGTAAGCTCCCAACAAACTGATTATCAAAACTTGCAGAATTGGCATAGACGCCACCTCAAAAAGAGTCCAGAAACCCATCTCTTCCGAATGTAGCTTTTGATTTCCTTCTGTTCAGTCAAATCTGCTGCAAAGTGTTTGGAAGTGTTTAAACTTGACAAGCTTCAAAACCCTCTTTGTAACTTTGCTAGAGCAATTCCAAAGGAAGAGAAGCAGTAACCTGAGTAACACAACAACAACACCAAAGGGTTTAATAGAAGAATCCAAAGCGGATAGAAATCAAAGTATATATTGAGCTTTAAATTTTACTGGGAAAGAGCCAGAGTGTACAACGCCGTTGCATGTGAACTTCTGTAGGAAATAACCATGAAGATACGTAACATTTGGCAAGACTTGCTTCAGTACCATACTCCCATCATTGAGCTCTCGTCTCTATTATACATTACACACATCTCAAATTTCGTAGAAGGTGTCAAAAATCCTATTTTCTCGGGATTTTGCTTCAAAACTTTTCTATCGTATTTACCTGGGTTCATGAATTCGATTTCAAATTGGTTTATGAAACCGAATTGGAGTGAAACTTGGTTGGCCATACTATAAATGACCCTAATTCCCCTTTATATGCAAATACATTAATGGTGTAATATGAAGTATATATAGTTGGATCCAACCAAATGATTTTTAGACACTCTGGAATTTAGTTCACTTTCAAATTCAGGTTTTTTCTTTTTTTCTTTTTTAAAGACTGGATGATGGACCCGAATTCTTAAGGCAGGGAAATGGTAAGCGTCCACAATGAATCAAAGCAGATAAAAGATTAGGACAGGATAGGTGATTGGTCATTGGTCACTGGCCTAAAAAATGGGACAATTGAAATGACAGAAGCGTAGAGGAGAATCTTCTACGGAGAGAAAAAATTGAGTAATCGAACAAAAGTGTTCAAGTCAGAGAACAAATTTCATGAATTGACATAAAACGTCGAAGATCAGGGGCTAGTCCAGCTCTTTTTTACTTTGTTGAAACAACATTATAAGCAAATAAATTATCTTCGAGTGCATCTACAATGCTTTGATATATTAAATACAATAGTTTGATACTAAAGGTAAATCTGATTTCGAGCGATTTACAATTGTATATAGATAACACGTTATCGTATACACGTTACTCATTAGTATACACATAACTTGTTTATTAGTATCTTAAAAAAACGATAGGTAATGAGTTTTTGTATACAATTGTATTGTATATAAATAACACGTTTTCGTATACGAATTAACTTGTTTACGTATATACTAATGAGTAATGTGTATACTCATTAGTTACCTAGATACGATAACATGTAAGAGAATTTTTTAAGATACGATAACGTGTAATGAGTTTTCGTTATCATCTTCTTTTTTTCTGTCAGATAAGAATGAAAGAGGAGAAGAAGAAGAAGAAGAAGAAGACGAATCACAATGGTTGGTCAATACGCGAACTCAGATCATACGTGTAACTTGTTTAAAACACAGAAGCTATCTGTGGTTTCTGCCATGGCATTCGTAATATGGGATTAAGAACCAGGAATCTCTCTATTCTTGTTTCGTTTTCTTTGAAAAGAAACAAAAACGGTCACAAAAATATAGAACTGTGGTGGAGAGACAGATAAGTATGCGTTGAATTGTCAGAGTCGAACGTCTGCAATTATGTACTTGTTCCTAAATTACAGAGTACGACGATAAACCGTATCTTCTTTTGTTTTCATTATTAACCACTAATCAAGTTAGAACAATAATGCACAACCCAAAATTTTTGCATGAACTTACGAAAGCGAAGAAAAACCAGAAACATGAAGTATATGCAGATATAAGCTCAATATATATATAATACCTGGAATTGAGTCTGCTGGGAAGCTGAAGACTTAAGCTGGCCGGTACCGGCGATCATCGCCGTCGTCGTTCGTCTGGAAAAGAAATGGGAGGGAGAGAGTGGAATGCTTTAGGAGGGGAGGATATATGATAAAAAAAAAAGAGAAGAGCTAGCTAGAAATAAGCATGAAGAGATCGACTCGTCGATGGGCTCTCTCTCACTCTCTCTTTTGCGTTAATCTCTACAATCAATGGTGGCTAGCTCTCTCTGTTTGGCTTGTGTTTTCTAAATATACTAGAATGGGTATGCCATGCATGTTAGTGAATCCAAGTATATATAGAGATCGAGCTTAATTAGATAGACAACCTCAACATGCTTGAACGTACATCACTATTTTTCACCTCCACATGTTAATTAGGTTTCACAATTACTTGATGGGTAAATCACATACCAGTAGCTAGCATATATAGAAGAATCCAATTAATTACTTACAAAATCACAATTGCTCTCTTTGATTTTCCTTGATTAATTTGCACCAAAAAACGTACACGACAGCGAATAGACCACATGGTGTGTATGATAATTCCATCTGGGCAGGCTCGATCTAAATAGACAAGTTCAATGCTATCAGGACAACTAGGAATTTGGTTGGACCAAATACTACCGGCAAGTAGTCATGATCAATATTTATCACAACACAAAATCAAAACGAAATTAAAGTGTAATCATCGATCAGAAACATAATCATAATCGTCACATGTATATATTAAGAGAAAAGAAAAATTCTCGAACGAACATATTATGTAATATGCGTGTATTATAAATGATCGAATAGTCACTTATATGGAGACTCGAAATGTTATGTATATATAAAATGAGAATGTGAAGTATTGTAGACATTTCTCGCAGTATTAGTTGCACGTCAAAATGTGAATCGAATTATTGGTAGACCCTCACCCTCCTAGGTATGTGATATTGGTTTACACAAGTGTTCAATCAAGTCACTAATAATGCCATTCGTATATAAATATTTGGTGGAGGTGTTATATATATATATATATATATATATATATATATATATATATATGATTGGAGACTATATACAGTCTTGGAGTTTTCCCCATAAAGGAGTGTAATGGATCGAATTTCACCACGTGTGTGGCTGGCTTACGTATGCATATGCATCACTACACCATTATATACAAACACTCGTGCATTATAATCCGATTCACTTCGTCACCCAAATTTGTGGTTCTTCCAAATCTCAATTTATTTTGTAAGTGCAAGCTATATATTTTGTAAATAGAATGAAAGGACAGAAAATAATGCATTGGTTAAGTTTGTTGTTGGTGATCGATCACTGAATTATTGCACGCTAAGGACATGAATTTATTTTGTCCTTGTCCCATGCATGCTTCTTCTTAATATTAATTCTTCATTTCCTAGCTTGCTGTTTGATCCCAGAATGTTAACTAATAAACAATGAAGAGGATTCGATTTTCCACATCTTGAAGGTTAAACTAAACATGAGGTTAAACGATAAAGATGGAGCTGGAAGCAACTCTTCATTAATACTATTTTATGTTTAGGGTTTATATTTATGTATCTAGAGATACCATAATATACGATAATATCATATATCGTGTTTTAAAGATACGATACACTTTCGTGTATGTTACATCAACATTTTTGTATGAAAAGATTCCCTTATACCTAGCAATTTAAAACCAATACCACTGTAAATGGCTTAATATATAGTTCTTACCTAGTTTGGTGTATTCTACCTCATGGTGGTACTGTATCCAAGCCGACTAAGCGTATTGCAGAGTTCCCGGTACGTTCTTGGTTGGCCGGGTTTAATCTTGTTCATTATTTTCGTGTTAATTACTTGTTGATGTTAAAATATATGTGTATGTATGAACGTATGCATGCTCTCAGTTAAGGGATTTTCTATGTCTTGGAAGTTGTCTGTAATATGATTCTAATGTATATGTTAACCAATGTGTGCATGCAATGGTGTTTAATTGTACGAGAAAACAATAACAACATTAATCTTATTAACAGATGAATAGGCTAAAGGAGTCATTTCTGTGCGTATATCTATGATTTGCCTACAATTTGTAGTTATAGTCTAACAGTGGATCCATAACCATGACCTACAATATGTATGAACCTATGTTTATTGTGTTCATGTCATCATGAGGAATACAAGAAATCTATTGTCCTTCTCATGTGAATTATATGCATCAAAAGTCACTAAAAATGTATGAATGTGGAATATGTATAAAATTTATAGTGATTGCTATGTCTCCACCAACATCCTATTGGATCAGATTAAGAATTACACTGTTTTTCAAATGTTTTAAGGTATTAAAGGAAATTAATTTTGATAGCTAAATAATGCGTTATGATATGTTAAGAAAATATAAACGTTAATTATGAAGCGATTATGTACGGTTAAATGAGAAGTAGATATTAATACGAAGTTGAACATTATTAGTAGGCTTGCCAAAAAGTTCATCATTTTTTAAAGTTTTTTTGTAGTATATTAGAAGATAAGGTTCGGGTCAAAAGTTTACACATCTTTTTCCTTTGTTTGAAAATAGGACTTGAGAGATGAAAATGCGTACATTCAACATAACAATGTCTAGAGTTTAGAAGAAATTGATGTTAATATACTTACTGCTAAACTTCTCTCTGTCTTAAAAGTTGTCTGTAATATGTTTCTGACGTATACAATGCTTGCAGGAATGAAAAGTAAAGAAACCACAAAATGTTTTGTTCTTTTAGGTGTTCAATACCTCCACATTTGATATAAAGCCCAACCCAACAATTTAAGGATTAATTTAGTTTCAAAAGGAAACAAAGAAAAGCAAACAACTAAGGATGCGTTTGGAGAGCTTATAAACTCCTCTACTTATAAGTATAAGTCAATTTTGTTTGGTAACACAAAATGTTAATAGTTTTTTGAAAAAATAAGAGTCATTTTCAATAGTAAAAGAGAAACTGTTCACACTCACCTTATACTTATAAGTAAGCTTTTACTTAAAAACTCAGCTGCACCAAACCCACCCAAACAAACTGATGATGTATTGATGTAAAGCAAATAAATAAACCAGAAACTTATATGGTTTTCAAATTAATAATGAAGCTTCTGTCTTTTATGTATTCACCCATGTACATAAACAAGGAAAACAAACCAGAAGAAGATTTTAAACATTATTTTCTCATTGCCAAACACATTTAATGAGGCCAACTAAAAACTCTGCAGACACTATCATATCATATGGAAGCTTCAATTTCATCTGAAGACACTGCAACTCCATTTGGGGTATCATCTGCATGCAGCTGAGCAGAAACATCATCTATGGCAGAGTTTAGCTGTGCGATCTTCTCGGCCAGTATTTTGCGAGTTTTCTGCAAGTCACAAAACAAGACCAATAACATATAAGTTCAGATATACCAACTGAGATAACAGCATAAACCAAAAAGTTTCAGTGGGCTGGCCAACAATATTTTCACCTTAAAGTAAGAATTAGAAAAGGCAGCATATAGATACATATGCAATAAAATCCAAGACCGTTCCTCCTTCACTAAAAAACACAGATTGACCTCTATATCACCATTGGCTTTGTATATCAGTAGTAATTTTCCTCCTTACGGGGTCTGGGATACAACTGATTAACAGAATGTTCTTGTGGTATTTGCATTCACACTATGATTCCATGAAAAAGATAAATCTTTCGTCATCCTATAAATCTAGAACTGCATAATCCTAACCTTTCTCATTGCCAAAAGCTATATGCAAAAGCAAATAAATTCTCACCTCAAGAGCTTTCTCTTCATCATATATGAATTTTGGCAGCTTCCTCATCAAATCTTTTCTATCAGCTCCGGCTACTGCAAGTGCCTTGCTTATCTAAGAAGGATATCATTTGTCAGTCAAGTGCATGGTTTGGAGTCAATATACATGTTGGCTTCCCTTTTGATGGCCGATCATCTTTTCAAATCAACAACCACATCTCATTTCAGTAAAGCAGATAACTGCCTAACTTTACCTATACTTGAAAAGGAAAATCTTTGGAAGGGGGAGGAGGACAAGAAACTATGCCATCATTGCACCAAGAACCAGAGTGCAGGACAGCAGGAACATACTAAAATCAAGTAATATGTGATGTATAGACACTGGATGACAAATCATCATACCTGAGGCGCATACACGCAGCCTAATGCTCCAACAATAATGCCCCCCAACACAAATCCACCAACGAAGATGCCTGCAGTACTTTTTCCACTACTGTGCACACAAAGGGAAGACATTCAAAGATCTAAAAGGATAATATTAAAAACCATAAGAAGTTACACCGATAGCTGATCCCAAATATCTCTCATAGTTACTGCTATACAATATCTTAAGCAACTGGCAGAAATGTATATCCATACCCTGCTCGCACAACACGTGGTCTTTTGCTCGAAGTAACCTTACTGGGGGCAACATTGAGAATACAATGATTCACCGACTTTGACGAGGAACCTAGCATCACACATTGGGCAACAATCAACAACAAAAAACAGAAAATGTGAAATCCAATGCAGGCATTTAGCAAATTACACATTTGATCAGCATAGGGGAAAGCTGCAGACTTAGACTCTATATACCATGCAATGATGCATTGAGTGAAGCAAAGCTGAAAGAGCATCAAACTCAGATAACCGAACTAACAACCTGAGAGATAAGTTGACGTGTCCTAGCGATAAATGCAGAAGCTAAAAGACACTAACTGTTCAACTCTGTTCAGAAAGTTAACTTCTTGCAGGTGTTACTTGCCTAATAATCGACTATCGACTATACCCTCTACTGATTCTTTCAGATTTTCATTATAACTATTCAACTGCTTTAGCTCAAGTAAAAAAGCACCTATAGGATTGAATATGGTACTTCACCCACACCACCCCTTTAAAGATAACAAAGAAAACCACAGAAATGGGCAATTCTTACATTTCAGTTCATAATCTTTGAGAAAAGAAGCCTACTTTAGTGGATCAAAGACATAATTGATTCCTACTGCATATAACAACCTCCCAAAGAAGCATCAGCTATAAATGCAAGTGATTTGATTGAAATCATACCTTAAAATAGAAGAGCAAACAGAAAAGAGGTGGGGGATGAAATGGGTTACCAGTCAAGAAGTGGGTCTTGTGATTCTGAACCGAAACGAAAGAGCTCGAAAC
Organism: Potentilla sterilis; assembly: GCA_963682095.1. Classification (NCBI taxonomy): domain Eukaryota; kingdom Viridiplantae; phylum Streptophyta; class Magnoliopsida; order Rosales; family Rosaceae; genus Potentilla; species Potentilla sterilis. The sequence goes on from OY821764.1 coordinate 42,637,139, forward strand.
AGCAGTCATGGTTCTTCAGCTTTACAAACCCAGCAAGACAGAGAGTGGTATTGATTGCAGAAGCAGACACCCAGAGGAAACAAAACTGGTGTAAGAGAGACACTTTGGTATTATCGACCGAATGGCCTTGTTCTTAGCTTCAATCAAGATCATACATTTTTTAACTACCATTTCCACAGCTTCTTAATCCAGACAGCACAGCCTCCTCTTTTGGGCTTTTAGCGCCTTTATCTTGGGCTGACTTTGAAACAGTTTGTTACTTTTGGCCCAATGTTTTTTTTCTTTTTCTGTTGCACATTTTCAATCGATGTTAATATTCTCTGTATCGTTTTAATTTTATTGGATGTCCTCAAAGGGAATGTTGGTAGCATGTTTTACTACCAAGTGTGCTTTGGAACACCATTAAAAAGGGTTTTTCAATTCACTTAAACATAAATATGTTCTTGAAATTCTTGTTTTGTTGTTGAAACTTGAAAGGACCAAGTAATGAAGAGAACCTAGAAGGACAAATTGTAGGAAGCAATCCATAGATTTTGACGAAGTATTGAATTGGAAAAACAATAGTAAAAAGGAGAAGGAACCGAGGCAGTGTTATTAGTCAGCAGCCAAGTCCAAAATGACCAATTCAGCCACTATTAATTTACTTATAAGTCCAATTCATGCAAGACCCTTTCAATTAGTAATTAATTACCCAAAACTACATTTTAGTGGTGATATTTACTAATAGCAAGATCAGATTTTTTTATACCATCAGCAAGAATTAACAGTAATGGACTGTTAACCCGTTTACTATTTAATGACATAAATACCCCTGAAAATTTATAATTTACAACCCATACCACATATATATATCCACATGTTCCCAATCTCACACAAACCCTAATTCCTTTCTGACTGATTGGAGGCGGCGAGGGGCGAGGCTGGGTGGCGAGCCAAGAGAAGGCAGAGCGAGGCGCGAGGGCAGAGGCGCTAGGGCGGAGGCGCAAGGCCGGATCCAGGCGCGAGGCAAAGAGAACCACGACGAGTTTGAGGTTGTATGAGCAGTCCATGTTGGCGAACTCCTTGAGGAGGTCGAGGCCGGCCTCGCCGAGCTTCTTGGTGACGAGGACAGTCTGCTTGGCATCGAGTCTCGCGACGGAGAGGATCAAGACGAGTCTGGGCGCGGTGAGGCGGCGGCGGGAGGAGGAGGTGGAGGACTTGGCATTTGTGGTCTTCGCCTTCGATTTCGGTGCGGCGGTCTTTACGGCGGTGGCGGTGGAGGTGGAAACATCGCTCGGTTTATGTTTCTCTCTCTCTCTCTATGTGTGTTTGTGTGTTGGGATTTTTTGTTTGATTTTTGTGTGTTGGGATTTTGCTTTGGATTTTTGCTTGTGTGTTGGTTATAGTTGAGATTTTATCAGATCTGGCAGAGGGCAGCAGACGACGGCGGAGCTACTGAAGCTCAGTAGTATTGAAGCGCGGCGGAGGACGGCGGAGCTACTGAGGCTCAGTAGTATTGAAGTGCGGCGGAGGACGGCGGAGCTACTGAGGCTCAGTAGTATTGAAGCGCGGCGGAGAACGGCGGAGCTACTGAGGCTCAGTAATATTGAAGTGCGGCAGAGGAAGGCGGAGCTACTGAGACTCAGTAGTATTGAAGCGCGGCGGAGCTTCTGAGGCTCAGTACTATTAGGTTGAGTTCTGAGGATCAGTAGCATTAGGCTCATTCAGGGTAATTTTGTAATTTAAGAGTTAACTGATTCTGTTAGTTTTGGATGAAAACTTGCTAATGGTAATTTGAAAAAGTAATTTTGCTAGTGATAAATACTAATATAAAATTGTAATTTTGGGTAAAAAACCCTTCAATTAGATATGAGATCGTGATTGTCCAAATTTATAAAATCTTGATTTGTAGAAGATGATGGAGACGACTGGATATGGATGGAGCAACTACTACCAGTCCACATTAGGTCGCTTGTTAATCTTGATTTGGTCATGAAATGTATACATGCATGAGTACTATCTAGGGCCATTCTCCCAACCAATTGATCATTATTTTGTTTTCGTTAGGGTCAAGTATTATGTTCTTTTCTTCTCTATAGGCGCCTCATGTAAAAATGTTTATATCGCATTTTTTAAAATATTTTATCTATTAAATATCTTATTCATTATTGTTCTAATTATGTTTTATGTTTAAACAATTTGCCTATAAGGAGTTGCGTGCAGGGGATTTCATGTCGATTTGCCCTTGTGTGTATCCCTTTGGATTTAAAATGAAAATTTAAGATCTAATTAAATTAACATGAATCATTGACCTAGCTTTACACCTCCACTATCCAAATTTGACCTATATTTGTATCTGCACTATTTATAAAGAGAGATTCTTGCACAGCTATTCGGGTGATTAATCAAATCAACTAGCTTTGCATGGCCAATTCTAAGATACAAAATGGAAATGGCATCAAGTTTTTGGACGTGTTATTGTGAGAAGAAGTAAAGAACAAAGAAGAATACTGACTTTGGGTTTGGCTCATGATCGAGCTGACCATACGTACCTAATACCTAGCTAATTGCTTGCAAAATAATAATTCCCGCACACACTGATTATATAACTCTTAATTAATATATCGACTTTTAATATTTTGCGTGTTTTCATCGTGACATGCCTTAATTTTAGAGAGAATGAAAGACGAATATGAGTTATGTATTTTTCCGTTAAGAATGAAATAATCTTAGCTGGATTATGTTACTCTGATAAACTTTTTGTCTATAATAACTCAAGGTGATACATATAACATTGAAAACTCTATAACATTTACTATCTTCACTGTCGGTTTCTAAACAAATGCATGTACTAACAAATATATCCAAATATATACATTTTATGAAGTATTTACAAATATGATAGTACGAATTTCAAAGCACCTCTATATTATATATGCTGAGGATTGAGTCTCAAGATTCAAAATCATACAACAAAGATAAAATTTAGATCTGTAATCAGTGTAATGCACAGTAATAGTAAAATATTAGCATACGATGAGCATGTTCATATAGTATTCTCACCTATTCCATATTCTTTACATATTCACACACATGATGAGAAGGGCAAAGCTTAAATAATGGGGATTGGAAGATCTGAGGAAGAATAATTAATTGTTTAAACTGAATCACTGAAGGACGCATGTGGTTCTTGGTCATCACGTACAAGAACAAAAATGTGATGAAAATTGAGAAGAGCGACAAGAACATGGTTTTCGATGGTAGATAGATTGGTCCATTTTCCGGCCATTTTCCTATTCTGTGTTCCATGTTTTCTCCCTATCTATTTGCTTATCTGTTTCCTCTTTCACATTTACGGCCTCCATGTCTGAAGCCCTCACTTCTCCGGTCATCTTCGATGGGCCGTTTCAGGTGGTAATGCATTTTCATCTTCGTCTTATCATTTTGAGCTAACGCAACTGAGTAATACGTACAAAACTCGAACTAATGATCTTGATCAATACAATTTTCAAGCAATCGAAACAATCTTCTTACCTAACATCAAAGTTTCAGAGTAATTATGGAAAGTAAAAACGTTGATTTTGATCGAAAAGGATGAAAGAAAATAATGTAAAAACGTATTCATCATCTCCCCAAATCCACGCAAAGAGCGGGACCCTATCATCTCTGCCACTTGTTTTTCATTTCCAATCCCGGTATCTATGGAAACTGGAAACACCAGATTCCTCTCTCAGCCAATCAGAAACCAAAAGCTGCTTCATGAGTCGTCTCTGTTTGACCTCACGAGCACTGTAAAGGCATCCCCCATGGACACAGAAGGCTCAGTCTTTGACCTCACTTATCCCCTACATTAATGCCACAATCTCATATGAGTTTTAAGTATTACCAACACTTTCCCCATCTCTCATCTCTTTCTTTTGTCATATATTAATATTGATTCTCTGCCTAAACCTTACAAAGAACCAAACCCTACAGTTGAGAGTTGGGTTCCTTCGTTGCTGTTGCTTTCACCTACTCACCAAATCAAAGCAGGCTGCTCTTCGCCTGGTCTTTCATTTGTTTAAACAATTATTTCCCCTGAAACACTCCCCGGGGAGGTTAAAACAAAGCCGCGTAGACCAAAAAGGAAACTCAGTAAACGCTTTTCATATATAAATAGAAAGCCCACTTTCAGATAAGCTTCATAGAAGAACACTGTTTCCGGCTTGGAGTTGAGGAAAGATGTCGTCTTTATGTTTGGTTTTGTGGTTCGGTTTGTTGTTGTTGTCGGGTGTGGCTATGGCGGCGGAGGAGACTAGTAGTACTAGTACTACTAAGGCGAGGGAGCTTGACCAGACGCCTACTTGGGCCGTGGCTGGAGTCTGTGCTGTAATCATCATCATCTCTTTGGTTTTGGAGAAGGTCCTTCACAAAGTCGGAACGGTATTGATCTCTTTGACTCTACAATTTGGTTTCTTTAATACTCTTTGTGTTCATTGATATTGTGTTTCTTAATTTCTGGTATAATTGATTGGTGCAAAATCGTAGATCGCAATTCAAGTTGTTTTCTGAGGCTTTTTTAAATTCTGGTTTGACTTTTGTGTGCTCTCCTGATCATGGTGACAATTTGGTCCTAATTTAGTCTAGAATTGTGTCGTTTTGCTTTGACTTCCAGCAAACTTTATTTCCTTGTGATTGAGAGGTTCTGTTTTCTTTGGATGAAATTGACTTGATCAATGAATTGTTTGAACCAAAAGAAAGTCCCAAGTGCTAGGAATTTGGATGAAATGATAATAGTTAATATCAATCTTCGTTAAAGCTTCTTCATTTTCCGGAATCCCTATCTTCCTTGTTTCTTGTTCGTTGTCCATGGCTGCTCTTGTTAAGAGATTCAGTATTTTAAATCTGTTAAACTATTCATTTCTTGATATGAGAAAGTTTACTATGGGCAATGCCACTTCATGAGGGTTCTTTTCATTACAATTTCAATGCAGTGGCTTTCAGAGAGGCACAAGAGAGGTCTTTTTGAAGCTTTGGAGAAGGTTAAGGCGGGTAAGATGCAGTTTACATTTACTCACATATGATATAGGATGATTACATCACAGAGGATGCTAATAGCAACTTTGTATGAAATAGGACACTGTGGATACACAGTTGACTTGTGATGATATATATTTTTTTTTGCAGAGCTGATGATTCTGGGTTTTATTTCACTAATCCTGACCTTCAGTCAAAGTTACATTGCCAAAATCTGTATTCCGGTTAAGGTTGCAAACACTATGCTGCCATGTAGTGCAGCTAAAACTACTACGGAAGAGGAAACAACAAGTCGCCGAAGACTCTTATCGACTGAACGCCGATTTTTAGCTGCAGCAACTACCACTACATGCAAGAGTGTAAGTTTACCCTATTCTTCACCACTAAACTTGACCATTTGATTGACAATAGATAACATCATATTGTTGATTATACAAATGACATGTCCAAGCGTGCATCTTTCTATATCAATTGAACTTCTGAGGTCCCCTGAGTCTGCTATATTAGGCTCAGTTGGATTGCCGATACTTCAGGGATCAAAGTTTCTTTTTGTTAGTTAAACTAAATAGAGCATACTTGCTTGCTGTTAGTTGAGATTTTTAATTTAGAAACTCTTCAGCTTATATAGGATACTTAAATTTATCTTATTCTTGTTACCAGGGTTATGAGCCACTTATCTCCGTTAATGGATTGCACCAACTGCACATCCTCATATTCTTCTTGGCTGCTTTTCATGTAGCATACAGTGCAATCACCATGCTTCTTGGGAGGCTTAAGGTACGGAAGGTCTACATTTGTATGTTTTTGTTGTGTCTTTTTAGTGATCAAATGTTCATATGCATAGATAAGTAAAGTTTCTATCGTTGATTAAATGGAAATCTGAGTTTATGATGCCAGGTGAACTTGATGAACTTGTTGGGTCCATGATCCATGTTAAACAATATTTAGGGATCCTTACCATCTAAAGAATTAATGAACTGCGCATCTAATATATCTTCAATAATTTCTGAATGTTTCTTTCGACAGATTCGAGGATGGAAGCAATGGGAGGCTGAGACTTCATCACATAGCTATGAGTTCTCAAATGGTATATGATCCTTTCAAAAAAAAAATATATATATATATATATATATATATATATATATATTAAGAAATCGAACCATTCCCCTCCTTATTGACAGAAATATAACAAATCTCATTTCTTGATTAGTAGTTTGTGATAGAAGCTAAACAAGATTATGTTTTCTTGGCAGATCCTTCAAGATTCAGACTTACTCATGAGACATCATTTGTGAAAGCACATACCAGTTACTGGACTAGGATTCCATTCTTCTTTTATGTTGTGAGTTATCTTTAACTAAATTTCTGATTTTGCAAGAGGCTTATATTGAACTGCACAAAACATTCTATTGGCCTTCCGTTCATATTTTTTAAAGAAGAAAAACTAAGAAGAAGAATCTAATCAAATGGGAATCAGATAGTCAAAACCCAGTCGGCTATAGTGCTACACGCAGTACACTATAGTTGTAATCTTAATGTTTTTGCGGATATATGGTATATTATATGTTTTTAATGAACTTACAATTTTCTATGGCAGGGATGCTTCTTTCGACAATTTTTTAGGTCTGTTAGTAAATCTGACTACTTGACAGTGCGCAATGGATTCATTGCTGTGAGTATTATCAATTGCAAAAGTTATAGATTATCATATTGATTCTATGATTCTATCACTTCATCTCATGGATACACTATATTATAGGTCCATTTAGCCCCTGGAAGTAAATTCAACTTCCAAAAGTATATCAAGAGATCGTTAGAAGATGACTTCCAGGTCGTTGTTGGAGTCAGGTATCGTCAAGTGTATTTATCACTATCTTGCGTTTATAGGTCAACATCTAAATTTGCTTTTTTCATGTGGCAGTCCCGTACTATGGGCATCATTTGTGATATTTTTGCTTCTTAATGTTAACGGTGAGCTGCTTCTTCCTATAGATCTCCTTTTTATATTATTCTGTGCTTTATAGTTGAATGAAAATGACTGACATTACTGTTAATCTGTTCTTTTAGGATGGCAAGCACTATTTTGGGCATCCACAATCCCTGTCATTGTAAGAATAATTTTCTTTGAAGAAAAGATATTTGTGTCTGTAATTTTATATGTAGATTAGTTGCAAAGTGAAGTTCTTACTAGTTATGTAAATGCAGATAATCTTAGCCATTGGAACAGAACTTCAATCCGTTCTGACCAAGATGGCTTTAGAAATCTCAGAAAGGCATGCAGTGGTTCAAGGCATTCCTCTTGTACAAGGCTCGGATAGGTACTTTTGGTTTGGTCGACCGCACTTGGTTCTTCATCTCATCCATTTTGCGTTGTTTCAGGTATTGCATTTCCTTCAATCTCTCTCAGACTTTAAATCTAAGATCTTTGTCTACTAGAGTGTAATGTTTAAATCTCATATTCACTTTTTACAGCGCACTATGTGAGTAGCTTATAAATGTGAACAGTCGTCATCTTTTTGTTGCCACCAGATACCTTTTTTATTAATTCTTAGGTCAGAAGTAGATTTTTCTACTGCAGTTTCAGTGTTGATGAGTAATTAATATGCACTGTCTTGATACATTGTAATTCCTAGAGTGCAATGTTTTGAGTTATATTTCCTGCTCCAACCTCTGACTATCAAATTGGTTTTCTGGTACATGCAGAATGCGTTCCAAATTATATATTTCTTATGGATATGGGTAAGGAACTGTTCCGACTTGATACTTCCATCACTCTCTTTGAACTGTATCTCATGGAGTCGTGGCTAACCAAATGTTGAATGACAACTTTGTCTGCAGTATTCATTTGGGTTGACATCTTGCTTCCATGCCAATTTTAAGCTAGCAATTGCAAAAGTGATTGTAGGGTAAGCATTAGACTTGGGTCTACTATTTCCCTCTCCATATCTATATTCTTACTTTGTTCTGATGGAGTGATGGGTGTTGTATTGTACAAATATGATTGGTGCAGTTAATTGGTATTCCCTTGCTAGAAAAGGGTAAATAATTTTGCTTCCAGTGTCCTTGGATCGGATTGAATTCTAAATTAAATTAGCGGGTTTTGTCCAACAGGGGTGGAGTTCTATGTGTGTGCAGCTACATAACACTGCCATTATATGCCCTTGTAACTCAGGTACTATCTTTTTACCTCAATCCTTAGTTTCTTCATGCGGTCACTCACATTCATGAGGGTAAAAGCATCTACATTGAAAATTTTGAGGGAATGATCCCCACCACAAAAACCCACGGAAATTAAAAGAAGCTTGATTCAATTTCAAGTGCCCCATTTGATGTTAATCTGCTTTCAGAAGCTAAACAAACTTCTCTACAGTTGCAAATTGAAACTACCTTCTATAGATTGCATATCAGAGAAAACTTAATGGCTGTCGTCTTCGAAAAATCTTAAAAGTTCATTTCTCATATGATGTCTCGCTGTATGTGAATATCCTTGTAAGTTGTACAAGATCAAAGTATATGGAAAATTAATGTGGTGTGTGTGTTGCAGATGGGTTCAAACATGAAAAAGTCCATCTTTGACGAACAAACATCCAAGGCCCTTAAGAAGTGGCACAATGCTGTGAAAAAGAAGACCGCTGGGCAGGGAGGCAAGTCTCCTGCTCGAACCCTGGGTGGAAGCACTGTTGGTGGAAGCACTATTGGTGGAAGCTCATCTGTTTCAACCGTGCACTCCTCTGGACCTACATTGCACCGTTTCAAAACAACCGGTCACTCAACCCGCTCATCCGCCTTCGAGGATCACGAGACATCAGATAATGAAACCGTACCCTTGTCACCCGGATCATCAACAACCTTGATGGTAAGAGTGGATCAAGTTGAGCAACAAGCTGAAATAACCGAGCCACACCAAGAGGAGCAAACCACCATTGAGATGGGCGAGTTCACATTCACAAAGGCAGATATGGTAAAACAAACATGATAAACAACACAGCAACAAGCAATGACGCCTTTCAATTGTGTTAGAAATTTTTGTTACTTGGGCAGAAAGATTAGTGAATCTTGTACATCAAATTGGTTGTTCATATATTACTAGCTGGTAATCAATAAACACTTCACCTTTGTATTTTGCTCAATGATTCAGTTAAATGAAACTGAATGCCAAAGATCTCGTCTTTGATCTACTGTTCTACTGTTCACTGGTCCTGCATTTGATTTGAAGTTGGGTGCTATAATAGTTGGAGGAATTGAGGGACAGTAACCGAACTAAAATTCATAGTCTACAACTCTACATAGTGCTATTGATAATTGGGGGAAAACTCATGGTGCTAGTGATAAGTTGTCAGCTGCTCATTCATATTGAGAAAACTGCAGGCCATATAATTATTACACCAGGGGGCATATCCAACCCAAGATTCACCTTTAGCTGTCTAATAAGACCTTTATGAACAAGGGTTAGCTGTACTTCCTTTCTATTTGGCTCCTAAATGCTCAATCATTTAGGTAAAGTTCTTCAGATTCTCAGGAAATAAAGCCAAATCCTTTTGGGTTCTAGTCACATTCTCTGCATAATGGAAACTTGGCAGTACTTACTATTTAGTGATATGGAGTAGGTCTGTGACCATGTGATCAAAGATCAAACCTCTGTTTCATCTCCCTATTTGTATTCATCATTTTCATCCTATAATCCGATTTTAATTGTTCTCTACCATGATATTTGAGCATTGTTTGTAAAAAGAAAAATCATACAAATTCGAATCTTCATCAGTTCATCCCCAAATTATGTTTGTCAATAATGGTCTACTTCTCAACTTACATACTAAATTTACACGGGAGAAAATTAGCTTTGTTGAGATAACAGCTTAAGTTTTTTAAAAAACGATATTCTTAACTCTCAAAACTCATTTTTTACATACAAGATTATAATAGGATAGCGGAATTGGATGAAATCACCTGAAATCGACCAATACACACAAGATCAGATTATCTTTTCACTAATCTACCCATGAAGTTCACATCTTTCACCGCTCTCTCTTGTCAACTAGTTGAACAATGGTGTTTACATGACTCGCCCCCCATTACATCCATTGAGCTGACACTCTAGAGTCCTAAACAGACTCATAGTACCTACATTACCTCCTATTCAAGGCAAAGACATAAAAACCCACCTTTCCTTCTATCCACCCAAGACATCAAACTTATTGAACTGATCTATTCTATCTATGCTTAGCTAATGCCCACCTTCCCCTTTAACTCAACCTAAGCTGGCTCTGCTTTCACACATTTGGAACTCAATTCTGGCTCTTTTTTGCATCAACGGCTATGAATCGTATTGAGTTGGTCTCTACCATGTCGTTCCATAAATTCAACAGTGACATACCACACAATGGAAGTTAAAGTTTGATGATGAGTTACTTGGTCACAAGATTCTTGATCCAAACCTAAAGTAGTAATCTTTATCCACTCCGTAGTTAATTCTAGAACCGACTCTACGAACTAGTCAAATTTGACACTAATCAGTAAAACAACACTGTCCAAACAGCTCCCAGATTTCAGCCACCGGGTTAAGAATTGAAACCATGTTTATTTTCTGTACAATATGCCACTAAATGGGACCTGAAGCTTTTGGTGAAAGCTGATAATAGAAATGGGGAACTGCTTAACATGTGCAGAAATCCTAAAGAAGAAGATAAGACCCAGAATTGCACCAGAACATGCATCAGTGTCATTATTTTGTAAACTTCATAGCCCTTTTCAGTGTCAAAAAGGAGTGTGATTGATGGCCCCAATTTGGAGACAGTTAGATAGGTATGTTGAAAGTGGTGCTTCCTATTTACTCCTCTTTTTTCTTTCCTTTTTCTTCATTTTTGATAAATTAATCTACCAATCTACCATTCCCATCATCTGACGTCTCCAAGTTTCCAACCATATATGAAATTTTGATTAAAAAAGAAAAGAAAAAAACAGAACAGATATGAATTTGTTATATAAGCTCATCATATCATTATTAGAGTTACCTCACTCACCTAATTGAAAGAGAAACTACTAGTGTGTAATCAATATTTGGGAAGAAGTAGATGAACTTTTTTTTTTTTTTTTTTTTTGATTGAAGAAGTAGATGAACTTGTAACCTACTCTTTCAATAAGTGTGATTACCGTTTGTGCACACGAATATGATGTGATTAATATAAAAATAAATGGTGTTTTAAGGCCAAGATGGATTACTTCAAGTTGTAGAAGCTAGCATTGCCTAAGAACTTAAGTAGTTCATTAAACTTGATCATATATCTACTTACACCAGTTACATGCATATCTCTCTAGAATAGTTTACCTTTTTTATCCTACCTAAACAAGATAATTTTTAATATAATGTAAAGGTAGATTCATAACCTGTAAAACTCTAAAAGGAACCTAAAGAATTATAAAAAACACAAGGTACACTTTTATTCACTATATAAACAATTAAGGACATCACTTTTTCTAGTAGATATGCAAATTTTTACAACTAAGTTGGGGTTAATATCAAGTGGAATGTAAAAGGTTTAGCAAAAACAAAAAAAGTGGAATATAAAACAGACCATCCTAGTACTAGTACAATATTATAGT